>JAJEJO010000561.1:145167-164747 GCA_020662805.1 Glaucomys volans | reverse complement strand
CGCCACATCCCCAGCCCTATTTTGTATTTTATTTAGAGACAGGGTCTCACTGAGTTGCTTAGGGCCTCGCTAAGTTGCTGAGGCTGGCTTTGAACTCGAGATCCTCCTGACTCAGCCTCCCAAGTCCCTTGGATTACAGGCGTGCACCACCACACCCAGCTTATAATTTCTTTCTTAATGACACTCTAATTGCTTTTCCTTCAATCAAAACTTTCCCTTCAAAATGATGCATTCTCAGTTTGGACCGGTTTGGTGCCTGGGAGTGTTCACGCCCATGGAAACCTTCTCTCTCTGGGGGGTGGGGTTGGGTGTGAAAGTGGCTTAGGAGAAGAGAGCCACAGACAGGGTCACTCTGTGTAAGAAGGCGAGGGCGGAGGTGGTTTCCTTCTTACAGAAATCCCTGTGTACTTTTGGGACTCACTTTGAAGACCAACCCAGTGTTAAACTTAATGGTGACACTTTTTTCATTTAATTTGCGCTATAGGACTGGGGATGTGGCTCAGTGGTAGAGCACTTGCCTGCCATGTTCAAGGCCCTGGGCTCCATTCCCAGCACTGCAAAACAAAGTGTGGTACTGTGGAAACACACACACACACACACACACACACACACTCTCACCTCCGGGTACATGAGCCAAAGGGTAAACTCATTTGCATTTTTGATAGGTACTGAATACTGCCAAATCCTGCTTGTGGGACCTCTTAGAATAGGAAATCAGAAATGCAAATACTGATCAACGGTCAGCCAGAAGCATTCCTTTAATGTGCAGTTATAGGGTATGTAGGGTAAAGTGATGACAGTTTTGTCACATTAAATAGTGGAAAGCTGAGGAATTAAAGAGTGCTCTCTGTCCTTTGGAGACCCTGTACACACCTGATAAATCCCCACCCCTGCGTCTTTGCTGTCTGGGAGAGGAGCACCCTCGCTGAGAACACTTTGCATGAGGTGTTCTGCTCCCTTGCTCTGGGAGTGGTGAGATCCCAGTCAGGATGTCAGTGCAGCCTGCCAGGACTGACAGTCTCCTTCTTTCAGGAGTTTCACTAGGGACCTGCCCTCATTCTCTCAGGGCCTAGAGGCTCCTAAATCCTTCTGGGAAGTGTTGGTTATTAAGGGGAAGCCTGTCTTTGGGCACCGTGCTGCCATTTGTAGGTTGACAAACTTATTCTTTCTACCCAAGAAAAGTCAGTGGTCATTTTCTAGATGCTCTAGACATACGGAAACAGGAAAATTTAGCCTAGACCTCTAGTTAGGTCATAGACGGAGAGCCAGAGAGATGACCACAGCCAAGGGTTCAGCATTCACTGTGCAGATCAGGGCCCAGAGCAAGACCCTCAGAGCCCACGGGGCTTCTAAGCACCTGGAGCCACCTCTCCTCCATGGTCATCGACTTCCTGCAAGGAGGAGGTTTGTGTTAAAGAATAACTCCACACGCGTGGGTCCCACTAGCTTGGGTGACCATGGATAAAGGCTCCTTGTGAGTGCTCTTTGTATTTGTGGTCTGGGTAGAAGGAGCCGGGAGAAAGAAATCAAGTAGGCGTAGACCATGTGCCCTCCTTTAGGCTCATTAATTCCTGTGATTCTCTGGCCAGGTCACTCAGTGTCCAGTAACGGAGTTGCAGGTGCCCTTACAGTTGTAGGAGGTGCCACTTCCAGGGAAGCTCCGCGCCTGGCCGTAGTGGTGAACTTCCCTGAGGAATGGTGCCCAAGGAAGGAAAGCACCATTTTTGTTTCCTCAATTTTTAAAATTGCAAAATGCAAATATGCAATTTGTCTCTTAGCCATTTTGCTAAGTCTGTAGATGAGATGTATTCATGTCGTGCTGGTCACCACTGTCCTCTCCAGAGCTTTTTGCATCTTGCATTAAGCTCTCCAACCCCTGCCCCCTGCCCTTGGCCACCACCATTCTGCTTTCTGTCTCTAGGATTGTCTTCGTTTCTCACGTAAGTGGAATTGTTTAGTATTTGTCTTTGTGAGCCTGGCTGATTCCAGTTAGCCTCAAGGTTCTTCCAGGTGGTAGCATATATCAGAATTTCTTTCCAAGGCTGGAGTGGTAAGAAGTGGTACTTCTATCATTATTTTCTTTATTTCCTAAATGCCTGATAGCTTTTTTTGTCCTTCATTTCTTGCATTGCTATCGCTGTTTGTATTTGATTTTTTTGTAGTGAAACATTTAAGTTCCTCTCTCTTTTCCTTCTATGGATTTTGAACAGCTCTTTGCTTTGTGGTTTTCATGGTGGTAGGTTCGTTCTTCACCGTTCATGTGTTGGACACTTGATCCCTAATGTTAGTGTTGGGAGGTGTGGCCTAATGGGTGGTGTTTGGGTCCTGGGGCACTGTCCCCGTGAATGGATTACTGCCATTGTCGGGTGTGGGTTCCTTGTAAAAGGACAAGTTTGGCACCCTTTTCTCTCCCTTTGTCACACACTCTCTCTTTCTCATTGTCTCTCTCTTCGCTCTTCCACCATGAATAATGCAGGAAGATTGCATTGCCAGATGCTGATTCCTTGATCTTAGACTTCCTACCCTCCAGAACTATGAGAAATTTCTTTATAAATTACCTAGTTCCTACTATTCTGTAATAGTAGCACAAAATGGACCAGGACACATGGTGATAGCAGGTGTGGTGGCACACACGTTACTCTCAGCAACCCAGGAGGCTAAGGCAGAAGGATTGCTTGAGCCCAGGAATTTGAGGCTAGCCTGGGCAACATAGGAAGAACTCGTCTCAAAAAACAAAAAGCAACAACAAGACACATGGAATTACGTTTAACATCATAATGTTAAAACTCTCTTAATTGAATCTATATCAGCTTTACCTCAATAAGATACAAAAGCTCTGCTTCTCTCTCTCTCCACTCTTTTTTGTTGTCAATATAAAAATTATATCTTTATTCACTGCATGTCCAAAGCTTGAACTAATAATTTTAAAAAGTGTATTAGCCTCAAATTATGTCAAAATAGAAAAGTTATAAAGTATTGACAACACTGGCTTTTTTAGTTACACATATGCTTATCTTTACTGAGATCTTTATTTCTTCATATGATTTCACATTACTGCTTAGTATCCTTTCAGTTCAACCTGCAGAACTCTCTTTAGCATTTCTAGCAGCACCGGTCTAGTGGTAGCATACTCCTCAAGTTTTGGCTGGCTGGAAACATCTTAATTTCTATCTCACTTTTGAAGGATATTTTTGCCAGACCCAGAATTCTGGTTTGATTGTTTTTTTTCTTTAGCACTTTGAGTATTTTAGCCAACTGGCTTCTGGCCTCCAAATTTATGATGAGAAGCCCACTCATGATCTTACTGAGAATCCCTTCTGAGTGACAAGTTGTTTCTTCCACTGCTTTTTTCTGTTTGTCTTTGGCGTTTGATGGTTTGATTAGTGTATATCTCAGTGTGGGTCTCTAGTCATCCTAATTGACATTCATTGAGCTTCTTGGATATTTATATTCATGTCTTTCTTCAGATTTGGAATGTCTTGGCCATTATTTCTTCAAATATTCCCTTTCTTTCTCTCTTCTTCTGGGACACCCTTAATACAAATATTGGTCCATTTGGTGGTGGTCTATAGGTCACTTATGCTCAAGCTCAATAATTTAATTTCCATTGTCTTGCCCTTTAGTTCACTGAATTTATGCCAGTAAAATTTACCCATTTTGACAATGGATATAGTTGTGTAACTAGCCACCAGGCAAGATATAGAACCACCCCACGACCTCCATATTTTCTAAATCCTTTTGCTGTCAACCCATCCTTCTGCTCAGTTTCTGAGGCTTAGAATTTTGCCCATTGCAGAATATCATATGCATAACATTATAAAGTATGTCCTATTTTGGGCCAGAATGCATTCATAAGTCATCCTTATTGTATATAATCAGTGATCTATTCCTTTTCATTGCTGAGTAGTGCTCTATTGTATGGATGTACGTGCCACAGTGTATTTATTCATTCATTCACTGAAGGACATTTGAATTGTTTCCAGTTTTTTTTATTATGAGTAAACCCACTATAAACATTCACATACACATTTTATGTGTCAACATAATTTTCATTGTCTTGGGTAAATAAAGAGAGTGGAATTGCTAGGTCATGTGATAAGTCTATGCTTAGCTTAGAATAAACTGCACACAGTTCTACGGAGTGAGTATATATTCTCCTTTTGTGTTCCATCAGCAATTTGTGACACTTTGCATTCAGATCAGTTGTTCACATTTTTGCCAGCACTTGGTTATTTTCTCCCACTATGCAATTGTCTTTTCATTCTTGTAACAGTGTATTTAGAAGAGCAGAATTTTAAAATTTTAATGAAGTACAATTTATCAATTTCCTTCCTTCCTTCCTGCACTAGGGATTGAAACCAAGGGCACTTTACCACTGAGCTACGTCCCCAATCTTTTTTTATTTTTTATTTTTTTATTTTGAGACAAGTTCATGCTAGATTGCCCAGACTGGTCTCAGACTTCCCGAGTCACTGGGATTAGAGGTGTGTGCCATCCCACCCGACAATTTTTCTTAAGTTTCTATAAGTTTTATAGGTTTTTATTTGACTTGTGAGGTTGTAATCCATTTTGCATTAAATTTCGTATATTTTACAAAGTGTTGATTGAGAGCCATCATTTTGCATATGGATGTCCAATGTCTGAGCACTGTTTGTTCAAAAAACTATCCTTTTCCCATTGAATTGCCTTTGTACCTTTGTGGAAAATCAATTCAGCATATATACATATGTATGTTTGTGTCACTTGTAAGCCCTTGATTTCCAAATTCTGAAAGGATTCTTGTACATTTCTGCATTACTGTTTGTCTTAGTCTATTTTGTGTTGTTCTAACAAAATACTACGGACAGGGAAATTTATAATGAGTAGAAGATTATTTTGGCTCATGGCTTTGAAATCTAGGAAGTCTAAGGCTGAAGGACCAGCGCCTGGTGAGGGCTTCTTGTTGTATCATCACAAGGCAAAAGGGAGGTGGCAAGAGAGAGAGAGCAAGAGATTGGCCTCATAGCCTTGTGGATATTAATCCATCCGTGAGGGTGGAGCCTCAGGACTGCAACACCTCCCCCTAGGCCTCCCTCCCAACCCTGTTGCATTGGAGGTTAAGTTTCTAACATAAGCCTTTTGGGGAGACACTTTCAAGTCATAGCACTGGTTCTCCCCAAGGAAGGCTTTCCTGACATCTTCAGGTAGAAGTAACCTCTTCTTCGGGCCCCTGATCACATATTTATGATTGAGTTTTTCCCACCTTCGTCATTCTCTCAGTGTCTGCTTCTCCTCTCCCCTGGCCTCTCTCAATATTGCACACCCCTGGAGACCAGGAAGCTTGTCTCCTTCTCTTTTACCATCTCCATTCCCAAGTCCCGGATGACAGGTCAGGAATTTTATACATTACCCCAGCAAAGGAGTCTAAGAGTAAAGAAAAAGACCCACTTTTCTTTTCTTGTTTTTGTTTTGTTTTGCAGTACTAGGGACAGAATCCAGGGGTGCTTTACCTCTGAGCCTCATCCCCAGCCTTTTTTAGTTTTTATTTTGAGACAGGGTGTTGCTCAGTTGCCCAGGCTAGCCTCAAACTTCAGATCCTCCTGCCTCAGCCTTCTGAGTTGCTGGGATGACAGGCATGCGCCACTTCACCCAGCTCCACTTTTCTTTACTCTGGAACTATTCTACTTTGGTGTGATTTCTGCTGTCCAGACATTGCTGGTATGAACACGTTACACTGTACAATGCATGTATTATGTACAATGCTTCTCCCACCCCTCCTGCCTGCTGTGACTCTTTCTGGGTAGACTTCAGCCACTCCTGCTTTGTGGGGATAAGAGTCATTCCCTTCTACTTTCCCAGAGTTGTTCTGGCAATCAAATGTGAAAATGGAAAGAAGGCTGGACAATATTGAGAGCTCTCCATTGGTTGATTTTTACAACTCCTTTGTTTATCATAACTTTATGATCCATGAAATATTTATCGTTAATAATACCAATATTATTTTCCTTCTCAGCACTTTGGAAGCATAATCTTTACTACATAGAAACTTTCCTACAGCTGATCTTGAATATTCTAGATGTTTTGATCCCCAGCTAATTCCCATGACACTTGGTTTCCCTAGAGATTTAACAGGATATTCAGGAGGTGAGCCTATTTGGAACTCTCAAAGTGGCATCCCTCTGTGCCTTTGTGATGGCTGCAGGTTGAAGAGCTGCAGGTGCCTGTGGGAGGATCCACGTGCTTCCTGTGCATTTCAGCCTCATCAGTGCCAGGTGCCTGGCTTTCTCAGGTATCTTTTGTGTTGGGCCTCGTATATACCAGGCAAGTGCCCTACACAGACCTGCATTCCAGCCCTTTTTAAAAATCTCATTTTGAGACAGGATCTCATTGAGTTGCCAAGGCTGGCCTTAACTTTGTGGTCCTCCCACCTCAATCTCAGGAGTAGCTGGGACCACAGGCATGCGCAGGTTGCCCAGCCACAGAGTCTCTCTCCACTCTGGCTCTAGATCACCCCATTTACCTCCAGCCCTCCCTCACACACACTACGTAGTGGAAATCCTGTGTGCTGGGTGTTGGGAGAGGTGTCAGAGTTGGTTGGAATAGTTTCATGTTGATTTCCCCTCAAAATGGAACATGACCCTTGTCAGAACATTTCCAAATAAACCAAGTACCGCCAGCACACACGACTTGGTCTTTCATCTTCACACCATGGGACTGAGCAAGTGCACTGGTACATCTCTAATCTTTTGTCTTGTCTTTTGTGTGACAATTATAAATGGTATCAAAATCATAATACACATTGCTTTTTTCCCCTTTTTTATCCCCAGTTTTATTAATGTCTAATTTGCATGCCAGAAAAGTTACCATTTTAGTGTGTAATGCAGTGATCTCTAATAAGGGTGCACCATAACCACAATCTAATTTTAGAGCATTTCCATCATCCTCACAGGATCCCTTCTGTCCCTCTGCAGTCAATCCTGCTCCCATCCTCAGCCCCGGGCAACACTTATTTTCTTTCTCTGTCTATAGATTTCTCTTCTGTGCATTATGTACGAATGGAGTTTTATGCAGTATGTGGTCTTCTGTGACTAGTTTTTTCTCTCAGTATGTTTCTGAGGTCTATCTGTATTGTAGCATGTATAGTGCCTTGTTTCTTTTCATTGTGGAATAGTATTCCATTGTTCAGACACGCATTTATTTATTTATTCATTCACCAGTTGATGGGCATTTGGATTGTTTCTAGTTTGGGGCCATTATGAATAATGATGTGAGCATTTATGTACATCTTCATATGGATATATATTTTCATTTTTCCCTGTTTGATTCTTAAGAATAGAATTGTGGGTGTTACATTAAACTTTATAAGCACATATTTCATTGGGTGCAGTGGTGCACGCCTGTAATAACCAAGTACTCAGGAGGCTGAGGCAGGAGATCACAAGTTCAAGGTCAGCCTGGGCAACTTAGGGAGACCCTGTCTCAAAATTAAAAGTAAAAAGGGCTGATGGTGCAGTTAAGTGGTGAAGTACCTCTGGGTTCAACCCCCAGTACCACAAAAAGAAAAAAGTGTGTTACTTCTCATAGTGACTGTGCATTCCCTCCAGCAAGGTATGTGCATTCCTATTTCTTTACATTTTTGTCAACACTTGGTTTTATCTGTTGTTTTTCTTATTGTCATTGGAGTAGATTGAAGTTGTATCTCATTATGACTGTAGTTTCTACTCTTTCCCCGCTCCCTTTTCTTTCCCTTCCTTCCTTTTTGGCAATACTGGAGACTGAAACTGGGACCTCTGGTTTCCATTTCTCTCTGTCTCTTTTTCTCTGTCTCTCTCTTTGTTCCCCCCTTTCTTTTTAATGTGAATAGAAATTATTTTACTTAACACTGTGCTAATTAACAGATAAGTCCATTTTCATTGCATATCATCCTTTTTGGATCTAATTCAACATAAAAACTAAGCACCCACATTTTAACAAACAACAATTATGTAATTATAGTCTGCATATGTTTGTTTATTTTATTTTTTCAGTTGTTGATGGACCTTTACTTTACTTGTTTCTTTACATGCAGTGCTGAGAATCAAACCCAGTGCCTCACACATGCAAGGCAAGTGCTCTACCTCTGAGCCACAACCGGCCCCCTCTGTGTATGTTTAAATGATTGAAAGGGTAATATCACAGGACAAATGTCATTTTGCTATTTATTTATCCCTCTTTTCTTGGCACATTATAATTATACATGATAGTGGGATTTATTGTGACATATTTGTACATGCGCATGACCATTTGGTCAGTCTGGTTCCTCTCCTTTCTCCCCCCTCCGCCCTCCTCTGGTCCCTTCGTCTTTAGCTTGCATTTCTTGAATGTCCATGCTGAACATATTTTCATGTGCTATTTAGCCAGTTATGTTACTTCTTTCATTACATATCAATTGAGATCTTTTACCTATTTTTAAATCTGTTTTTGTACTGTCCTATTAATTAGTAAGCATTCCCTGTATTTTGGATTCAGTTCTTCATAGGTATATGAAGAACACATGGATTTTTACCTTCTTTACACCTGTACTAGTTTATGGGAGGAAGGAACAGTTAGTAGTAATAATGGTTGGTGATAGTACATGAATATTTGTTAGGTGCTAGACACTGCTAGTGTTTCACGGGGATTATTTAGACAGTTTCTCATTTTTCTAAAAGTGATGGAACTATTTCAAGAACTCCAATCAACAGTTTTTAACTAGAGGTAGGAAATAAATTTGATGTGGAGAATTCTTAGATTTATGTGAATTAGAACTGCTTTTTAATGTTATTACTGTAAGGAGTAAATAGGTGTCATAACAGACCCTAAAGTCCAGTGATTTGAGCAGGCTTGGGTGTTTATTTCTCTCTCCTGTACCAGGCTGGCATTAGCAGTCCCCAGTTCGTTCAGTGGCTCCACAGGTCAGATACCTTCTGTCCGAACATCTTCCCTCCCATCTCAATGGTGGGGGACCCTGGGGTTCGGTGGGCCAAAAGGCAAGGGTCTCAGGCAACACGCCTTTGTGAGAGACTGGAAGGGGTCTTACCTCTTCAAGGCATGAGAAAGAAATGGAGGAAAGTGGCCTCTGATCTAGAGGTCTCAGGGGGAGAGAGAAACTGGAGGTTCGTTGGAATGAGAAGGAGTAAAAAGAACCCCCAGAACATTCCATCTCCCGGTCAGGGAACCAAATGAAAGCACATGAAAGAATACAGAAAGAAAAGAACACCGAGGCAGGCCTCATGGACCAGCCATGGACCAGCCATGCTTTATTCAGCAGGAAAGGGCACAGCCTCAGGGCAAAATGGAGCTGGGTCACCTGAGGGGCTGACTTTTATATGACCTTGGCAGAGCCAGGTCACGGGGAGGAGCTGGTTGCTTTTGGCAGGAAGAACCAGGTAATGGGAGGAGTTTAGGGTGGAGCTGGAGGACAGGTAGATAACCGTATCCTCCTCCTTCTATTCTCTGAAGAGATTTCAAAGTATTGACTCAGGAGACAATGAGAGTGAGAACCCCACTGGCTGCCTCCTGCAAGCTGGGGGCCGAGGTGTGCTGGTCCTAGTACAGTGGGGAGTCCTGAGAGCCCAGGGCAGTGGTGCGGTTTCCAGGGAGTCTAGAGGGCCGAGAAAGGGCCAGAGGGGATGCCTACCCGGCTCAAGCAGTCAGCTGAGGAAGGGCAGACCCAGCCTTCCTTCCTTGGCCTTTTGGTGTATTCACCACTCAAGGAATTGACGAGGCCTGTCCACACCGAGGACAGCCCACTCCTGCAAATGCTGGTCTCTTCTGGAAGCACCCTCACAGACACACCCCAAACTAAGGGTCAAGCAGATACCTAGCCATCAGGCAAGCCAGTTGATACATACAGGGGACCATCAGCCGTGGGCTGTGTGAAGTCACTGAGGTCAGGTCTGCCCTGGGGGTTGCTGCAGAGCACAGAGCTTCTGTAGCAGTGTGGGAAGGGTGGCACACCAGAGGACAGCTCCTGCCCGGTGGCTTTGCACCAAAGCACTGTTTTGTACTTTCCTTCTGAAGGGACCACACGACCCCTGGCCTGGCCCTCCTCCTGCCCTCAGCACAGGGCCTCCGGACAGTCTCTCCACAGCCTACCATAGGGGATGGGTAGCCGTTCTTTCCCAAGTCATAGCGTAGTTCTGGATGGATATGCAGAATCTGTTGCTTTAAGGAAGAAAAAACTGCAGTGCTGTTCACTCAGGAGATGCCATGGCTTTTCTGAGGACAACAGTGATTTCTAACAAGTGCAGGGAGGAAACCTTCTGATTTCTGTTTGTTTTGTGTGTGTTTAAAACCTCGACAATGAAACAAATTGGTGCCCAACATTTTGAAGAAACAGACATGAACTCTTCTTTAGTGTTTCATTTCTAGGGTTCCAAGCTTTGGTAAATAATTACCAAGAACTGTGCTTTCCCTGGGGCAACCGCAGGCCACTGAGAGGGTCCCCATACCAAGGCATCAGTACTCTACGGCCCAGCTCAGCTGCCCGGAGAGAAGTTGGATAAACATGGACTCCTCAGCGCACCTCGGAGTCCCTGCTCGGTTTCACACTGCGGGGAGGGTGAGCCCGATTGTTTCCTTTCCTTCTGGCTTTCTCTCTACACTCCCCTCCAGCTGCCTTCTTCCCCCACCCCCAAAGGTAATGTGATCTCCCAGGCCTGGCCCGCCGCTCTGCAGATTCTTCTAGTCTTAGAGAAAGGGAGGAAAAAAGATTAACTGTTGGTTTACCAGTTTCAAAGTTAAGAAAACTTCCGAAAGCCAAGCTCAGTGTTGATGTTTGAAAACAAAAAGAGATTGCATGTTAGTAACCAGTGTGGGGGCGTTTCCTTTTTATCAATTGTTTCTACTTAGTGTGCTCCAGTTCATCTTATTAGAAGTCTTATTGCGCAGATAATAATTTGAAGCCTGTAGGTTTTTCAAACTACTGCTGTTTTTGATTGCAACAAAGTTGTAATGTAGCTATTTTTGATTTGTTTGTTTTATGGAAATCTTAACCTTCACTCAGTATTCAGATTAGAAGCAAACAAAAAGGACTTTCAGTGATTTAAAAGAACATTATTTGGCACTTACTGCAAAAGTTAAGTATCAAAGGGACACAGACATATGAAAGCATGCAAAACCTCTTTAAGTTGAATTTAGCACTTAGAGTTTAATAAGAATATTCCAAACCATTTTCATTTAATAATATTTGTTTATAATTAAACTTGAAGGTGCAGTATTGTAAGTGGATTTAAGAAATCAGTGTTTGGTTGTTCATTCCTTTTCTTTTCTTTTCTTTTTTTGGAACTGGGGATCGAACCCAGGGCTTTGCAAATAAATTTGTGAGGCAAATGCCTTGCTGCTGAGCTATAGCCCAGCCCTGGTTGTTCATTTCTTGACTAGCTGCAGAATTAAGATTTGAGACCTGAAGTTGATAATTTTTCAGCCTGGTATCCTAAAACTTGTCTGTCAGTTCTTAATTCTAGATACATGGTAGATGTCATGTACTGTGAATTTGGAGATCTGGATTCCTCACCTGATTCTCCTATTAACTTGCTGTGTGCCCTAATACAAGTTATTTAATCTCTCTGTGCCACAGTGTGTCAACTGTAAGAGGGACCAAATAGAATCTGAATAAAAATGATTAAAGGCAGAAGCCCTGTATTTTTCTCCATTGTCTCCCTCAGCCCCACGGAAATAGCAACAAAAAGATTGTTTTAAAAAGTGAATATGCGTAAGGACAGAGGGAACTGAAGAGACTGGACTGGATCAGAAAGCTCAACAGGTTTTTGGAAAATGGAAGGTAGTCAAAAAAGTGGGGAGTTTTCAGTACTGAGATGTTGAAGACTAACTTTTTCTGAAAGAGCCCTTGATGAAAGTGAGCCAGTGTGCTGCAGGAATCTGAGGAAGCTCAGATTAGAAGTGTCAGTACCAAAGTAGGTGAGGCCTGGAGCTGAGCCGCAGAGATCAGGGGAAAGTCTGTATAGGGACGCTTACACACAACCCTGTGCAGCCTCCTCCTCCTCCACTTGAGACTAGGGAAGCATCCTGTTAAGGCTCTGGACATGGGGGCCTCACCTCCAGCATGGGTCCAGGTAAAGCCATTAGCTGAAAATAACTGGCTGGGCTGGGCTGGGGGGATTTGTTTGTTTTTAATTCTGTATACTGTGAAGTGAGATTCTTAGCCCCTCTTCTAGTACCTGCTAACAGAGACCTAACAAAGATGAGATTAAATATTATTTTCTAGGGAGAAAAAAATATCACCCTAGAGGAAAGCCCTACAGATATCAACTTTTGGGAATTCTCTTGATTAAAAGGTTAGTTCACCATTTCCATCTCCTTTCTTCAAAGTGGGCCAGGCATCATGCCCCTTCTGTGGGCACAGTACTTGCAGTTGTGTTTCTGTCCTCAGACTGGGTGTCCAGTCACTGCAGATGAGTGAGGAACTAAACACAGAATTGCAAGTAGTATACAAAAAAGACTCCTGCAGGCCATGTTATTTTGAAACATGAGAACACTGAAATATTACAAGATCCTAAAAACTTCCAAAGAGAAAGCAAGCCATTTATAAAGGATAAGGAATCTGAATGGAATTGCATTCTAAACAACAGTACTGGAAACTGGGAAATAGTGAAGAAATGCCTTCAAAATTTACTCTGGAAAGTTATTTTCAACCTTGGATTCTATACCCAGCCAAACTGTCAGGGTCTAAAGACAGGTACTCTTTTTTTTTTTTTTTTAATTTGTGGGTGGACATTATACCTTTATTTTATTTTTGTGTATGTGGTGCTGAGGATCGAACCAGTGCCTCACACATGCAAGACAAGTGCTCTACCACTGAGCCACAGCCCCAGCCCTAAAGACAGGTACTTTGAGGCATGTACTCCCATCCTATCCCATAGGAATTACTGTTGAATGATGAATTCTAGCAAAATGAGGAAGTCAGTCAGTAAAAAGAATTGAGAATATTTGGGAAAATTACCAATTCAATCAAGTGAAAAATAAAATTGAGGCAATTAGTATCTCTGGGATAAATAAAGTTGCATAACAAACTTTTATAGTGTATTATTGACTGAGCAGTGAACAATATTCATATTGTCATAGTAATGCAAACATTGACTATTGGTTTGACCAGAAGTTGTGATTTTAGTTTTGGGAGGTCAGGGATTATGCTAGTAGAATGCTTCTATAGTAAGTTAGTAGACGATGTGTAAAGCTAGGTAATCCAGAAACAGCAAGATGTGGACGTTAGAAATCTAAGGAGGCTGTCTCCGAAGGAACTGACATTGGAGTGGGACTGCGAGGTTTTGTTGCGAGACTCTTCCACGACTATTTTTATTCTTTTTTATAAGACTATTACAAAACTTTTAGTAGTCTTTGATTTTTAACCACATATGTATATATTACTTTGATTTAAAATAAAAATTACTAAAAATTAATGTGGGCATACTAATATTAGTTTTCTCCCATCTGGAAACTTATTATATAACAGCTATGTTTTGACTCAATCATAAAATACCATCTTACTACAATGAAACTTTCTAGAAAGTGGTTTTACTCTAAGGCAATTCAGATTTGGCCCCAACTGAGAATTGTAGCCTTGGAACCCCCCAGGGGACCAGAAGAGTCAGTGTCAGCTGCAGAGCAGTCATCAGTGCAGCCTATGCACTGCATCGTGGGCCTAGAAGAAGCCCCGGGAGAGATGTGGAGGTGTAGGCTGGTGTTCTGTCACAAGGCCCCTGTTGCAAACCTCAGCTTTAGGCTGAAAGGTGGCCTCAGTGCTATCTGAACTTGGGTAGCCACCCTACTATGTAGCAAGTGTTTCTTTCTCTTGAGAAAATAAATGGATTTCCTTGTCCCTTGGAAAACCTCCAGACTCTGCTTTCACTCCCTCAGTGTGCTTTGTGGAGTCATTTTCATTTAGCACTTTTGTTCATTTGAGTTCTTCATCCTAGGTGCTCAGGCAGAAACCAACTGTCACCTGTGGGGGTAAGGGTCTTCCTTTGGGAACAGCAAAGCCACCCTTCACTGAGCACTTCTCTTCATGGGACACTTCCATATGTTATTTCTAACCTTCAAAACCACGTGTGGCAAGGGAACCAGTGAGATGGCTACGCTTAGGATCACCTCCCGTGCTGCAGATGGGAAAATAGAGCCTCTGGGCGGTATATCTGCTATGGTAGGTGGCAGATTCCATCTCCATTGGGCTGCTTCCCATTGCCTGGCTTGCCCAGGCTAGAGTCACAGGCCTTGGTGACATGTGACTCATGACTAACAAATAGTGCTGAAAACTGAAAAAGTATGAGACTTAAAGGGATGCATATGTGTTTTTACACAGTGGCAAAAATGGATATGGTTGCTATAATCTTTTAAGCTGTCTTGTCTTCTAGTCAGACACACGTAGGACCCAGAGTGGAGAACCTGAGGCTTTGCAGAGTCAGAGGCGGTGGACATGGTTGGCCTATGCACATGAGATCACATGTGTGTGTTCCAGTACCTGTGCTGTTCTCACCAAGCTGCTGGCCAGGCTGGGAACAGTGAAGGGGTCAATGAAGCCTGGGGTCATGTGGTCATGGGGTCCCAGCCAGGCCTCGTATCAGATTTGCCCGTCTCCCTCCCTCCCACATTGCCACCCCAGTCCCGCTGCTGAGTAGAGCTTCTGCACCCTGCCTCCTACCTCCTTCCCTTGATGTGCTGTGGTGGGCACATGCCCCTCACCTTTTTTGTTTTAAGAGCACTGAACTCCAAATTTTTTAAAATTCAAACTCCCAGCCTCTTCAGAGAAAAATCCTCTGTTGGCAAGTTATACCTTTCTTAAATTCAGAAATTGCTTTCAATTGAATAAATTTTAGAAATATCCACTTCTGTTTCCCCTTTACCAGTGAAAACGAGGAGCAGCACTGCCCTCTTCCAAACCAGTTTTCTACCTCACATACACACATCCATCGTTCGGCAGCTTAAAGCAGCTCAGTCTACTCTCTGCTGCTGCAGGCTAGAGATCATAGGTCTGCCTTAAGCAGGCAGTTCAGGTTGGTCACAAAAGGTTGTCCATGCAACCACACTTCAGAAACATTGATCAGATCACAGGTTTTAATTCAACTAAGGATTTTTGTTCTTTCTTTCTTTTTTTTTTTCTTCTTTTTTCTTTTTTTTTTTTTGGAACCAGGGATTGAACTCAGGGACATTCAACCACTGAGCCACATCCCCAGCCCTATTTTGTATTTTATTTAGAGACAGGGTCTCACTGAGTTGCTTAGGGCCTCACTAAGTTGCTGAGGCTGGCTTTGAACTCGAGATCCTCCTGACTCAGCCTCCCAAGTCACTTGGATTACAGGCATGCACCACCATGCCCAGCTTTTATTCTTTCTTAATATGTTGTATAGTATTTTTAATTCCCTGATTTTTTTTTTTTTTTTTTGTACCAGGATTGAACCCAGGGCAGCTGAACTGAGCCACATTCCCAGCCTTTATATATATGTGTGTGTGTATATATATGTATATATATATTTATATATATGTGTGTGTGTGTGTATATATATATTTTTTTTCAGTGCTGGAGATTGAACCCAGGGCCTTATGCTTACGAGGTAAGCAGTCTATCAGCTGAGCTATGTCCCCAGCCCTACATTTTACTTTGAGACAGGGTTTTGTTAAATTGCTCAGGGACTCCCTATGTTGCTGAGGCTGTCTTTGAACTTGGCAATCCTCATGCCTCAGTCTCCCAAGCTGCTGGGATTACAGGGCCTGTGCCACCATACCTGGCTAAAGTATTTTCTTTGAAGACATATTTTCCCAACAGTTACTGATTTTGATTTCATCCTCTGGACCTGTTCATATTATTCATCTTTCACTTAAATTGGAAAGTTTTTGCCATTCTGTAAAGTTCAAGACTTTTCTGCCTTACTACCTCCTACACATGTGAACTTCCCCTCCAGCCTTCTTCCCTGTTTCCTTACCTGTGAAATAGAATTAAACTATACATAATTAATATGCTTGCTATGAAGCTTATGAGTGTCTGACTCATATTAGGTGCAAATTAAGTTTGTTCCTTTCCCAAACAACTAAATTGCAACATCACATCACAAATTAGGGCAGTCTTTTTAATTTCTTCCTTTGTTTTTTCATTTTCATTCTTTTATCTTTTTAAGTTAATGGCTTTTAGGTGTGGGGTTGCAGAGAAATCCTCCTTGGGCCTTTCTTCCTTCTAGTAAGATGTTTGCGACATTCCTTTATTTGCCTGTCCACAGGGCTTTTTGTAACTTTACAAGTTAGCTTCAAAAGCAGCCAAAGTGGGATCTGGAAAGAATCCTCCTGGTTTGATATGGTAGTATGCAGTTTGGCAATATGTTCAATATTCATTGCCACTAATTCAGAGTATTTGCCAGATCTATATACATAGTTTTACATAGAAATTGTAAAGGATCTGGACACAGTTTATTAGCACTACTCATTTCTAAGAGGATTTAAGAGGATAAGATCATTTTAGACTCAAGAACAGGATATTAGTAATAGTCATTAGCTTTAAAAATAAGCTTATATCCCATTATAAAGCATAGTACGTGCAAATAAACGTCTGGGACTGTAATAATGGATAGAATGGTTAGAATTTTAAAAATTCCTATTAATATATAATTCCTGGCATTAAGCTGCCAACTGAATATAGCCCTTTAGTCTGAAATGCTGTATCACAGTCTGGCCCACGGCCCTTGAGCCTTCCAAAACAGCAGATACTATATTTCTTAGCCTGTTTGCATTGGAGGCACCCTTTTGAATGTTATTTTTGGCTTTGCATGTGGAGGTTGAAGTGTTCAAGACAACACTAAACTTAAGTTGGCAGTCACGATCCACAGGCTCTTTAGCAGGACAGTGTCTTGCGGCCTTTAGAAAGCATCCAGTCACTGTACTTGTCACCCAGTGGTCCTGTAGTCCTGGGTCTCCAGGATTTGGGAGGAGTGTACCAACAGTGCCTTCCTGGGTGCTTCCAAGGCCTGATCTGGTAGCCAACACTAGCAGTAGGTCCACTCCATGCAGTACAAATACATTTCATACGTGGATCAGAATTTGGCAAAAACCCCTCTGAGAAGTTAATGACATCCTTGATGAGAACCCCTGTGACGTATACCAGTCACGTCCCCTTCAGTCTAGTCTTGAATTCTCATGTGAAGACTGGTTTCTTAGCCATTCCTAGTGGACTTAAGGTATCCAGGTTTTCATCATTACAGGACAGGTTAACAAATAGGGTGTCTTAACCAAAGCTTTTTCTAAAATCTATAATGACAACCTTAGTTATCTGATCAAAGATATAGATATACCAATGCTTTGATCCACTAGAACGACAAATTCTTGGTGGGGATGGGGCAACCAAATCCATTGGTCAGGAGCCTGGTCCTTGGAGCCATGCAGACCTGGGTTGAGTCCATCTCTGCCTGTTTCCAGGTGTGAAACCTTGGACAAGGTGCAACCGCCTTAGAATCAGGTTGTTTTGTTTTGTTTTTGTTTTATCACATGAAAAAGCAGGATAATAATTTGATTTTTCTGCACAGGATCATGGTGCAAATGCACTGCAGTAATGTATGTAACATGCTTCTTACATAAGAGGCTGGCACGTGGTAAGATCTCAGTACATGTCAGCTCTTACTGTTCATGTGCTGTAAGATGTGAATTAAATTTTTCTCCTAGTTACAATATAGATATCAGACAATATGAAGTAAATGTATTTTCCTGTTGTTATTGGAACTTAGTTGAATTTCATTAAATTATTGGCTGTGGTTTGGCTCCTGATTGCTCCCCACTGCTCTAGATTTCTGGGTTTGTGTCCATAACACATTATTGTGATTGTTGCTGCTTTGTTGCAATATTGTCTATGATCATTCCTAACTAGAGTTATAAAAATTTTGAGCCAGCATAGCAATGAAATGGATTTTAAACAGTGGTATCCCCTGGCACCCCTAAAGAGGCGGGGAAGTTACCTGTTGAGGAAAATCAGGCAAAGGGATGCAGGCCCTGCCTTTGAAGAGGAATGTTCATGGGGGAGACTAATTTCCCTTCGCTTTGAACCACATCTGTTTGCAGCCATCTCTGTCTGGATGGTCGGTTTGAGCCGTATGTCCCATATTTTGTGTGGCTGTCCTGTGGGTTGCAGCTCCCTGTTCATTACTGTGTTGGCCCTAATCACAGGGTGCTCTCTGAATGTACATGATAGTAGTATTTTGTAATTCCAGAGGAATCTGCATTTTCACCAGCATTCTCAGGACATGGGGTTTGCCTGGCACCGCAGGTTGGGGAGCGAAGAGAGGAGATGTGCGAGGCTTCCAAAGTGGTGCCCGAGAGGGTTCGCTGCCCAGGGCGGGCGTCAGTGCTGGTCTGTGCTTCCAGCGTCCAGAAAGACCCTCTAAAGGCTTTGTGCGGGCTCCCTGTTGAGCCGAAGTGGGTCGGGGATGGCCCGGCCAAGCGTTCGGGGCCGGGCAGGGGCGCGGGGCCCGGCGGGCCTGGGGCCGTCGGTGCGCGCAGGCACGGCCAGGAGCGAGTTAAGGCGGCGAGCCGCGGGCGGCGGCCGGCGGGGGCGGGGCGGCCCGGGTCCTTTGTTAACGGGCGCGTCCGGGCCCAGCGGAGACGCGGCCGCGGCCATGGGCGGGCGCGCGGGGCGGTGCTAAGGCGGCCTGGCGGGCCGGGGGGCCCGGGGCCCGCGCCGAGCCGAGCCGCGAGTGGGGCGCCGCCGCGGGAAAATGTTGGAGATCTGCTTGAAGCTGGTGGGCTGCAAATCCAAGAAGGGGCTCTCCTCGTCCTCCAGCTGTTACCTGGAAGGTGAGCCCACCGCGGGCCCAGGCCTGGGCCGCGCGCTCCCCCTTCCGCGTTTCTGCCCTCTTTCTCCGGCCGCTGCTGCGGGGTGAGGGCCCGCGGCCTTCCCGCCCCAGCCCCGCAGCGTGTCCCCGGGCCCCACGCGGCGGGCTGTGCCTCAGGAAGTTTGAGAAAGGCCACCGCACAGGCCCTGACGGCCTTGCGCGCCCACGTCGTGCGTTCCCACTGCTGTGCACAAAGGCAGCGAGGTTCCGCGGTGTGTGGCTACAGAGTTTCTAGTGACCTTTCTGCCCCGCGCCCACCGACCCCAGGCTTTCTACAGACCAGGAAGAGGTCGTAGGAATCGCTTTTCAGCGGGAGAAAGAAGTTACGGTTCGGCACATAACGGCGTTTTGAGTGTGTGCCTCGTAGGACTTGGGGGAGGGGAGGCTCGCGGTCCCATCGTTTTTTCCAAGGTTTAGAGCCCGGGGCATTTCGCCTTTGCCGACTTTCCGCCTACTTCTCTAGCTCCTTTTATTAGTTTTTTGATTTTCCTTTACTCTTGTATTCAGTTTTCTGCGGTAAGATGACAACGGAAGAGAAATGAGTTGAGGCTGATGATTGTAGCTGCTAGATGAGCGTGAAATTGATGTGCTTTGGGACTGCTCATCCTGGCCAGCTGCCTTCAGCGGAAGGGTCAGTTGAACCTCAGAGACGATGGTACTTGGCTGTTCTGCTCCTTTCCTTTTCTTTCCTTTCCTTTCCTTTTCTTTTCTTTTCTTTTCTTTTCTTTTCTTTTCTTTTTTTTTTTTTTTTTTTTTTTT
>JAJEJO010000561.1:132289-145067 GCA_020662805.1 Glaucomys volans | reverse complement strand
TTTTTTTTTTTTTTTTTTTTGATACTGGGGATTGAACCCAGGGGCACTCCACCACTGAGCCACATCCCCAGCCCTATTTTGTATTTTATTTAGAGACAGGGTCTCACTGAGTTGCTTAGGGCCTCGCTAAGTTGCTGAGGCTGGCTTTGAACTCGCGATTCTCCTGCCTCAGCCTCCCAAGTGCTGGGATTATAGGCGTGGGCCACCGCGCCCGGCCTGCTCCTTTCATTTAGGACTCAAAATAGGAGTAGAAATGTAAATCTCATTTTAGAACAAGTAGGATTTCTGCTAGGGGGCTTGAAGTTCTAGTGTTTTTTCTTTTGGAAATGAAGGAGAAGCAAATGGAGGCCTCATTAATTTCCTAGCCTATTTTTCTTTTCTTTGCAACTTTTTTGAGTTGAGGACCGCCACGCATCACATATGCAGCTGAAATCATTAATGCCACTGACGTAGGTGAAGCCTCTGCCTCTTTCCACACTACAAACATGATTCTCCTTTCCTCTCTGCGATTTCAGGGGTTCCATGCCCCAGAGGAGGACCATCCAGATGGAGTGAGCTCACAAAAAGTCTAGCACTTGGAGGAATATGGCTTATTTGCCCCTAAAACTTGTCTGAGCAGCCAAAATCATCTTCAGTTAATACATCACTTATTTTTTCCAAGTTGCTCAAAATTCTGAACACATTCTCATTTACATCTGTAACGAGTTAGTGTTAGGCATTATCATCTCCGTTTTGCAGATGGGTGTTTGAGGCGGAGATGAATGGACTTTTGTAACTGTGGAGCTGGAGGAAAGTTTTAGGTCACAGCTTTGCGTGGCATAGATTTCTTTTCCTGAGGGTAAACTGAGATTTAGTGCATACCCGGCTTGTTTAATTATTACTTTGGGGTAAAAAACCCTAAAGTGTCTTATTTCAGCTTGCCTTAAAATGAATTATAATGCTGTCGATCTCTCTTTTTTCTTTTCGTTACTGGGGATTGAACCCAGGGATACTTTACCACTAAGCTACATACAAAGCCCCTTTTTATTTTTTATTTTAAGGCAGGGTCTTTCTAAGTGGCTCAGGGTCTCACTGGTCAAGCTGGACTCGAACTTGCGACCTGCTGTCTCCACCTCCTTAGTAGCTGGGATCACAGGAGTGGACTCACAGGAGTGCCAGTGTCCAGCCTGACATTACAGGAGTGGACTCACAGGGGTGCCAGTGTCCAGCCTGACATTACAGGGGTGGACTCACAGGAGTGCCCGTGTCCAGCCTGACATTACAGGGGTGGACTCACAGGAGTGCCAATGTCCAGCCTGACTGTTGAATCTTAAAAAAACAATGTCCTGGTGTAGTGGATGCTGGGGTGGACCTCGTTCAGGACAGTGTCACTCTAGGAGTTCTCCCTTCTTATTGAGTTTCCTTTTATTTGTTGTTATTTAATTAGAGAAAAGAAATGAAATTATTGTTTTATAGTTGAGAGAATTGAACACACCTCAGTGACGGTTTCTTAAAGACTGGAAGAACTGTTTGTGTCTTAGGAAGAACAGTGCCAACATCTAGATAGGCAATCCACGCTTTCCATTTTTACTGACATTCTAAATCAGTCAGTGGGTGTTCATTGATACCCACTGAGGGTCTCAGCCATCCCTGGTCAAGGGGAAGATGGAACAAGATCAGCTTTTCCACGGTTCTGTCAAAGAAAGTTCAGCTTGAAATGCAGGTGTTCATGCTACCTCGGATCTGGTGGCCAAAGAAGGCCACTTGATAGGAAGCAGGGAGGCAGCATTATCCAACGCTCGCCCAGGGCCCAGCGCTGGCTGGCACTCCGGGTGATCTGATGTGTGTGTGTCCCATCCAGCCCTGTGACTGTTCCGCTGTACAGATGAGGAAAACGAGGCACCAGAAGGCTGGGCAACACAGTTGGGGCCTCAGAGCTGGCCAGTGGTCGTTCTGGTGTTTGAGCCACGTTGCACGGATCCTGCTCTCAGCCACCCTGTATCCTACTCACTGTGATCATTTGTCTCCTGTGGAGCCCACTGTGGGTTTTAAAAAGGAATCTTCAGAAATTCTCCAACTAATAATTCCCAAAGTAAGGGCAGTATCTCTTTTTCTCACAAAAGCCCAATACTAGTAAAATATAGCAAGATTAACTTTAAAATACACACAAATTCTGAAAGAGTATTTGGCGAAAAATAATTGTTTTCTCATTTCCCTACCCAGAGGCAGTCACTAAGGTGTTTCTTCTAGCAGACTGTGTGCTTTTAGAAATAGCTTGTGCGTGTACAAGCATTTGTAACGTTTGAATTTTCCTCTCCAGCTTTGTGAGAAAGCATGTTACAGCACTGTATTCACCACCCACACCTTGAGCTTCAGAATCTTTGGTCCATTTCTAACATGGTCTTCTGATCATTCCTCCCTCTGGAGGTGTGAAAGACAGCGTGAACATTATTAGCCTTTTGAATTCATATTTTTCCGTTTTACTTTATTTGCTCGTGTCTTTGTATTTATATATGTTGCACATGCGTATTGTACGTGGACATGATAGTTCTGACCTGTGAATCCCACACTGAAGGTCTGTGGAGTGAACTCTCCCTGAACTCTCGCTGTGTTTGAAGAGCCCACTCTAAACACTGCTTCTCAGCAGCCACGGCAGCCAGCGGCTTGTGGTGCCAGCCCTGCAGCTACACTTTTGGAACTTGGGCTTTGCTCTCTAAATACGCTCCTGAGGTCATCACATGCTTCCCTTGTTTAGTAACAGAGAAGCTCTGAGGCCCTTTCTGTCGCTTAGCAGTCCTTGTCATTTAGGGTTATGTTAGGGTTGTTGGGCTTTTATTATGTGACAGGCCCTGGTGCTAAATTCCGTAGACACCCTCATTCCTTCTCGTGGCAGTGCTCTGGGGATGCCAGGGAAGAGGTGCCCTTCACTCTGGGCAGCAGTTACCTTGGAGTCAGGAGATGCAGTTTCCTCTAACTCTGAGCTTCTGTTTCCTCACTCGCGGGACAGAGCCCATCTGTGTCCAGCCCACCTCAGAGGAGTGCTTGGAGGGCCAGTGGGATGACTCATAGAATGCTTCGAAACCAGGGAAGCTCAATGTGTTTCTGCTAGCATGAGATTCCTCTGAGCTTCTTCAGGTCCAGTCAGTCGAGGGGTCCCCTGGAATGCCCCTAGGGTGCCCTGCCCCTGTGTATGCTGGCAGCTCCAGAGCCAGCTACCCACACCCACATGCCAGCATGCTCTTGGGTGGTCGTGGGCACAGTACTCTGGGAGCTCCCATGCTCTTGTTTATGAAACCAGTCTCATAGGATTTTCTACCTCTTTGAGGTTTTGAGAGATTTCTAGCTTATTTAACACACAGCCTGGCATGGGACACAAGTCTAGCATATGTGAACTGTTGTTGTGGTTTTTGTTTTTTGGATTTTTTTTTTTTTTTTTTTTTTTAATTAGCAATCTAAAATGGTGGCTTTCCCAGTTTCTCCAGTGGCTAAAGTGATGATGGCATTGAGCTGAACCCTCCCATAGTTTTTCTTATTGATGAATCAGTTTAGGTGGGCTGGGGTGTAGCTCAGTGGTAAAGCATTTGCCTACAATACCCAAGGCCTTAAAGGTTTAAACCCCAGCACTAAAAAAAAAAAAAAAAAAAAAATCTTTCCAAAGTTGTTGTTGTTGTTGTTGTTTCGTTTGTTTGTTTTTGGGGGGGGTGGTACTGGGGATTGAACCCAGGGGCACTCAACCACTGAGCCACATCCCCAGCCCTATTTTGTATTTTATTTAGAGACAGGGTCTCACTGAGTTGCTTAGAGCCTCGCTATGTTGCTGAGGCTGGCTTTGAACTCACGATCCTCCTGACTCAGCCTCCCAAGTGCTGGGATTACAGGCATGTGCCACTGTGCCTGGCTATTTCCAAAGATATAATGCATATACAGTAATCAATACTTCCTGTTCTTGGCTTAAGATGAAAATATCTTCCCTTTCTCTGACCCTCTCTTATTCCCATGGTGAATATTGTAATTGTGCAAGAAAAATTACCATTGGTTTTTGGTTGGGATTTTATTTCTCCTCTCTGGAGGCAGTGTTTCCACAGTCCCAAATATGTGAAAACTGAAATCTCCGTTTGTTCAGTACCTTGTTGTAAAATCAAGTCAATTGTAATTTTGGCTGTGCAATCACTGATCTGAAATAGAAAGGGAAAAAAATAGGAATGGACCTGTTTTTAAAATATACAACATGAACTAAAGAACAAATGAGACATTTAAAATTTTAACTTTTGCTCCATAATGATGGATCAAAATTAATAGCCAGAAGAACAATTTGCAAAATAAATTTTAGGTTCACTTTTTTCTTTTTCCTTTTTTTTTCCTTTTTCTGTTTTTAATGGAAAATTTTCAGCCCCTGTCAAAAACAGACCACACTGAACTCCCTTGTCCTTATTATCCATTTTAACAATTACCAGCTTCTAGTCACTTTTGTTTTCTTTCTTAGTGAAGTAGTAGTTCCAGAGCCTTTGGGAAGAGTAGCTTGCTGGCTACTTTTTTTAGTACTGGGGTTGAATTCAGAGGTCCTTAACCACCATGCCACACCCCCAGTCCTTTTATTCTTTGTTTTGAGAAGAGTCTCACTAAGTTGCTTAGGGCCTGGTTATGTTGCTGAGGCTGACTTTGAACTGGCAGATCTCCCTGCCTCAGACTCTGGAGCTGCCGGTACTGGTTTGCAAGTGTGCATTTGTTCTCAGATGAGGAGAGCTGTTATTCTCTCTAAGATTGTTTTTAAGATCTTTCTTAACCCATGCTATAGATACTGTATCATACTTTGTATTGGGGAATGGTGATAGGGGAGGCAGGCAGACAGGTGGACCCGGAAGGACAGAGAAACCAGTAGGAAGTAGGCAGGGAAGGAGTAAGGAAAGTGGGACAGAGGGGGATATAGAACAGACTGGGAAACAAAGATGACAAGGTTAAGGCAGGAAGGAAAAAGAGGGGTGGGAAGGAAGGAAGCCAGAGGTGGCAAAGACAGAGGGAGGGTGGCCAGAGCGGGTGGCAGAGGAGGAGATGCAGTCAGGAAGCATGGAGGAACCAGGTAGGAGCCAGCTAGGAGGGAGGGAGAGAGAAAGACAAAGGAGGAGGAAGAAGGAGAGGAGGTAGAGAGAGAGGTACAAGAGACCATACATGAGAGAGAAGGGTAATAGGCAGACAGCTGATGGATGGAGAGCTGCAGGGAGATGATCAGTCAGAGATCTCTCTGCTTCCATTTCCTTCCTCTCCGACAATAATCATCGCGTCTCCTAAAGGGTGTGGGGAGTCCCTGAGGATAAATGCTGGCGTTGGTAAGGGGTCAATGGTGCTATTGTTCTATCACATTAAGATCCATTTAACCCTCTTACTCTTAAATTCTCTATAAGAGACCTAATCTTACTTTTGTTACAGGTCCTCAAATTTAACTGACGTCATTATACCTTGAAATTGTATTTAAAGGCAGGCCATGAATAGAATGGGGATTGATCTTGGAACCCCAATATTATATTTTGGTGGGGGAGGGAGAAGGCCTGTTCAGTGACCCAAGTTAGCAATAAAAATGCCCGTGGCCAAGGGGACGTTGCGGGGAATGGTTCACCATTGGGCAGCCAGTCAGCATTGAGTGGCCTGACGGGGCCAGGAGCCCAGCAGACCACAGGGAGGAGAGGGAATGCGAGGGGAGTTCTTCCAGTCCATCTGGTGACCAGCGGCAGAAGGGGGGCACTCTGCCTGTTGTGAATGGCCTGAGAGAGAAGGAAAGCGCTTGGTGGTTCACACTCACCACCGGAGTCTGACTCTGTGACCAGCGCAGGGCTTCCTGGAACCTCTGGGACATCTGGGAATCCCACAGTGCAGGTCTCTAACAAACACTGCTGCTTTTGAAAGCATGGACAGTGTTGATACGTTGCTCCTTGCTTCAGGACCTCGGCCTTGGCTTGTGTTACGCTCAGACCAATCACTGCATTCCCTGCAGCTGTGAAGACCCTCGCCTCACTGCCTGCCTTTCTGCCTCTCCTGTCATGGCTTAACATGTCCGCAGCCGCTCTGTTTTGGTTCTGACTTCATGTTCCGCCATGGCTAGAGACAGAAGCAGGGTGCACGGAGCAGCAGGCAAGGCTGTGCGCTGCATGGCACTGTATGGGGGCTCCAGACTCTGAGGAGGTCTTTCCCAGCCCCTGTGAGTTAGCATTGTCGTGGTGACAGCCACAGGAGAAGGGGCAGGTGCTCTGCAGTGCTGTGCCTTAGTGCGGGTAGCACCGCTGGCGTCCATGCAGAAGTGTTCTGTGGTCAGTACTCATCGACCCCCTCGTGTCAGCCGGCTGGGTCGATGCTCTGTTGCCCTGTTGTACACTCAAGAAACGGGAGCTCAGGAGGGAACATCTTCGAGAGACTGTGGTGCTGCGCTTCAAATTGGCCTGTCCACACCAGAGCCCCAGCTGCTGGTACCCCTGTGATGTGTGAACAGATCCAGTACTGTGTTGTGGATGCAGGTGACAGAGGTGACAGCAAGTGTTCAGATGGGGTGCGGGAGCAGTAATCAGGTGGGGGAAGGTGGGGTGGGGAGGGAGAAGCTGCAAGGAGCCTGGAATGCACAGCGGGGAGGGTGGTGCAGACCCGCCCATGCTGGACTGCCCGGCTCAGCGTCCTGCTGTGTATGGAGGTGACCGCGCGCCCTTTCCTCAGTGCTCGTGCAGGCTGAGGAACAGCGTGTCCCTCTTAGCTGCCCTGCAGGGTACATGATGTTGCTCCAGTGACACTACTAGTTGATGGTGGCTGACCAGTGACAGGTAGGGCCACCTCACAAGCCTCTGCTCCCTTTGCCTCTTGGCCAGCAGCTGTCTCAATGGGATTAGAAGCAGGAGAGTCACCTGGCCAGACGGGCATTTTAGAAAGACCCCTCTGAAAGTAGGTACTGTGGTCAAAGGGTGCTGGGAAGTGGTGTCTGCACTCACAGAGGTTGTGGGACTCCATTTCCAGCAACTGGAGCCTTCTTTGATAAGAGATTCTTAGAAGGTGATATGAAGTTTCTTTTTTGATTCTTTTGTATTTGCCTTGAGGGAGGCAGGGACTGTGTATCTTCAGAAAGGTCAGTGCTGGGCTGCTGACAGGAACAGAGGTTCAGGAGGGACAATTCTGTTTCGTTTTGTTTTAATTCACTGGCTAACCCCAATATTATGTAAAAAGATTCCAAGGAAAATATTTAAACTTTGGGCTAACTTAAATAACTTTATTTTTT
Source organism: Glaucomys volans (assembly GCA_020662805.1). Classification (NCBI taxonomy): domain Eukaryota; kingdom Metazoa; phylum Chordata; class Mammalia; order Rodentia; family Sciuridae; genus Glaucomys; species Glaucomys volans. Next base: position 137,839 of record JAJEJO010000561.1, on the reverse strand, counting down.
TTAAGAGTTTTCTCTAGAAACCTATTCATTTTATTTCCTATAATGCCCATGAGCAGAAAGTAGTAAAACAGCATTTGTTTTAAAAGAAAGTTGTATAGTGTGGGCTTGTCACAGGGTATGCTAGTCCCCTTTCAGGGACTCCCTTTGCCCCCGTCAGAGGCTGATGGCACTCGGTGCAGGAGTTGTCAGAGGCTGGGGTAGAAGGCAGGGAGCCCGTGTCCGTGGGTGGGAAGAAATAAGAGTTCCCTTCACTAACCTCTAGTGAAATCTACCATTCCACCTTTCTAAGGACATGACCACAGTAATATCAGCCATACGTGTAACTGTTGCCAGTGGATAGCAGGGATTTTTTTATTACATATAGTTGTGCTTATCGTGTGTATTCTCACCCCTTCAAAATGACCATAGTTGATACTATATCTTATTGTTTAACGTGTTAACAAATAAGCATATTTTAATGCATTAATAAAGAAGCATTGTATCAAAAATTTCTTTTGTATCAAAATACTTTTAGGATAATTTCCATATAATTGTTTTCCTTCACAGTCCTCTGGATTTTGTGCATTTACAAACTCTTCTGAGGAGTCCAGGCATCTACTGGTGATAACAGGGTCCCACACAGCACAGATTAATGGCCTGGGAGTGTCAGGCTGGCCTTGGGTCCCTGGTTAGTTGTCCTGCCTTTGCTGTGACTGTCTTGGTCAGGGTCCACGCCTCCCTGTGCCAGGGAGCTCACCTCCTCAGAGCTTCCGGCTCCTGGGTCCATGTCCTGAACTAACCACTTCATCTCAGGACAGTGCTCACCTCTGTCATGCATTGGCTGTTGAGGCCCCATACATTTTCATTAACTGCATCTCTTCCATGATGCACAGGGGCTACTTGTTTTAGCCTTGATTCACCCAACCTACCCCTGCTCCCCAGCAGTTGACGGTATTTTAAGGTGGTGGAAAAATTTTGTTCAGGGTGTAAAGTTAATACAGAGGTTATAGTTAAACTTGATTTTGCTTGTTTTTGTTTTTTGTTTTTTCATAATTTTAACTGCTCTGAGTGAAGGTATAAATTGCAAAATGAAGGACTGTAGACTGTGATAAAATGACTTTGAGCAAGTTCAAATTGTGGGAAATAATACTTTCCCCCTAAGCTCATATTATAAAAAGTTGCATGAGACTGTTATAAAGTGACTTGAGAATAGTCGGAGCATGATCTCACCAGTTGGAACAGAGAGTGAAGTAAAACACGAAAGCCCTGCCTCCTTCTAGAGGGGTCTGTTCATAGACCTTCACCTTAACAGAGAGTCCCTGAACCGGATGCTAGCAAAGGAGCCACTGCAGAAACAGGAAGAAAACCTCGAGGTTTAGTACTTGGCCTGACAGTCCCACTGGCACTCCAGGGAACGAGTGCTGCTGGCCACTGCCGTGACATTGCACCGCTCCCCGCAGGACTGTGGGGCGCTCCCGGGACATTCTCCCTGGAGGTGAAGACTCCCTTCCCTTGCACTGTGAAGTCTGGCCACAGGGTTCACAGAGCATTTTGCTTCCCTCCCTCGTTGCTAGTGTCCCCTCTGCAGCAGGAGTCCTTGGCAGTCTGGACCAGATACGCCATATCAGACAATCTTCTGTAAACATTTTTCATCAGTGACTCACAATTCTGAAAAGGGTTTATTTTTATATAAAACAATCTTTAAATTGTGCTTGAAAGACCCAAGCCATTTTCCTAGAGTACCGTCCAGACAAGTTGGTCGCACAGATAGGTGAGCGCGCGGCACAGCTCCTACCATGTTTCCAACACCTCGGTAACACCCATAACTGAACCTAAAGAGGGTGTTTTTCAGATGTCACCAGTTCTTGCTGCTCAGCTAGCTAGTTAATGGCCTTCCCGGAGTTGTGTTTGTGGATGGAAGCCTTTTTGTTAACATTATGGCAAAATAGCAAAATAGTTTTAAATGGGGTGGGAGACACTTTTAAAGATCCACATCTTAAGTATGTTTAAAATATGACTCGGAAAGGATGCAGCAGAAAGTGTTCACTGAAAAAGAAAAAAAAAATGAAGAATGATAGCAGATGCTAAAACTTACTTCTCAGACTTCAGCTGGAAGGCCCGCTGGGAGGACGGAAGAGGAGCTGCTCTGGGCATCTCTTTTGAATGAAACCTTTGGGCTTCTTTTGGGGTCTTGACTTCCTGACAGTTGGACTGGCAGAAAGTTCATGTCCTAAGCAAGAAAGATTTGAGTACATTCTGCAACTTTGGCCTTGTAAGCTGTGATCATTTTTAAGGTTGACGAACATAGTTCACTATGAAATGAAGCAAGTAACTTGGCATTTATGCATTGTGAGTCAGTTTTGACATCAGCCTGGACTGGGAATTGAGTGGAGATTTGGTGTAGGACTGTGGCTTCACTTCAGTGTCTGATCCAGAGGCATGCATGAGCAATACTTCCCCTGGGGCTGTGACCATTAATCTGTGGAACAGAGCACAAGCTGGGAGGGAAATGGAGGGACTGCCTTGGATGGCCCAGCATCCTGTTGAATCTGCGGAGGGAGGCCCTGTCCTTTACAGCCAGGTCCTCTTCCCTGCATGCATAGAGCTCACATGCATAGAGCTCGGTGTCTCTCTGCGGGATAGGGACGCCCCTCTTTAACCCATGCTTCACATCAGCGGCCTCTCCGGGTGGGCATTTGTATTCTGCTTACTCCAGGTGTTTTCCAGGCCACTTCCCCTGATTATATAACTGATCAAATCCAGATGCTACAGAATGTTTGATAGAAGGGGTCAAATGGCATTTGAGAAGAAAAGCATTTCTGTATTCATGACTCGGGTTTAATTTCCTGTGTGGGCCGGGTCTGCCTGAGTTGTGTGCTCCTGGCCCAGAGGTGGAGCCAGAGGGAGATCACAGTACTTTTCCAGGACAACCTGGGACCTTCTGTGCAACCCCTCCACCACCCAGTAGGCTTCACGTAAAATTATCAGTTATGTAAGTATCAATTGACTTCACTTGTAAGTTTTTAAGCTTTGTAATTATGTTCTGATCATTAAAATAATCCATGTTCACTCTGAGATATAAACCATAATATAGAAAAGTGTAAAGAATATTAAAAACACCTGTAATTCCACCACCCTGAGCTGAATATTGTTCACATTTTGGTATAGTTTCTTCTGGCCTTTTTTCAATTTTTAAAAATGTACGATCAGTCGGGCACGGTGTTGCACGCCTGTAATCCCAGCCCTTGGGAGGCTGAGGCAGGAGGATTGAGAGTTCAAAGCCAGCCTCAGCAACTTAGGCCTTAAGCAACTCAGTGAGGCTCTGTCTCTAAATAAAATACAAAATGGGGCTGGGGATGTGGCTCAGTGGCCAAGTGCCCCTGGGTTCAATCCCCAGTACCAAAAAAAAAAAAAAAATTCTGGGATTATGCTGTATGTACTGGGATGTAATATAAACCCTTAATTTGTTATGAGTATATTCCTGAGCCATTGAATTTTTTTCTCAAAAATGTGCATTTTTTATTTTCTCTAGGTGCTAGGGGTTGAACCCAAAGTTTTACTCATGCTAGGCAAGTGCTCTGAGCTTGCCCTCAGCCCCATCCAACAGTGTTGGGTTTTTTTGTTTTTTTTTTAAGTTTTTAGAATTTTGTTTTCTGTACAAAGGACTAACATGTCCTCTTTGGCTGGGTGGCTGTCTAGGGGAGTGCATTCGAGGAAGATCACTGAGCCCAGCCTAACGAAGCCTGTGTCCTTTCGTACTGTCGGAAATGCTGCCAACACATGTTGAGGCGGTGTTTCCAGATCAGACCGTGCCGTTTGACCATGTGCTGCAGAGCAGGAACCCTGGCCCAAATGTCGTGGGTGGCTATAGAGCTGTTGGTGACCCATCTTGCTTTCAACGGGGCAGTGAAGCAGAAGGAGTGAGCTAGGACTCACCCGCGCTCTTCCCCAACAATACTTAAATGGCTTCTTAAATATTCTATTTTAGGGGCAGAGCAGAAACTCACATCTTATATTGATAGACTTTTTTTTGTGCTTTTCCTTTTCTGTGTTATTTAAAATCGATGTATACAAATCATTGTATTGATTTATTAGGCTACATTTCTAGAGATAAATTAAAAGATTATGAATTCTTTAATTTGGTTCATGTTCCACTTGGCCTCCTGGGGCGTAGCAGCAGTTCATACACCTACTCTGAGCATTGTGTGAGTGCCGGTCATTGATGACTCATCCACTCTGACTATTAGTGTCAAGTAAATGTTTCTGGCAAGTTAAAGAATTATTTACATTTCTTTGATTACTAGCAAGGTTCACATACTTTCCATGTTTAGTGGTGCATTTAATTTTCTATGAATGTATGGTTTATATCCATTTTTCCCCTAGTGAAGGGAGTTCTTTTTAGTCTTGGGGTGCATAAGAGCCCTTTCAACCAGCTTCCCCTTGCTTACCTGTCTTGCTGAGTGGACCAGCATGCTCCCTTCCCTCGGGACTCTGGCCCACCCCCACAGAACCAGTTGAATTTGCTCCGAATCTGTTTGTCTCCATATACGGTACTTGTCATGATTACTTAGTGAATGTGAACCCGGCACAGTGTAAGTGTGAAGAGAGAATTGTTTCTCTGAAAATTCAAATGGGTGCTTCAGGAAGACGCAGTAAAGGCAGATTACTTTTAAAAAATGCTACCAAATTAGGCACGAGACCACTGTTGGCAATTGGAGTGATCCTGCGCCAGGGTCACTGCAAATGCCCCCAGTTCTCCCTCTACCAGTCGGCAGTTGAAGCTGGAGGTGAATTGATTGTCCCAAGTGGGACGTGGAGAAGATAGCCTCAGGCCCCATTACACCCCATACTCAGAGGCACAGCCAGGACTGGCACACCAGCTCGCAGTGGGAGGGGTGGGATCACATGTGCTGATAAAACTGCCTCCCTGCTTTGAACATTGCATGCACCTCACTAGTAGGTACAATCCGAATATTTCTACTATCAGTTAAAAAATAAATTTAAAAGCAAAATACATATATTCCTGCTATAAGCAGTTTTTGTTTTTGTTTTTTTGGTGTGTGGGGGTGTGTGTATAAACTGGCCAGCCCTGTGCTGTGGAGCTGAGAGTGCCTTAGAGCCCAGCAGTTCCTCAGGGCGGGCCTTTCCACATTCTTGATGCCATGCAGCAAGACCCTTTTCCTTCACATTGTCTTTGCCCTCACAGTTCATAAAATGAAATCACCCAGCATCGTGATAACAATTTAGGATTTACTGTTAGAAACAGTTCTGAAGGTTCGCTTCATTACTTGTACAAAAGCTAGAATCGAAAGACCCTGATTATTAGGGAGTGTCCATTGCTGAAGTTCTCCAGGAGTGTTTCTCCAAGTTCTGGCCCTCAGGTGGCTCTAGAGATCTCCAGAGTTTTTTTTGAAGTGAATGCAGAGTTAGGCCCATCCCAAAGATGGGTGTTATTGCCCACAAGTGATGTATAGGCAACTCTAAATTCATAGAAGGGAAAATTAAAACATAATTTTGTTTTGTTACCAATTGTGTATGTGGCTTTTTTGTAGTTTGTTTCTTTTTTTTTTT
>JAJEJO010000561.1:55201-132189 GCA_020662805.1 Glaucomys volans | reverse complement strand
CTTGGATTACAGGCGTGCGCCACCACGCCCAGCTTGTAGATATTTCTGTTCTTTTCAAATCAGAATCCCCACATACACACACTTTTTTTTTTGTTTTTGTTTAAGGTTTGGTTTATTCTTGTGATTTCTCTTTAAATGTCATTTGGATTTCACTTCAGAATGTCCCTCAGCTGTTATGATCCTCTTGGAATAGACTTGCTGGTTTGGAAGAACCTTCTGCGTTTTGTTGTTAAAATAAAGAAGTTCTAGAGAGTCTGAGCACAGTTCAGCCCGAAGAAAAGAAAAGACCTTCAGGAAAAGTGAATGGACTCTGACACTGGAAGTGAACTGGCTCACATATCTTACCATAAGAGCTGTTGACTGGGTTTCAGCTTGTGGAATCTACTTAGACAATTGTGGAAGACTTTATTATTTCAGAATAGCAGAAACTCAGTCATTCTCACAAGGAAAAAAATCAGGACTCCCGCATTTGAGAGTGGGCAAAGGAGAATAAAGCTGGCAGGAAAGTGGGAGGTTGCTGTCCTCTTCTTGGGAAGTGAGCTTTGAGAGAGCTGCCTCAGCTGGCCTGAGAGGGCCGCGTCGCAGCAGGTGATCCCCAGACACAGCTTGTTTTAGTCAATTTTTTTGCCATTGCAACTAAAAGACCCTACCAAAACAGCTGTAGAGGAGGAAAGTTTATCTGAGGGCTCAGTGCCCGGTGTCTTAGACCACAGAAGGCCGGCTCCATTCCTCGGGGCTCCAGGCTAGGCTGAGCATCCTGGCAGGAGAGTGTGGTGAAGGGAAGCAACTCCCATGGTGATCAGGAAGCAGAAAGAAACTCCAGTGGCCAGATACAAATATACACCCAACCACACCCCAGTGCCCACCTCCTCCAGCCGCACCCACCACTTCAGTTAATCCCATCAGGGATTAATTCACTGATGGAGTTAAGACTCTTACAGCCCAGTCATTTATCCTGAACCTTCTTGCACTGTCTTACTCATGAGCTTTTGGGAGCACCACATCTAAACCATAACACACCTGTCACCTCTGGGTGGAGGAACTGGGGTAGCAGGCGCCTATCTTTCATTTCAAACCCTTCTGCTTGGTTTTTAAATTGTACGCATATTAAAGTTGGTACACTTGAAAATGTTTTAAAGCCAGAAACTTGTACTTCATATTTTAAGAAATGGCAGACTTACGAAGATGAATATGATCTATTTCTGACTAAATTCATGTTGAATTAATGGACTTTAAAAGCCTAAATCATTTGAAAATATTAATTACCACTTTAGAATGAAAATACTTTCATTATTCAGAAAATTTGGTAAAACAGTCCTTTTATTTTAAAAAATCCTTAATATGGCATACATTAGGAATGTGCAGTGTCGGAAACAGACCTTTTTTGCTCCTAAAAATAAAGCTCATGCTTCTCCAGTTCTTCCCATCCCTATTTCATTTTTCTGTTCCCTGCCTTGTCTTCCAGAAGCCTTGCAGAGGCCAGTAGCATCTGACTTTGAGCCCCAAGGCCTAAGTGAAGCTGCTCGTTGGAACTCCAAGGAAAATCTCCTTGCTGGGCCTAGTGAAAATGACCCCAACCTGTTTGTTGCACTGTACGACTTTGTGGCCAGTGGAGATAACACCCTCAGCATCACTAAAGGTAAGGGCCTGGACGCCTGGCCGTGGTTACAGCTCGACTCACTGCCCCTTTGCTTATTAAGAGAGCAGCCTCACAGCTGGGGATGCAGAGACACCCCAGAACAGCAGCCCCTTTCCAGGGAGGTCCTGCTAAGCCAAAAAGCTCTGGGACAGCCTGGTCCCTCACAAGTCAGCCTCCCCTGCTTTCATATGCAGAGGACACTGGACCACAGGCTGAAGACATGATTTTTCCCCCCCTAAGGACAAACGTTTTCCCACAAAAGGCTTCCTTACAATAGAAGCAGAGCACCCGAGTAAACATAATGGGTTTTTGAGCACTGAGGCTGCGGCTTATCTGTGCATTCATACAAACAGGTCTCGTGTATGAGCATCTGTTTTTATACACTTAGACATGCACGATTCATGTGCGCTTGTTGAAATAAAAACAGAACATAGAAATTTGGAGAATTACAGTAAGCACACAGTCACACAATAAATGAGAAAGAAATAAACTGGTCTTTAAAGCTGACATATCTAATTTGGTTCTTTTCCTCTAAGGTGAAAAGCTCCGGGTCTTAGGCTACAATCACAATGGCGAATGGTGTGAAGCCCAAACCAAAAATGGCCAAGGATGGGTCCCAAGCAACTACATCACACCTGTCAACAGTCTGGAGAAACATTCCTGGTACCACGGGCCCGTGTCCCGGAATGCTGCTGAGTATCTGCTGAGCAGTGGGATCAACGGCAGCTTCTTGGTGCGGGAAAGCGAGAGCAGTCCTGGCCAGAGATCCATCTCGCTGAGATATGAAGGGAGGGTGTACCACTACAGGATCAACACTGCTTCTGATGGCAAGGTGGGGACTCGGGCCAGGGAGCCCAGGGTGGCGCGCTGGGGCAGGATGGTAGTTAGGCCCTGGCCAGGGGAACTCAGGAGTACTGCCATTGGCAAGTAAATTCTCACAACAAAGCTCATCCAAGCTGTTTTAGAAGTCTTTCAGATAAACAGCAGGGATAAGGCCTTTAGGCTTAGGAGAGATCTGTTGAGGATCCATCAGGAGATATTTTAAGCCCTTGGCCTTTAATAGCACCTCCTAAGCCAGGCTAGCATGTGGCCAGCGTTTCTGTGAATAAAATCACACACGCGTACGTGTCTGTGTGTGTGTGTGTGTGTGTGTGTGTGTGTGTGTGTGTCTGTGTGTACATACGGTTTTTAAAAAATGAAACCACATTATACTCATAGATTTCCAAACCTGAATTATAGCTTCGTGAAAGAGTGGGCATGTGTGATTTTGTGGTCTTTGTATAACAGTCCTTCCAAGCCCGTGAAGGGAAGGGAGGCATTGACGGGGACGGAGTCCTGCTGTGTGATGGAGCACCTTGCGGTCCACCTTCTTCAAACCTCGCCTTGGTCCTCCGAACAGGCATTAATGTCATCTGCATTTTTGCATTAAAAAAAGGGGGAGTTATGAGAGTTCTTGGCAGGTACTTACATGGGGAGTACTTGGTGGAGCCCGGCTGCTCCTGGCCGTGTTGAGGAACAGTTGCTAGGTGCATTGTCCCATGGAGTGTATGCACATGGTGTGAAAAAAGCCAGTAAGACAGAATTGATTGCAGGGGACAATAACTCTGTCTCCTGATTCAGTTCTGCCCAGAGGCAACCACGATTACCAGTTTCTTCCAGATTCATTGGCATATGTTTCCCTAAAAAAGATTCACAGACACCTTTCTGCATCTTGCCTTCAGCTTCCTCAGGAGGTGTTTTGGAGGTTGTTCCTTGGTAGCACTTAGAACTGCCTTCTCGTTATGGCCTGGATAGTGGGTGGACCACCACTTTATTAAAGCAGTTACTTGCCAGGCAACTTCTAGGTTGTTTCCAGTCCTGTTTCCGTAAATACACTGTTAAGAGGTTGCTTTCAACCTGTTTATAGTTCCCCGCCCACTGCAGCGTTGTCCTTCCCCGCCCAGCACTCAGGTGAGCAGCAAGACTTCCTTGACCTCACTTACCTTCCCGCGTGGCGTGTGGTCCGATGTTTTATATTCCATTCTGTGCTATTGCAATTTTTAGATTTTCTGGTCATAATTCACTTCATTTATTTCATAGTCCCAACAGTGGCTTGTGCTCTGAAGTTTGCAAATATGCTGCACATGCTTCTTTGTTTACAGTGTAAATATGCAAGACAGGATGTTAGAACTGAGCAGAGGTTATTTGCATTTAATATTTGTGTGGATATTGCCAGGCCACCTTCATTAGAAATTGTGCAATTTTGTTCTCTGACAGAAACCTACGAATGCGCCTGTTTCCCCCACCCCAAGTTTGAATGCCATCAAACTTGTAAGAAAATCTGCCATTCTTTTTTTTTTTTTTTGCACCGGGGATTGAACACAGGGACACTCGGCCACTGAGCCACATCCCCAGCCCTATTTTGTATTTTATTTAGAGACAGGGTCTCACTGAGTTGCTTAGGGCCTCGCTAAATTGCTGAGGCTGGCTTTGAACTCGCAATCCTCCCGACTCAGCCTCCCAAGTCGCTTGGATTACAGGCGTGCGCTACCACGCCCTGCTGAAAATCTGCCATTCTGATGGATGAAGTTTATCTCATATTTAATATGCGTTTGTCATATTTTGAGTCATCCTCACGTCATTTATTAAATTCATCTTTTCCTACATGTAGAAGTTTGCCAGACTCACCGTCTAGGCCTGCTGATCCTCTCTTCTCTTCCATTGGTCTGCTCATCCACACACCAGTGCCAAGCTCGGAATTGCTGTTTCTCTATCTGGGGGGTAGTACCCCCTCTTATCTTTCTTACAGTTTCCTGGCTGGCCTCACACATCCATCTGTGCCATGTGAACGCGTGTCTGCTTCGTATCTTCTTTTCCACGTGTCTCTGCCTACGTCCTCTTGCCAGTTTGTTTCTGTCCTCACGGGTGTCTTGGGCACCAGCATTGTGGTTTGTGTACAGAAGGAGGCTGCTGTTGAGGTGTGACTGGAGATGGGCCTCCTGCACTTGATTTTGGGACCTTCTCCTACATGAGGAGCGGGGTCTTTCCATTCTGCCAGACAGACTCCAAGGTGGTGGCCCTTTAAAAGAACCTCTAGGGCCACCAGGCGCCATTTTAGCAGCTCAGAACATCAGGGTACACCTCCACCACCAGGAGATCTCGAGCAGCAGCTTGCCTCTCAACAGTGCTCAGTATCCAAGCAAGTCATGTAACCAGGGTGATCACCGAGGCTCGTGCTCCACAGGATAATGGTGTCTTTCCCCTGTTTAACCTGCAGCCTGGGAACAGGTGCCCACAGGCACAGTCTGGTTTGACCACTCAGCAGCTGGGATTGTTTGACGACACTGTTCAGAGGGAACAAGGAAAGGCCCACATGTAAGGTACATGATTTGCAGAATTTGAGATTCATAAGGAGGAAGCTATCCCCTCTGTGTAAAAGCTGGTTTGCACCAGATGGGACCCTTGAGTTCCAGGTAGAGCACAGGATACTCATTGCCCAGGCAGCATCCACCCTGGGCAGCCCCTCAGACTTGCCAGGGCATCCAGCTCTCCTCCACCCTCCTTGGAAGAAGCTCTCCCTTCAGCCATCTGAACCCTGGAAACACCTCAGCTGTCTTCAGAGGCTCCTTAATGCAGACCACCCTTGAGGGGGCTGCATCAGGTGGTGTGACATCCCTGGAGTGAGAATGGAAGGGTCTGCCACTCGTAGTGGCTGGGCTCTGGGGAGAGAGCCTTGCCCACAGCAGAGCTCTGATGTAGTCCTTTCTGGATTTCTCTTGGGATTTTTTGTTAGGTATTCATAAATCCTTTGTGGTTTTCTTTCTTTTTTTTTGCGGTGCTAGGAATTGAACCCACGACCTTGTGCTTGCGAGGCAGGTACTCTACCAACTGAGCTATATCCCCAGCCCTCCTTTGTGGTTTTCTAAAAGGCAAATTTAAGGTTGTTAAGAGGGACGTGCAGGGATTGATGAAGTTTCATTCTTATTTCCAAGCCAGGTGATCTTTGGACAGCAGCGAATGTGAGTGCTTCTTCTCTGGGGCTCCATAGGGTTTCATCTGCCTGCACCCTCCCGCCCTTGCCTTCCTCTGCTGGTGCTCCGAGCTTTCCAGTCAGCCTGCTTGGGGGCCAGCACTGAGCACCTTGGGACTTCTAGTCTATTGAAAGGGCCACTGCCAAGTGGAGCCATCACTATTTCCCAGGAGTCTTGGCAGTCTGAGAAATCTCCAGATACCCTGGGATGTGGGGGTTGTTCCTCCTATGCTGTCCCAGAGTTTGTGCCCTCTGTTGACATAGTACAATTAATGACTGATGTTCCTTTACCACCCCTGCCTAAATCCTTCCTAGTCCTGCTTATTTGTGTCTACATCTCAATCACCTCTGTGAGCTGCTGCCGCCAAGTCCTATATTTCCTATCCAAGGCCCGGATAGTCTTTCCTCGTCCTGAACAAGATGCCCAGTGGACATTTATTTTCATGGCCTGCTGAAACGTCTCAGGTTCAAGTCCACAGGAGTGAAATTTGGGTTTATACTTTGGCAAAAGTGGTGGGAAGGACTGACAGTGGAGCACCTTGAATTTCCAGAATTTGCCTACCCTGGTGGAGTTGGCCATGCTGAGGTACAGCCTGCTATCCAGCTCCAGTCTTTTCAGAGGCTCCTGGGGCATTGGTAGGAACTGCTGGGCTCTTGCCTCCCTACTGGCCTCTGAGTGACTGGGGAAAGCTTGAAGCTCACTTCCTGCTGAGGAGCCTGTGAAGGGTGCATCCTAGGTGGGATTCCAGGGTCTGAGGCTGCCAAAGATTATACACGTCTAAGCTCTAGTAGGCCTGTAAGGGTGGGGGTCAGGAGCAAAGTTGGAAAGGCCCTTTCTTTTGGGTTCACGCACAGTTGGGAAGGGCTGCTAGTCTGGCTGCTCACCCCAGGTGTGTGTGGAGCCATAATGACATGCTGTTCACAGTGCTAACTTCACTGTCTTCCCTGAACATGCCTCCGATTCCTGACCATTACCCAGTTCACCAGCAAAATGCTGCTCGAAAACTGGAACAAATCAGAAGGAAGCCATCAGAGTGGGCTGTTAGTTGGACATGGGGAACATGGCTGTGGATCAAATATGCAGTGCATTTGAAGGAGGGTGGTTTTAATATTTAATGAGTATCACATGTGAACTTTAGGTTGAAAGATGAACTCAATCACAGAGTCCATAAATTTAATAATTAAAAAGTTTAAAGTTTGTCTACCCAGTGAAAGAAACCTCCTGTAATTCTAAAATCTTCAACAGAGCAGCTGGTGAGGGAATTGAATAGGTTGAGGAGCAAAATCTACACGAACTGGTACTTAGGGGAGCCATTTACCCTTGTGTGTGATGGAAGGCCTTGAGCTTTGGGTTGGGCTGCCTTGACTTCAGCTTGGGCAGCTCCTTTCAGGCCAACTCTGCACTTCATTCCCTGACAGGAAGAATAGGTACCAGGCCTCCATCCTTGTAGCCCTCCAGGAGCCCAGCAGGACAAGCTCCTTGCCTCCCATGGGCCAGAGCAAGTGGGGTGGGAGGGGTGCTCAGCTCCAGGAGCGCCTCGTTGGAATGGCTCTTCTCATTGCCCTCTTCTCCCTGGAAGGGAAGACACATCAGCTGAGCTAGCCTGGGAGAAGAGGGGCTAGACATTTGCAGCCAGCAGTGCAGTTGCTGGACAGCTGACAGACTTTTCTGGAGGGGGTTTTGGAGCCATTCCCCTGTCCCCCTGTGTGTTCCTTTTGGACCACACCCCTAGGCAGCTAACCCTGAGGAGAGTACCACGTCATCATGTGGTACTCCACTGACGATAGGTCTTCATGGTGCCACTTCCTCCCCCAGCTCACTCACATTCATGGGCCCAGTTCTGTCCCCAACTTGATCCTAGAGTGGTTCCTATGGAAGCTTCTCCGGTGTTCTGAGGTGAGAAAGTAGGGCCACTTAGTGTGCCTCCCCGTCCCAGAAGGTGCCCCCACTCAGAGGCACCGTCTTGCAGAAGAACTAGTGGTGTCCCAGGGCCACAGAGCCAAAGGGTCTTTATGGACAAGTTTTGGGTTTCTCAGAATTTTATATTACTAGTTTGTTACCAGAAGATTATACACCTGAAGTTTGCCTTTGGCTTGCCTAAATTTTAAGAATTTGCTTATGTTATCTCCTCAAACACAAGGAAGGAAAGAAAGATCTCCTTGTTACCTAATCCTGTTTATCTTGAGAAGCATAGATGGGATCAACTTGCATGTTTTATTTCTTCCTCTGATTTTTGGGGGAGTTACTGGCAGTTAAAACTAGGACACTCTATCACTAAGCTGTATCCCCAGTCCTTTTTTAAATTTTGAGACAGAGTCTCCCTAAATCGCCCAGACTGGTCCTGAACTTGGAATCCTCCCGCCTTAGCCTCTTGAATCACTGGGTTATAGGTGTGGGCCAGCACACCTGGCTTAAAAATACTCTAACTGGCTGGGCATGGTGGCACGCCTGTAATTCCAGCACTTGGGAGGCTGAGACAGGAGGATTGCGAAAAGCCAGCCTCAGCAACTTAGCGAGGCCCTAAGCAACTCAGTGAGACCCTGTCTCTAAATAAAACACAAAATAGGGCTGGGGATGTGGCCTAGTGGTGGAGTGCCCCTGGGTTCAATCCCCGGTACCAAAAAAAAAAAAAATGCTCTGTCTTAACATTACAAATTAACACACATAATTATAGTAGTCAGTATTTCATTACCATAATGAGGTAGACACCTGAGACAGCGGCTTCACAAAGAAAAGAAGTTTATTTAATTCTCCGTTTGGGAGGCTGAAAATCCAAACTGCAGTGCACAGACACTGGTTCTGGTGAGGGCACCTGACAGAGAGCGTGGGAATCAGGGAGCAGGGGCAGGACTGTCTGTCCGGCGTGCTCCTTACCACCACCCTCTCTCAGGCCCTAGAGGGCTGGATGGAGCCTAGTGGTAGAGTGCGTGTGCGTGCACCACATGAGGCCCTTAGTTCAGTCCTCAGTACTGCAAAGAAAAACAGAAGACTCCAGAGGCCAAGAGTGCTCCCTGCTCCCTTCTGAGGGCCTGGTCCCAGCAAGGCCTGGGACCCTCCCACAAGGCTGCCTGAGAGCAGGCCTTTAGCACAGGGATCCCCAAACCATGGAGGCCTGGTGCTTCACATCAGCAGCTCTGTGTCCCAGGCTGTTCTTCCTCTTCTCTATTCATTCACTTATTTTTGGTACTAGAAATTGAACCCAGAGGTACTTTACCACTAAGTTACATCTTCAGTCCCTTTTTAAATTTTTTTTTTTTTTTTTTGAAACAGGGTCTTGCTGAGTTTTCTAGTTTAGCCTTGAACTTGGAATCCTCTTGCCTCAGCCTCCCAAGTCACTGGAATTACTAGCATGCACCACCTTTCTTTTTTAAGTAATAAAATGTTATAGTTGCAGGTAAGGCCTGACCTTGTTCCTCCACCATCACAACCTTGACACATCAAATGTCACCATTGTCCCCAAATTGTATTCCTCCTTTGCAGTTTGGACCAATCTTCTTCCTAAGTGCTTGGTTGTGATTTTAGTGTCTTACCCACCTTCAGCAAGCAGGTAGATGATTGTGTACCTGGAGTCCCAGTGTCTGTGGATGGTAGCACAGAGCTCCTTGTGGTAAGGATTCTGTGTGTCCACATCTCTGAGACAGGAAGGAGAAGGGGAGAGTGGTGGTCGAGCCCACCTGGGAGTTCCGCCACCCTGCCCCTTCCCTCCCTCTCCCTGTCATGTACTGAGCTCTCGGCCTTGGATCACCCCTGCACAGGTCCTCGCCTGCCGTGGATCTCAGTCGGGGACTCCGATGCTCTTGTGTCTTAAGTCCTTTGTGTACTTTCCTGCGATGGAAGAGGCAGTGCTAGTGCTTCCATGCACCTGCTTGCTCCTGGGGGCCTTTGGGGCAGCCCGTGTGGGCAAACACTGAGATGGGAAGCCTCGGCTCTTGATGAAGTCGGAGGCAGCAATATTTCGCAGTTTTCACGTCTGGTCACAGTTTCAGTCTAGGTTTGTCCGTCTAATTGCAAACTAAGCTGTTTTCTAATCAACCGGTCCTAAGTTCTGTTCACTAATTAACCACCGGGCATCTCCTCTGTGCTCACTTCTTCCCACTGAAGTGGGAAGTGGCAGAAGTGGCTGCTCCCACAGTCTCGCAGTCCCATAGGTGGAGACTGGTTAAACAGGTGAGCAGGGAGTTACCAGCTGCGATGAGCACAGTGCAGAGAAATAACAGGTTGCTCCTGCTGGGTGGTGACTTGGGTGGGATGAGTGATCAGAGGAGACTCTGGGGATGTTTAAACTGGCCTTGGGGGTAGGAGAGAGCTAGACATGTGAAGATTGGGGTGAGACAGAGGCTTCAGGCAGAGCTGCCCAAGCAAAGGCCCTGCAGCCTCCCATTGTGCCTTTCTGCTTCAGCACGGAAATTACTACAGCCTGCGTAGAGAAAGACAGCCTAAGCGACCTTTGCACACCAGCAGGGGTGCAGAGCCTTGAGGTGTTGTGGTTGAGGTGTTGCTGTGTGCCACAAGGTCCTGCAGGCTGGTGGCCTACCTGCTGGGCATCCACACCGCAGCTGAAGGCTGTTCCCTCTTCCCTCAGCTCTACGTCTCCTCCGAGAGCCGCTTCAACACTTTGGCGGAGCTGGTCCACCATCACTCCACGGTGGCGGACGGGCTCATCACCACGCTGCATTACCCAGCCCCCAAGCGCAACAAGCCCACTGTCTACGGTGTGTCCCCCAACTACGACAAGTGGGAGATGGAGCGCACAGACATCACCATGAAGCACAAGCTGGGCGGTGGCCAGTACGGGGAAGTGTACGAGGGCGTGTGGAAGAAGTACAGCCTGACGGTGGCCGTGAAGACCCTGAAGGTGGGTCTGGCGCGTAGCCCCTGGGGTGGGTGGGTGTCAGCTGGCTGGGTCCCCCTGCCCACCACATCTCCTGCTGAGGGCCGAGTGCTCGCCTCTTCTGTCGTGTGTCTTGTTTCCCTTGCGGGTTGGATCAGATCAGTTCATCTCTGTGTGGCTCCGTGTGTGCTGGGAACTGGCGGCTGTGGAGCGGCAGTGTCAGAGGTGGTCGTGTGGAGGAGGTTTCCCATCTGGCCAGAGTGAGCCCATGAAAGCAGAGACTGGCCCTCAGATGGGTGGCAGGGAGCCCACCCTACCGAAAGAGGCAGAGCTCCTCGCGTTTCAGAAGCCGGAGAGCTAGTGAAACCATTCCTTTATGGGCTTTCCTGGGCAGATTGGAAAGGCAAGTGCCTTGGGTGCCCCAGCAGGTCCCAGTTCTCTGTGCCCTGGCCTCAGACTCCTGCAGATCGAGGTGCCCAGGCTTCCGCTGGCAAGGCACCAGGCCACACGCTTGTCCACTCCATCCCTGCCCTTCCCTTAACTCACTGTCACCCTCTTCACCAGCGAATAGTGTTTATAGCTTCCAGGTTATTTTTTCTTCTGAAGTCCTTGAAATCTGGGCCGCCAACGGGGTTTCTCATTGCCAACCCTCTGCCTGTTTCCTGATGCGGTGGAGCTCTTCCCTGGAGCGAGAGTGTCCCCTAGTGTTGGCCTCTGCTGCTTCCCCTTGTTCACATGGACTCTGATGGCAGCCTGTGCACAGAATCAAGGAAGGGGCCCCTTTTGTAGCTACTGGAAAAGCAAAAGAACTGAACCTTCCACACCGGAAAGCAGAGGCCGGGCAGGCTGAGCGCGGACTGGGGTGGCCAGACTCCCGCCACCTCACAGCTGCCTTCCCATGGCAGCAGTGCCACGGGACTAGGCGTGGGGACTGGTGCAGAGTCCCTGCCTTAGTGCAAAGGTTGCATTCGTTGGTTCCAAAAACCAGGAAAAATTCAAGCCTCGATTCTGTCTCTAGGAAAGTCACCCTCCCCTCCCCGCACGGCCTGCCCCTCTTCACACTCCTTGAGCAGCCGGCGGCCAGCCCTCCTCGGCCTGTTCCCCACGCCTCACCCGCACCTGTCTCCTGCCTGCCCTTCCCTCCTGGTCCTGCCCACTTTCACTGATCCCTCCAGGGGCACAGCCAGAATCCTTCCTGACCAGCAGGGGGAGCACGGCCCTACCTGTGGTGAGCACTCCACGCTGACCCTGTGAGGCAGGGGCCCTCAGCAGAGGGAGCACCCTGCGAGCACCTGCTCGGCTGGCCTCTGCAGACTGGAAACCAGATTGCAGCCAAGGCCCTGCTGCTCCCTGTCCAGGGCGTCCTCAGGACTTGGCCTTGCTGCGCTGTGCTTGCTTCCTCTGTTCAAGGCCCGGTGTTCCTAAGAACCAACCATCAAGAACTGGAAGCCCCATGACCAAGATTCTGGAAGTTTGTTGCTAAACGCGTTGTTTCTGTGGTCTTGGGGTCTGAACAGGACTGCAGCTGGCTTTCCATTGAGTCATGAGCTGGCTGGCAGGTCTGCCAGGAGAACAGTGGAAACAGCACATGATTTTCAAATAGGCTATATTCGCACATAGCGTCCTGCCTGTGGGTTTGGCAGCTTCTGTGCCCGTGTGTCACTATTGATTTGGGTTGTGCTGCCACACGCCTTCCAGGAGGGCGTGACTTTGCAGGCCACCAATTGTGTTGGGGAGTACTGCTTACCCTCCACACACTGGCTTTGGTTGGGGTTTTTTTTCTCCCAGGAAATCTGCCTTATTGGGGAGCTCCAGAAACACAGAGTAGGCGGAGGACCAGGCAGTAGCATTCACTCTTGGCGTCCCCGGCGGGCAGGGGGAGGCTGCACGGCTCAGCGCCTGCTGCCGAGACATCCCAGCTCCTCAGGGGTCCCTTCCTGTCTTCTGGACCTGCAGCTCTATGCAGTGCGCTGTCTGAGACGAGAGTCCCAGGCATGCTGCGGTGGGCTCCCCAGTCAAGCTCCGGTCAGAGAGCTGCCTCTCTCAGGCCAGTGTAGCAACTGCCCTCCCTCTGGCAGGTTGCCAGCCATGTCCTGGCTCCTCTGTGGGTGACAGCTAGCACTGCATGTAACCTTGAGCCCTACTCGTGGACAAGAGCCCCGCTGCAAACCAGAGTGCTGCTGGGAGGGGGCCCTGAGAGCCGAGGAACTGCTAGGAACTGCTCTTGCTCATGCCCTAGAGCAGCCGCCTGGGGAGGCCAGGGCCAAGAAGAAGAAATGTGATTAGAAAACACCGCACAGGCCTCAGGTCTGGGAGGATGTACCTCTGAGAAGACAAGAGCCAGTCTTCATTAGAACCTTCCTTCCATGTAGCTTGCTTAGTCTGCTTCTTAGAGTAGAGACCAGCTGTCTTAAGAAAAGTGATATAGCCAAGTCCGAACCCTGCCCTAAGCACACTGGGTATGGTAGAGAGAGTCCTTTATTTTGCAGATAACATGTTCAGAGACGGTCATTAGGTCACCAAGGTCACACAGCAGCAGAGGGAGGTCAGTGCAACTGACAAGCCGTCCTTCTGAGCACTCTGCTGTCCCATCCTAAACGCTTACCCACACCTGGCCCGGCCAGCCAGCGCTTGTGGAGGCCAGCTAACAGGCAAAGAGATGGGGCAGATGAGGCGCAAACAGATTTCAGGCGGGGCACTTCCTCCCCCAGTTCATCCCAGCTAGTTTTGTTTTATATGTAAATGGAAGAAGTCTCTTCCAAAGAGTGGTGGGAAGAGTTAAAACAAAAGTAGAGGAGGATCACAGGATGGCGTTAGGGATACATCCAGTTAGCAAATCAGGCTGCATTAGTTTGAATGATAAGTTGAACTGATTCCAGCAGAGGGAGACAAATTCACAGTCATTTTTCTGAAAGAAAAAAGAAGGAATTGTTTGCACCATCTGTGTGTGTGTGTGTGTGAGAGAGAGAGAGAGAGAGAGAGAAAGGGAGGGAGAGAGAGAGAGAGAGAAAGGGAGGGAGGGAGAGAGAGAGAGGAAGGACAGACAGGAAGAGACGGATGCCTTTGAAAGCGCTGTGCTTCCTTCTACAGGTTAATGTCTTTCAAAATCTTCATACAGTGGCTCTTTTAGAAGAGGGTCAGTCGCTATAAAAGCAAAGACAAGAGCCAGTCTTCATTTCTGAAACAGTCTCACTGTGCATGGTTTATTTTGTGGCACTTGAAATAGAAAAATTCACCTCGTCCAGAAAGCTGCATTTGAGAGCTACGTTTTGAGCATCTTCTTGACCAAGGAGTGATGTGAAAGGCCCAGTACTGGACATGGGCAGCAGCAGTCCCTGAATCCTGGAGGGCATTTGCTCTCCAGCCCGTGACAGTAGTATGTCACCCTGGTAAATCACAGCCCTCCACGCCAAAGCCAGCATGGTCTGCTGAGCAGGGCGAGAGCAGAGTGGACTTGGAGGGATTAATAGCCAGCGGGTGGTACAGGGATGCATCCGCCGTGCAGCGTGACGCGGCGACTACCAGCCTTGTTTAATTGACATGAAGAGCAGCTCGCTGCTTTTACGGAGCAATAAAATTGTCTCTGACTTCCTGTCTCTGAGCCTGAGCCAGTGGTGATGGGCTGACCCACACAGGGGCGCTCTGAGGGAAGGTCGCCCCGTCCTCTGGAGGGGTGGCCCAGCCAGCTGTGCAGGAAGGGCACACGGCTCTTGTTGCAGGTTCCCTTCAGAGTGGAGCTCAGGAACGCTTTCCTTCAGGGACCCACCTTCCCACACGCTCCCTCCCATGCCCGTGCCCGTGCCCATGCCCATGCCGTCTTTCTCTCAGACAGATTCATTCTCCACACGGAAACAGGTGCCCTGCTGCCTTCCTTACCTCCACAGCCAGGTTGTTACAGCTGGACAGGCCCCGCCAGTTCCCACCACTTGCTCCTGGTCGGTTCAGAAGCCAGTGGCCTAAGTCACAAAGAGGCTGATGGATGTAGGACACAGCAAAAGCTGTGTGACAGGACCCACTGCCAGGGCTGCTGCTCTTCAGAGCCCACGCTGGAATCCTTGAGGCAGGGTTGTATCATACAGGCATTTGGCCATATCTTCCTCTCCCCACTGGCCCTTAGATACTGTGGACTCGTACCATGTGCCCTGTAGGGACACGTGTGCAGTCTGTAGGGAGCTGTGGCGATTGCTTCCCTGGGAGCCCACGACACAGCCCGCAGATGCAGCCCAGCTCCTATTGGCGCCATGTTGTGAACAACCTTCTCTAGTAATGCAAATTGTCAGCTCTTCATCACTGTGACCAAAACACCTGACAAGAAGAACTTAGAGGGGGAGAAGTTTATTCAGGATCCAGAGATCTTAGTCCTTGGTCAGTCAGCTCCATTGCTCTGGGCCCAGGTGAGGCAGAAGAAGGGTGTGGTGGAGGAAGGCAGCTGACCTGGTGGTGACCAGGAAGCAGAGAGAGAGAGGAGAAGGGACCGCAGGGATGGATGTCCCCATCCACGCACAGCCCCAATGTCCCCCTTCTCCAACTGTGCCCACCTGCCCACGGTCACCACCCAGTGAGTCCTTGGAATGTGGCATCTTCACACAAACTCCAGTGGTGGGAGATCAGTCTTCATGGTGGCCACCGGAGACAAGTTCCCAACGTATGCAAGCCAACTGTGACCCATTACCCTGGGAGGGAATTCAGAAGCTCAGGGCAGAGAGGAGAGCCAGTTGCCTGTCCACAGCAGCATGGCAGAATGGACGTTGAGGTTCCAGCTTGTGGGAAGCACTCGGGTGTGCCTGCCACACGAACACGACTCTGCTGAGATGATTCCATCATCACCGGTTCTGTCCTTCCCTCTGCAGGAGGACACCATGGAGGTGGAGGAGTTCCTGAAGGAAGCCGCAGTCATGAAGGAGATCAAGCACCCGAACCTGGTGCAGTTGCTGGGTACGTGGGCTCAGCAAGGAGGGCATGCCAAGGGACACAGGTGTTACAGGGTTCTGAGCAGGACATACGCTGACTGTGTGAGAGAGGGGAGGTGTTTGTGCTGTATATAAATCACTTCTTGGCTTCTGAAACTTAGGGATGCAGGCGCTTTCTCACTGAGTTAGATGTAACCATAACCATATGCAGATAGCCGCCGTGGTCTGGGTCACTAGATGTGGGGCCTGGCCTTCTTTCTGGCCTCACTGGCAGCCTCTGCCTGTGTCAGTTCAGGCTCGTGGGCTTGAGAGAAGAGGGTGACCACACCCCTGCCGCAGGAGCACGGTCCGAGGGCAGGCGCCTGGAGCCATGTGAGAAGCTGAGCTCCAGGCACAGGGCAGAGCAGGGTCTGCTGAGCCAGGCCTTCCCAGGGTGTTCGGCCGGGCAGAGCCGTGTGCTGAAGCCCTCCCCGTCCTGCTGGCAGGCGTCTGCACCCGGGAGCCCCCGTTCTATATAATCACCGAGTTCATGACCTACGGGAACCTGTTGGACTACCTGAGAGAGTGTAACCGGCAGGAGGTGAACGCGGTGGTGCTGCTGTACATGGCCACGCAGATCTCCTCGGCCATGGAGTACCTGGAGAAGAAGAACTTCATCCACAGGTAGGGCCCTGCAAGGCCGCCCTCGCCAGTGGCCTCCCCCAGAGCCCCAGCCTGCAGGCTTTCAGCTTCAGCCTCATGCACGTGCTGGCAGCTCCTGGCTTAGGACAGAGACACAGCTAGGTCCCTGACAGAGCTGCTCTGGGTGTCAGCCATGCCTGGACCCTGAGCCAGCGAACAGCTCATCCCCAGAGTAAGAAGCCTTTCACTTCTGAACCGTTTTGAGTCAGTGAAATAGTAAATGAAACTCACAGAAGGCGTCCTTCCTAGCAATCACAGCTCCCTTGGAAACCGAGTGCTCAGTGTTCCTCGAGGCCAGTGTTCCTCTGTGAGGCCTCTTCTGAGACGCCTTGCCTTCGTTCAAGCTCATGGTAACAGCAGTGCACGGCTGCTGCTGCCGGGTTCAGGGGCACTTCCTCAGTGTCAGAATTGCACATGTGTAGACCTCAGTCAGGTGGCTGTTGGATCAAGGCCGGGGCATCAGGCCTTCAGGAGAGCCCAGGTGCCGTGGTGTCATGCTTGCAGGTGGGCTGGCTTCCCAGCAGTGGGATGCCTATGCAGGACAGGGCCTGGTAGGCTTTGCCAGAGTCGTTTGTGTGAGATGTTTTCCATGCCACTGTCGACCTTTCCTACCCAATTAACTCAAGTGTGAAACCGCTACATGAGATTTCTTAGCAAGGAATAGAGTGGCGCGTGTGAAATGCCGGCAGCTCCTCGTAAGACGGATTTGCTATGCTCCACGAGAGCCCAATCCAGATGCTCCTGTCACTCAGCAGAGCAAACCCTCTGATGCTGCAAATTGAGATTTCTTGACTTCTGGTTTGCCTTGCATGGCTAGGTCTGTCCCCTCTCCATTCAGGCAAACTTTAAATGCTTTACCAAAATCCTATTAGGACCACTCCCTGTCTTTAATTCCTCTCATTGCTGGTGATCAAGCTATCTCTGCAGCCATCGCCTTGAGCTGCGTCCTCACCTTAATCCTGCATTCCAGTTTGCCTGTGATTTCATGGTTAACATCCGTGAACCAAAGATCAGACACCGACCTCCCTGGGAGAATGGAGGTGAGAGGAAGCAGATCGTGCAGGAGTTTTCGAGCGTGATGGGGTAGCACCAGGGAGTAGAGGAGAGTAGGGAGCACAGTCGAGCGGAGTGCCACAGGCTGGATTTTACTCTTCCTGTGGAGTCGGGACAGCATGTGGGGAGGCTTACTCCGATACGCGTTTCCTGCACGTGCTCTGGGATCTGGCTGAGTGTCCGTTCCCTGTGCCTGGCACAGCCTAGCAGTTGCCAACTTAGACAAGACCCTCTGTTCCCAAGGTTCCCGCAGACACACTTTACATATCAGTCGTTACCACTCACACAGTCCTGAGAGGTGGGCGGTTACTCTCATCTTCACTTCATGGCTGAGGACACTTGAGTCCCAAGGTAATCAACTTGGTCCTGGCTACAGGCCCAGGGAGTCTGTTCCCAGTGCCAGCCTCTGCTGCTCTTGACCGTGCTGGCGCCTCAGCTGTTTGCCGAGGGACTGGTGCTGCTCCCTGGAGGGTGCTGAAGCTTCCTGGACCAGACTCGATGCTCCCTGCGTCATGTTGCGCCTTTGCTCAGCAGCGGGGGTCTGGAGCCAGCCAGAAGCCCTCACGGATGCACTTCTTCCTTCCTCAGAGATCTTGCTGCCCGAAACTGCCTCGTAGGGGAAAACCACTTGGTGAAGGTGGCCGACTTTGGCCTGAGCCGACTGATGACAGGGGACACCTACACAGCCCATGCTGGAGCCAAGTTCCCCATCAAGTGGACCGCGCCTGAGAGCCTGGCCTACAACAAGTTCTCCATCAAGTCTGACGTCTGGGGTAAGGCCTGCCGGGCGAGCTTTTCCTCCCTCCACCTTCCCCCAGGGTTCTTGATTCCATTTCTATCTCTTCATTCCTTCTTTCCCTGGTTTATTTTGTTTCTTTCCTCCTCATTTTAAAATCCTTTCTCCCTTTTTCTTTCCAACCTCAGACAGCCCAGCGTGGCTTACTGACTGGCTGACAGAGCATGCCATCTCATGTCAGCATTCTCAGTTCACTGCCTGGGCTTGCTGGGCAGCTAGGTGGCCCCACAAGTACCAGAATCTTCCTCTGGGCAGGGAATTTTGCTTAGTGTGGTTTGGGCATTTAAAAGGATACTTGTTTCTTAAGTCTCGTGACATTTATTTTTATTTTTTTAAAGAGCTCTTTGTTAAGACAATTGCAAGCATACACTGAAGAAGATAGTCAGAATGAGTGCCTGTACCCATCACCCAGCCATAATGGTCATTGGCTGGTGGTAGTCTTGTGTCCGCACACCTGCCCACTCCCCTGCCCTGGGTTACAAAGCAAATCCCAGACGCCCTATTATTTTGCACACAGGTATTTTAGTATCATCTCCTGCAGATGAGTTTACTAGGATAACCACATGCTGCCCTCAAACTCGGTGGTAATTTCTGAATATTTTTCAATATCCAGCATTCAAATTTCCAACTAAACCATAAAAATCATACTTACTTTCATGGTTTGAACTGAGATTCAAATATGGTCCACATGTCACATTGGTCGAGCTGTCCCTTAAGCCTCTTTAACCCATAAGCCAGTCCCCTCACCATCTCTGCATTTCCCTTGCTATCGATGTATCGAGGAAGCTCTGTCATTTGACCTTTAGAGCCTCCCGTGTTGGATTTTGCTCACTGTGCCCCTTGGTGAGGTCTATCATGTGCCTCTGGCTCCAGTGTCCGAGTGAGTGAAGTCATGGTCATGTGCAGGCAGCATGGCTGCATTCAGGCTGGCTCTCCTCACTAACGGTGCACCAGAGAAGGTGGTGTGCTCCTGGGTCCATGGGTGCAGAATGCTTGGTTTTCTTTTTTTGTGATTTTTTTTTTAAGCAACTGTGGGTGCCCAGTGTCTAGATCCCCTGTGCCTAGGAATCACCCTGTGGCTCTCTCAAGTTCTGTTATTCTTTGCTCATCTAGTAGCCACATACTTTGTAAAAAAGGACCTGCCTGCATCTGCTTGGTTGTCAGTGGTGCAGGTCCTCTGGGAAAGGCGGGGTAGACACTTGCTGTTCAGCCTTTATTTACCCCTTTTCTAAGTAACAGTTTGTCTCTTAACATGCTTCTGTGGTGACCAGTTAGATCTGTGTGTGTGTGTGTGTGCGCGCAGTGCTGGGGATTGAACCCAGGGCCTTGTGCATGCAAGGCAAGCACTCTACCAACTGAGCTATAGCCCCAGCTCCCAATTAGGTTTCTGTTGTGTGTCTTTTGTGGCATTATTATGAGCTCTTGGATTTACACACATGGACATGTTCTGAGCCATCGTGGCTGTTTTCCTGTCGACCCTCAAACCGTCTCCCCTCTTAGCCAGTGGGAGCGTGGCTCCCAGTCCTTTGACATTGCCCTCGCAGTCCTCCACACACCTGTGCTGTCTGGGACCATGAGGTAGTCAGGTTCCTTCCCTGCCCCAGACCCGAATCATGTTCCTCCAAGGAGTCCTGGTTCCATTGGTGATAAATGGGATTTCAGAAGATTTGTGTGGAATTTTTAGAGTTGGAAGCCCAGGACATGGAGATAATCCTGTATACCCAGAAACCAGAGGCGGCCTGCCACAGGCACAGGGCTGGGAGTAGGAGGTGGTACCCTCCACCCCATGTCCTGCAGTGGCCACTTCCCCAGGGCCGACCTAGTCACCCTCTCTCCGCAGCCTGGCTTGGTCTGTGGAACCCGTGGGCCTGGGCTGTGGTACGTAAGAGCCTACTGAGGGGTCAGAGCCTGGGCTGCTTTTGAGGGGTGACATCTGACGTCTGCACACAGGGTGCCAGATTTCAGTGCATCACAGTCGGACCTCACACGTCCCAGTCAGCCTTTCTCCGTCTGTTTTCTTTTAGCATTTGGAGTCTTGCTTTGGGAAATCGCTACCTATGGCATGTCACCTTACCCGGGAATTGACCTGTCCCAGGTGTATGAGCTGCTGGAGAAAGACTACCGCATGGAGCGCCCCGAAGGCTGTCCTGAGAAGGTCTACGAACTCATGCGAGCATGTGAGCTTCCCCAGCACGTTCTGAAAAGCCTGTGGCTATTGTAAGAAACTCAAGTGCTGCCGGAGCGTGTGTGGCAGACGGCCGGGGTTCCCCTTGCTTCCTGCTCCCGCTCTTCAGAAGCTCCCGCCGCAGCACCTGGCTGGTTTTCAGACTTGTTTTAGTGCTTCTTTGTCCCTGTGTTACAGGTGACGTACGTGGGAGTTGTTTGCTTCTCATTGATAGGTAGGGATTCCTGGGCCCTCCATCTGAACATTTTGCTCTTAGAGCCAAACAGTGCAGGTGATACTTACCAAGGAGGTTTTACACTGTTTGTACATGTCAGCCAAGTGATTTCCATGTGTTGTGTGAGGTGTGCATGATCATTTGTTCCCTCAACTTGTGACTCACTTGGTCCAAAAGGCTCACCTCTCCTCGTCCGTACGTTCAGACCTCCCCCCACCCCGCCTTTCACTCGCACACAGCACTTGGTGATTTTGTGTGCTTGCTTGGTGATCGCCATCCTGAGCAGGGCAGGCGCAAACATCCTTTTGTGTGTTTCTGGGCACTCACCTGGTGTCTGGAAGCTGCGTTGTTCAAAGAACTGTGCCTTCTAGATTTTGATAAAGTACACCAAACTGTCTCCCAGCCAAGGTGGTGCCAGCGTTCACTCCCCCAGGAGCCCGAGAGCGACTCCTCGTGCTCTGTGCACTGGCCTTTGTCCTTCCCGTCCTCCTGGTCTTGTTTAATAGCGTCTCCACTGACACAGTTTCAGATGCGGAAAGCCTGAAGTAAGGATGAGGTGGAAGCAGGCTGTTCGGCTTCTTGGCTCTGCACCTGCAGCGGTGGGGCTGGGAAGGTGGATTTGCAAGTGCAGTATTTACTGTTAGTGTCTCTCTGGGGTTTTGCAGTTCATGTTCCTACCAGTTTCTAATGTCTTTTTAAACTCTTAATGTCTGTAATAGGACACAGTGGCATTTGTCACTTTGTCTTGTCACAGCTTCATTTGACAGCAGGCTTGGGATCCCTTGGGATTCCAGACCATCCCTTGGGAGTTGCTCCCAACACTTCCAGCAGGGCCGTGTGGGTGGTCTGACTGGGCCTTTCCTCCGCAGGTTGGCAGTGGAGCCCCTCTGACCGGCCCTCCTTTGCTGAGATCCACCAAGCCTTTGAAACGATGTTCCAGGAATCCAGTATTTCAGATGGTGAGCGCCGGGGGCCTGCAGTGGGGTGAGAGGTTGGGCTGGGGTGGCTGTGGCTCCAGCCTGTGGCCTGCAGTTTGCTCCTGGCAGAAGTGCACAGGTTTTCTGAGCCCAGAAAATGGGCCACAGGTGTTGGCACTGGGCTGTCTTTGGTGGCCCTGCAGAGTTCGGGAAAATGCTAAGTGCTGTGCCTGCAGCATCTGTGTCCCTGCCCTGCAACGGCACTGAGCCCACTGATGTCTTGAAAAGAAGGGAATCCGTCTCCAGCTGACTCCATCACTGACAGCTGCTGGGTCTTGTGTGTGATTCCTAGAAGTGGAAAAGGAGCTGGGGAAGCAAGGTGTGCGAGGGGCCGCGAGCACCTTCCTGCAGGCCCCAGAGCTTCCCACCAAGACCAGGACCTCCCGGAGAGCTGCCGAGCACAAAGATGCCACCGATGTGCCCGAGGCGCCCCCCTCCAAGGGCCAGGGAGAGAGCGGTATGTTCCCAGCCCACCCACACCGAAGGGCGGGCAGTCCTCATCAGGTCCCTCTGCAGAGGCCCCACAGCACACCTTCCCCGAGAGTCACCCAGGAGCCGTCGACTCCCTGGGTGGCTCAGTCAGAGGGCCGAGGTGTTACCAGGCCTCACCACATTTAGGGGCTTCTTTCAGGGCAGATGCAGCAATTATAGCTATGGAACCAAGCGGAGAGCAGCTTGTTGTGAAGCACTGATAGGAGACATCCTGGGAGCTGCGTGGAGCCAGGGAACGCCTGTGAGACAGCCTGTCTTCCTGACTTCTGAAAGTCTTTGTCACCCACTTCCCCAGGAGAGCCAGGGAGCTGGGGTCAGTTTAGGAGAGGCCTCAAGATCTTACTAAGGATAATCTTAGCAAACATTACCCAGTGCTTCTGTGTGCATGCCAGGCTCTGTTCTGAGTTAGTGGTCGTCTCCAGAGTCAGAAGGCTGGGTTCTGCTAGAGATCACTGACTCCAGGTGTCTGAGGGTGGGCCAGGCGTCTGGGTTTGTAGAGGCTCCTGGCAGACGCTGACAGAGTGAGCCAGTGGGGAGGAGTGGGACCAAGCCCGGTTCTAATGGAGAATCCACAGGCCCAGCTCTTCTGTCGTTACTCGTGTTAGTGAGAAAGGGTCGAAGGGTCAGGCAGCTGCTGTGGACGTGACGTATGTGGGTGCACTGCTGTAGGAGGGGAGCATACATGGTGACACAGCAGGAGCACCTGTCTGGCTGGCATGGGAGTCCAGACACAAGCCCTTTCTTTCCCTGCCCACTCTGGAGGCTGCGGCATGCAGACTGCCTGGAGTCCTCACCCTTCATCCCTCTGGTGGTCCCCATGATTCCAGGTGGTGGAGCAGCAGAGGGCAGAGGCCTCCGTGGTAATGATGTGCTTAGTAAAAGCCCAGTGGTCAGCAGGCACGTTCACTCACGCCATCAGTGACCTTCCGGGGGGTTTGACGTGTCTCTCACAGTGAGCCAGGAGTGGCAGGTAGCTCTTCTGCCCTGAAACAGGTATCTAGAATTTCACTCTTCACCTTCTACTGCATTAGAGTCTGAGGAGGTCCTCAGCCATCTTGGATTCAGATGTCCCATGTGCCACCTGGACTTCTGACAGGCACATCCTTGCACCTCTGTTCTGAGTCACACAGTGCAGACAGACAGCCTCTCCTTGAGGTCACCGTTGGGGGGGATCCCGTCATTTACAGACAGGACCAAAAAGGTTTCGTATGGAGATCGGTAGAGCATTTGCCTAGAATGAATTAGGACCTGGTTTTATCTATAGCACCACCAGAAAGAGAAAAGGCTCATGTGATCTAGCCTTCATGATTAAAGGATCCTTGTTTCTCACACGTCACCACCTGCCACTGGGTCCCCTGTGGTACACAACCTGTCCCTCTAGAACGTGCCTTGTGGGAACCTCCACTGGCTGGCTGGTCTGACAGCCACTGTCTGACCCTTTGCTTGACCTTTTCATTCATTGCTTTTACTGACCAGAGAGTGATATTGGAGGGACCCTGAGCTTTAGAGCAAACCCGCGTTGGGATGAGGTCAGGGCCATCTTGTACTCGGTCCTCTGTCTTCAAGGACACTAACACCTGTGTGGCCTGGTGGAGAACTCAGGGCCAGAACTGTGCACACAGCTTCTCATTTATGTCCTCACAGGGCTGTGGGTTTTTTGTCCCACATTTTACCAGTGGGAGAGTTCTGGGGGTGACTGAAGAGGTGCAGCCGGCCTGGGCCTCGTGGGCAGTGGGTGCAGAGCCAGTCATCAGGAAGGCACCCAGCCGCACCGGGAGCTGCACCCAGCCTCGGGCTCTGCTGGGAGCTTGTGACCTGGAGCTGCTCACCTCTCCCACTGTGTTTCAGATCCCCTGGACCACGAGCCTGCTGTGTCTCCCCTGCTCCCTCGGAAGGAGCGAGGTCCCCCCGATGGCAGCCTAAACGAAGACGAGCGCCTTCTCCCCAAAGACAAAAAGACCAACCTGTTCAGTGCCTTGATCAAGAAGAAGAAGAAGATGGCCCCCACTCCTCCCAAGCGCAGCAGCTCCTTCCGGGAGATGGATGGTCAGCCAGAGCGCAGGGGGGCCAGCGAGGAGGACGGCCGGGAGGCCAGCAATGGGGCGCCAGCTCCCACCCCCGCAGACACAGTGGAGCCCGCCAAGTCCCCAAAGCCCAGCAATGGAGCTGGTGTCCCCAATGGAGCCTTCCGGGAGCCTGGGGGCTCAGGCTTCCGTTCTCCCCACCTGTGGAAAAAGTCCAGCACGCTGACCAGCAGCCGACTTGCAGCCAGTGAGGAGGAGGGCGGCAGCTCCAGCAAGCGCTTCCTGAGGTCCTGCTCAGCCTCCTGCGTGCCCCATGGGGCCAAGGACACAGAGTGGAAGTCTGTCACGCTGCCTCGGGACCTGCAGTCCACTGGGAGGCAGCTTGACGCCTCCACGTTTGCAGGGCACAAGAGTGAGAAGCCAGCGCTGCCTCGGAAGCGGGCGAGTGAGAACAGGTCTGACCAGACGGCCAGAGGCACGGTCACCCCACCACCGCGGCTGGCCAAGAAGAGCGAGGAGGCCACTGACGAGGTGTTTAGAGACAGCACGGGGGCCAGCCCCGGCTCCAGCCCACCCAGCTTGACTCCAAAGCTCCTCCGTCGGCAGGTCGTGATGGCTCCTTCCTCTGGCCTCCCCCACAGGGATGAAGCCGGGAAGGGCAGTGCCTTAGGGGCCCCTGCTGCCACTGAGCCCCCGCCCCCCACCAGCAGGGCAGGGGCAGGGGCTCCTGGGGGCCCCAGCAAGGCCCCAGCCGAGGAGGCCAGGGTGAGAAGGCACAAGCACCCCTCCGAGTCACCAGGGAGAGACAAGGGGAGGCTGTCCAAGCTCAAGCCCGCGCCCCCGCCTCCCCCAGCCTCCACAGGGAAGCTGGGCAAGCCCTCGCAGAGCCCGGGCCAGGAGGCGGCCGGGGAGACGGGCGCGAAAACCAAGTCCGCCAGTCTGGTTGTGGATGCCGGGAACAGCGACTCCACCAAACCCAGCCAGTCGGGAGAGGGCCTCAAGAAGCCTGTGCTGCCATCCACGCCCAAGCCACCGTCAGCCACCAAGCCTCCCGGCACCCCCACCAGCCCAACCCCTGTCCCCTCTGTGTTGCCAGCAGCATCCTCAGCACTCGCAGGTGACCAGCCATTGTCCACCGCCTTTGTCCCCCTCATCTCAACCCGAGTATCACTTAGGAAAACCCGGCAGCCCCCAGAGAGGATCAGCAGTGGCACCATCACGAAGGGTGTGGTGCTGGACGGCACCGAGGCCCTGTGCCTCGCCATCTCCAGGAACTCGGAGCAGATGGCCAGCCATAGCGCGGTGC
This sequence comes from Glaucomys volans, assembly GCA_020662805.1. Taxonomy (NCBI): domain Eukaryota; kingdom Metazoa; phylum Chordata; class Mammalia; order Rodentia; family Sciuridae; genus Glaucomys; species Glaucomys volans. The sequence continues at coordinate 107,071 of JAJEJO010000561.1, read as the reverse complement.
TGGAGGCCGGCAAGAACCTCTACACGTTCTGCGTGAGCTATGTGGACTCCATCCAGCAGATGAGGAACAAGTTTGCTTTCCGAGAGGCCATCAACAAACTGGAGAACAACCTCCGGGAGCTTCAGATCTGCCCGGCCACCGCGGGGAGTGGCCCTGCAGCCACGCAGGACTTCAGCAAGCTCCTCAGTTCTGTGAAGGAGATAAGCGACATCGTGCAGAGGTAGCAGAAGCCAGGGGTCAGCCGCTGGAACTGCGTGCAGCCTGCCAGGGCTCGCCCTGCCTGACGGGAACCGTGAACGGCGCTTGGCCCAGGGCTCTGCGCCAGGCAGGGCCAGGGTCCCACAGAGTCCCACCCGACTACCTATGTTGTGCACCAACTGTCCTCCTGCACCGTCTCCTCCCCAGCCTGGCCCCAGGAGCCACCTCTGTCCTGGTGTCTGTGGAGTCCCCTCCCTGTAGACCGTAGCAGGCTGGCCACCCCCTGGTGCTGGGACGGAGCTCTCAGGCCAGCTGGGAAGGCCACGCTTCTCTCTGGTCCTCCTGCTCAGGCTGTGCCTCCACGTGCCATCACCTCCACCTTCCCTGGAGCGAGCCTGCTGTCCTGACCTTCCATGCTGAAGGCTTGTCTGAAGAACTTCGTCCTCAGAAGGAAGCACACGTGCGCCACCCACCAGTCACTGTAGCCCCCTGCTGCCTGGGCTGGTGCGCCCTCCCATCCTTGCAGGAAGGACGGCTGTTGATTCAAGGGAACACAAGTGCTAACACCAGCCAGCCTTGGAGGCCCGACAGGATCCAGCTGGGGGGTCTTCACTGTCTGTCCTCCCTGCATCCCAGCATTCAGCGCTGGCTCCCTTGTGACAAATCGTGCATCCTGGATAGAAAGCTTGAGTCCGAGTGGGTCCTGAGGGTAGGAGTGGAGGTGCTGGCCCAGGGCTGGGTCTGGGCAGGTCTGTGGCAGCCAGGGGACCCTCCTTTGCACACATCCAGGTGCCCCGAAAGGACTGGGTTTCTGACCAATCTCCCCTCCCTCCCTGTTCCTCAGATGGGATTCTTTTAGGGCCGCCCCTTGGTGACGGGCAGTTTGCTGGCGTTCCTGCAGCATTTCAAAGCTCTGCCCTCTGCACAGCCGCCCAGGAGTGCCACACAGGAGTGCCAGGGCTTCCCTCAAGCCCCCAGCGCAGGCACCTTGGGACGGCACGTCTTCTGTTTAGTCACCGTGAGCAGCACTCGCCCCGTGTTCCTGCAGAGCCATCAGGGACTTGAGGAAACCACAGACAGGAAACCCAGCTTCCTCAGAGCGGGCCAGGCCTGCGGGACCAGAGCCGAGTGCAGAGACTGGTGACTCACGGGGCCAGGCCTGGGGCCTCCCTGACCTCCCGCTGAAGGATGGGCAGGTGCAGCCTAAGGCCCCGCTTGCACACTGACCACCTGAACTCACATTTTATTTTTCTGGAGAAGATGGTTTCCTCTGGATCGTTTTTACTCGGTCCTCAGAGTTGATCACCTCCGTGCCCCCAGCAGCTGTGGCTCAGCCAGGGAGGCACCACACACCGCCAGCGGCCTTGACCCAAAGCCAGACACCTTCCTGCTCCCGACTGCCGTGTCCATGAGGTACTGGTCTCTTCTTGCGTGGTGTGCCACTATAATTTGCATTTATACTTTGGTATCACACCCTTTTATAGACTCGCTCTTTTATAAATGATGTGTACATAGTTTTCCACTGTACTCCCTCTGGATGCCAAGGGTGTCCCCTTTTCTGTCCCTTGGTCCCATACATTTTTGTTTCTGTATATGACTGTGTTTTTTTGTTTTTTAATCTAAATCTCTCCTCTGTAGTATTTTTGAAATAAATAAGTGTTTATAAAATTACTGGCAGATTGCTTTGGTCTGCAACTCCTGTCCTTCTGAGCCACACATTCTGTATGTGGGGGGACAGTGAGGGCTTGGGTTCTGGGCTGAGGCCCAGGAGCGCTGTTCCATGGGACAGTGGTGGTGGGTTCCCACGTGATGGCACCCGTGTCCTGGGCTGAATTTTGTTTTTAGTTGACAATGGACCTTTATTTTATTTATCTATCTATACGCAGTGCTGAGGGTGGAATCTGGGGCCTCACACATGCCAGGCAAGCGCTCTACCGCTGAGCCCCAGCCCCAGCCCCTGGGCCCACGTTAAAGGGGCTTCGCCTGTTGTGCACTCAGGCCCTTCCTGAGTCCTTGGACCTACTTGCCAGCTGCCTGGCTGTCATCAGCCTGCGCCCCCATCCAGGCCACATGTGACTGGCATGTCAGGCTACCACGTTGTCATTGAAGTGGGGGCAGGAGGCCACATCCTGAGGCCCTCGCTGGGTGGGTAAATTCCATGGGGTGCCTTTTCCTTTGAGCCCACTTTCTGAACCTACAGCCCCCCTGGTGCCCCCCAGTCACTCACATTGGACATGCTGGGCATGGCATTTCCTGGTGTGGACAAGGAGGAGCAGAAGTGTGCTGGCCTTTGGGAACCTCCCTCCACCAGCCTCCACCACAAGCTGGTTGACCCTGGGGAGGGGACGTGGGCAGCAGCCCTTCTGCTAATGGTGCTTTGTAAAGCCCCAGACTGGTCATGACCCAGGCCCTCTCACCAGAGCATTCGAAGAGCCTCTTCCCAGAAGACCTTGCAGCAAGGGGCAGAAGCCACATGGCACCCGGGGAGCCCTGCAGGCAGCACCAGGCCCAGCCCCTGCTCCCCTTCAGACACCAGGCGTGGGCTGCAGCTGCTCGCTGGTGGAGTCGCGTACTGAACCTCCCTGTGGCTGGCAGGGTCTTCCTCAACGGGTGCTCCAGGTCTGAGAAAAGACTTGGAACTGTGGTGACAGACACAGCTGGCGGCTGCTCCCTGTGCAAGGTGGTGTCCGTGTGGTCCTAGCAGCATCCTCAGGTGTGTTAGCTGACACGGACAAGGAACAAGACCAGGCACCCCAGCAGATGAGCCTGTGTGGCGTAAGACACTCCTTGCCTCCCAAGTGAGGACCTGCGTGTGTCACCTGACCTTACACATCTGGTTTGGTCTGCCGTTCTAAGACAGTGGGCTCCTAGCCATTTTTAGGTGGTCGAACCTCTTGAAGATCTAATAGAAATTGCATTCTGGTGCCAGAAAAATGAGCCTCTATGCACAGAGGCAGCAGTGACTTTGAGTGAACCAGGAAGCTCCCAGGGGCCAGCAGCTACTGTTGATACTGTCACTGTCACAGAACATGAGCCGAGGAACCTGAAAATGACCCAGATGCCCCATCAGAGAGGAGAGCATAAACTGCCCCCCACAGGACCTGGGCAGGAGCCCGGCGGCACTGTGTTGGGAGGCAAGATAGAGGAGGGCTGCCTGGGGTGGGTAGGTGTGTCACCTAGTGAAACGTGGTCAGTTTGGATAGTGCACGTCATGACGCACACTGGACCACCTGAAGGCTTTCACTGGAGACACTGCCCATGTGGAACCTTGGCGTTCTTTGGTGGAGGAGGGTCTGTCACCGCCCTCAGTGCCCAGAGGCTGGGGCTCAGAGGGGTGAAGCTGCTCGGCAGGTCACCCAGCATGTGCTGCCTCAGGCTTACCATAGAAACTAGCTGGAGATGCCGCCCGAGACCCTGCCTGGGAGAGTGTTCCAAGGGGACGGCCAGCACAAGGTGACAAGTGCTTCATCAGGGCTGGGATCCCAAGCAGCAGCTCTGCTTCAGCATCTCCGCACTGGAGCAAAATTAGGAGGTGAGTCCCTTCTACCCACAGCAGCAGCTACCCCAGGAACCTTTATTTTCTCCCCTTAAGAATTTTAAGTTTTGAAACAGGAAAATATAGACAGAAGTATTCGTTTTTCCCCCAGTACTGGGGATTAAACACAGAGGGGCTTTAGGGTGAGCTACACCCTACCCCTTTTTATTTCCTGTTTTGAGACAGGGTCTTGCTAAATTGCCCAGGCTGGCCTCGAACCAGCATTCCTTCTACCTCAGCCTCCTCGGTTGCTGGGATCACCGGCATGACCTTTGTGCCTAGCCTTTTCCATTCATTTCCTTTCAGTTCATTTATTTTGAGGCAGGGTCTTGCTAAGTTGCTTAAGGCTTCACTAAGTTGCCCAGGCTGGTCTTGAACTTACAGTCCTCCTGCCTCAGTCTCAAGTCTGGGATTACAGGCATGCACACCTGGCCCCGTCCATTTTAATACCTAAATGCCTTTAGAGGTGCACACAGGAGGGACCCTTTCCTGGGTCTAAAACAAGCATAGCGAACTGGGACAGACGGCTCCACGGCCCTGGCTGGAGGGGCAGGAGGGGCAGGAGCTGCTGGGCTGGAGGAGAAGGCTGGGTGCTTGGGCTGTATCCCTGCTCAAAGTAAATGCTTCCCCAAGTGTCACCTTGGCCAGCCTGGAGGGGAACCATTTCCCAGGGAGGGGCACCAGATGGGGTGTGCTGGGGGTGAGGCCAACGCCTTGCCTGAGTATAGGGAGGACAGTGGGGCAGGGAGTTAAGGAGGAAATGCCACCCATGTCACGGGAATGGCTGGGACAGGTTGGAGCCCGGAGCAGTTTGGTGTTCTGAGTTGGGGGTTGCCGAGCTCATGCGTATGAGCAAAATGGGAAGAGCAGCTGTTGGGCCTCAGTGATGAACAGGGGCGACAGTTCTGCCGCTCCTTTGAAGCCCTCGTCCCCTTTCCTTCGTCCCAGCTCCATCCAGGCCCATCTCACCCTGCCCAGTGGAAACGGCCAGTGCAGACTTGGAGCGTGGAAGGTTGGGCAGGACGGCTCCTCCTGGCTGTCCTGGGCTGGTGACCGAGTGCATGACCTTAGGGCACAGAGGTTGGCAGGTGGAGGTGGGCAGGGGTCTGCTCCAGGGCACCTCTCTGCCTCTGCCTGTCTTCACCTGGACTTTGATGAGCATGTCCCTGGCTGCTTTGGGTGCAGATGAGCCACAGCAAGGTCGCTTCACACCGCTGCCCCCTAAGTGGATCAGCACCCAGGTGGTGTCGCACCCCTGCAGGCAAGGGAGGCATCAGAATCATATTCTGCTTTCTGTCCACCCGATGTTTTGTCCTCAGGGCCATCCTCACCATGATGCCCGGCTGTGTCCACCGGTCAGTGTCCCGTAGCAGGGGACGACAACAGTGCTTTGCAGGAGCTCTTTCTACTTTTTTCCCTGGGGTGCTGGGGGCTGAACCCAGGGCCTCGGGCACCGCAGGCCTGAGCCCCACCCCAGCCCTTGGAAGAGGCACCCTGGATCACCTCTTCCTCAGACAGTGGCAAAAGCCAGAGAACAATGTGCCTCCCAGACGCTGGTGCCCTAGTCTTGCCCCTGTCACAGCAGCTCCAAGACCCGACCCACGTCTGAGGTCGCAGGGAGCCTGCTTTTGTGTGGACGCAGTGGGGCACACAGGAGAGGCACTGTGCTGTGCTGCCCCCACCTCACCCGCCATCCTCTCCCCAGGCAGTGGTTCTTTTGTGGCTCAGATCTGTCGCCCTTAATGAAGTGGCTTTCTGGCTGCTGTAGATTGAGAGCTGCTACTGGGGAACGTGAGTCCCTAATAGAACGGAAACCACTGAAATGCTCCAAGGTGCCAAGCTGGGCCCGGCCCAGTGTGGATCTAAAAGGCTAATAAAAATCCACCAATTAATTGTGACAGCTCAATGGAAAATTATTCAATTGTGAACAGGGCGAGCTGCGGTGCTGAGGGGAGGGAGATGTTGCCATAGTAACATCAATACACGTCCTCATCTCCAGCCCAGGAGTGAGCAGCTTCCGACTACTGCCTCTGACTGGGGACGGGATGCAGGGGACACTTGGCAGCCTTTGAAGGGGATGCTGTTCCTGGCCGCGGGCCTGCAGCCACTCCAGGCTGAGCGCCAGCCTTCCCAGAGAGGGGGGTGTCATTTCCCTAATGCTCCCTATTCTGTGGAACCAGGGGTGGAGTGGGCAAGTGGAGGAGGAGACAGCCTGCACGGTGGCTCCGAGTGCCTTTGACCAGCTGCCAATTAAGGGGCTGCTGGCAGAGGTCTGGAGGCACATGAGGCACGATTTCCATCTCCCCAAAGCAGAGGCGCTCGGAGCTTAGGAAGAGGCCGCGTCTGGGGCCCTGAGGACCTGGAGGGAAGAAGCCAGCATTTCATTAGCTTGTACAGTTGTTACAACTTTTATTTCAAAAGATACACACAATACAGCCGTGTTTGGAACATTTGAAATGCAGCCTTGCTATACAAAAATGTGTTCCTTCCCAGTTCAGCTCCCATGAGGTTCCTGGCTCGGCAAGCAGCTCTGCGAGGGACGGCGGCAGAGGGGGTGGACAGCACAGAGGGAGTGGACAGCGGCCTGGAGGGCAGGGGTTCTTGCCAGAAGGATCTGGTGTTAATGGGATGGAGAACGAGCTTGTTGCTCCGTCGTCTGTCTCGGGCCTTCTTTTCCTCCCTCGACTTTCACTCTGGAGGCAGACGCTGCGCCCAGTGGAAGGTGCTCGCTGGCAGTTGCACTTGGATGTCAGCGGCAGGCGTCCCCCTGGAGACTGTCAAAACCTGATTACCCCGTGGTGATGCTCGGTCCACCTCCTCAGCCTGCTGTGCAGCCAGCTCTGCCCATCCATATTCATGGCCCCACATAGCCTCAGCCCGCGCCCCGGGGAGCAGCCTGGGAGCCATGACGGCGGCCCAGACGCAGCGGCCCCACCAGCCTTCTGGACACGCTCGCCTTTTTGTTTTGTTCAGCAAAGTTGGAAATGAAAAGCGAGTGCACACCTAAGCGAGCCCACTGCTGAGCGCTCGGGGCGACACCACGCCTTCCCGGAGTCCTGGTCTTCAAGGCTGCAGGAGCAGGGCAGCGGGGACAGATGGGGCAGCCTGGGAAGAACCCCTCCGGGAGGCCTGGCCCTTCAACGCCGGCCGAAGCGGAAGCTGAAGCCGCCCTTCTTCCTGCTGTAGCTATTGAGCTCCTCAGCCAGGTTCCCTAATGGGCCACCTGCCTTCTCGCCACCAGCAGGCAGGAAGCCAGTGGCCTCTCCGTCATCCTGCCTGGCGAGGCGGAAGCCAGCCTGCGCTCTGCCTGAGGCCTGCAGCCCCTTGGCCCTGACAAGCAGGGTCTGTGTGGGCCATGCCTCTGGCCACCAGGAGGGACCCCACACAAAGTGGGGTCTGTCCCCCTGAGCCAGGTGGGCCCAGCTCATCCCGGCTCCGATGCCACCCATCGTGTCTGTGGGCTCCTTTCTGTCCAAAAGAGGGAAGCAGGCCCCCAGCGGCAGGAGCAGGAGGTAGGGCAGGGGGTGACGGCTCCTCACCTGACCAGAGGAAAGAGAGGACAGGGTTACGGGCATGCGCGACACCACGCTCAGCAATCTGTCAACGATTCCCAAGGCCTGGGCAGCCCTTGCCCAGCTGGGTGGCCCAGCAGAGCCCAGGGCAGCCTTGGGGACCAGGCCTTTCTTTTCATAGCAGGCTCAGGAGTCGGCTGTACCAATGAGGCTGGTTCTCACTCTCCTGCGAGCCGGCTCCCCAGCCCTCAGCTCAGCCCTGTCACACCCAGGCTGCTGAGCGGCTCGAGCAGTGCCAGGCAGCTCCGGGAGGGTCGAGGGACTTTGGATCCGTTTTGTTTCCATTATGACTATTGATTCTCAGACCCTCTCATCCCAGCACTGCGGGTAGGAAGTGAGCAGCGTCGGTCTCCGTGTCAGCTCCACAGTGAGCGGGTCTCGCCAAGCTGGGGCCTGGGTCGCTCTGCCGCTGTCTCTAACAGGAACAAGTGGCTCCTGAGAGCAGGAAATGGACTTGGTGGCCCTACCCTTGGAGTGCCCTACCTCGGATGCTCCGCCTGGGAGGAGAGGTAACAGGTCCAGTCCCCACGTGGTGCCAGGACTGGGTGCCAGGCCTGAGCGCCAGGCCTTCCCTGTGGGACCGCGCTGCTGCTTCCTGGTGAACCTGACCTGTCGCCCTGCTCTTCCCATTTTTTCAGGCGAGAAACCACTAAAGAGGGATTGCACCCAGGCACGGGCCCAGAGAGTGGAGGCTCTGGACTCACGGTCCTAATGACTGGCACGGCTTCTCGGCGTGCCAGGCCTGTGGGGAGTGCCTTCTGTGCACACTCAACTGTCCTCCCACCCCTCCTACCTAAGGGGTGTTGTCCCCACTCCATCAGCTCAGACGAGCGACCTGAGTGTCCAAGGTCCCACAACTTCTAACTGTGCTGGACTCGGAAGTATGACCCACCCTCACCTGCTGCTGTCCCCACATGTGACCGTTTGAAACAACAGACCCCCAGCTGGAATGTTCCTGCCTTGGCCTACGTCGCTCCCTCCTTGAACAGAGGAGACCTTTTTTGGGTTTTTTTGGTACCAGGGATTGAACCCAGGGGCACTCCACCACTGAGCCACAACCCCAGACCTATTTTGTACTTTATTTAGAGACAGGGTCTCACTGAGTTGCTCAGGGCCTCGCTAAGTTGCTGAGGCTGGCTTTGAACTCGAGATCCTCCTGCCTCAGCCTCCCAAGTGCTGGGATGCAGGCGTGTGTCACTGCGCCCGGCCCAGAGGAGACCATTTTGGTACTGACCAAGGGTGAGCGGGGCTGGCTCATCCTCTGAGGAGTTGCTCTGAAGCTGGAAGAGAGCGCGCCAGCTTTGGAGAAGAGCTCTTTCCAGAAACTCCCCAGAGCTCTTTCCAGAAACAGCTCCCTTGAAAACATTTCAAAGTGATTGCAGCCAGAAAGCTTCAAAAAATAGTAAAAGCAACCTTGCTCTCTGCCCAAATCCGCTCTCCTAGGCTTCCCTGCCCCCGGGGCTGAGCCGGCTCTGCTGCTGCCAGGAGGCCCTCCCACCGGGGCCGGCAAAGCGGGGCCTCTCTGCCAGTTGTCTGCAGGGCATCAGCACCCAGTGCCCCTGACAGGACCGTGGACCCAGTGCACTCCGTCCTGGTTGGTGGGTGCACCTGGGGGTCCTCCCGGTCTCTTGAAAGCACACATCCTGCTGTGGAGCAGGAAGGGGCCACTCTCCCCTTTTGGGGAGTCATGGACCCCTTCAAGAAACTGGGGACATTCAGCACTGAGCACGGAGCCCACAAAAGTGAGGCCTTCCGTTCCCTGTGCCCAGGAAGTGGCAGGAGGAGCACCTGGTGGAAGACCGTCCTGGTCCTGAAGGCGGCAGTGGCCAGTCTCCGCTGCTAGGGCTCCGGCACGACCAGGTTCAGGCCTCCCTGCCCTGGGCCTTCCCTGTGTCCTGCCCTTGCCCAGCTCCTGACCCAAGGGCCTACAGGAGCTCCTGCTGGGGACAGGGCTGTACTCACCATGCTGCCAGCTACTCCCATGAGGGGGTCCCCGGGCCTGGCACTGGGCTTGGCTTCTCGGGCCCTGGTCTGGGAGGCCTGCTCCTGGCTTCTCCCTGCTTTATAGGCCCCCGGGGTGTCCCACCCCCACACCTCTGATTGCCGTGCATTCCTGACCCTGGGATTCCTTTGGGAGCCCTGGTGGTGAAGGAGGGGGCCGTGCGCAGACCCACGCAGACAGGATGCGCCTGATGAGAGGGGCGGACGCTGCCCTTTGAGAAGAGCGGCGGCATCATTAGCCGCCTTTGTGGGCTCCCACCCCGAGCCCTCTCGTCCCCCCGCAGCCCCAATGCCACTCTTAATAATAATCTGACGGACGTGTCTCTGGGGGTGGCCTTGCTGTCCCAAGGAGATGCTCCCGGCAGGAGCCTCTGTGAGCTGGAAATCACAGCGGCCACAAAGCTGGCGTGCCGCTCCCCCCACAGGAAGGCCAGCGGGCCGCGCGCCTCACCCACCCTGAGCCGGCACCTCGTCGGTGTGGCCCTCGTGGCCCGCTCGGGCTTTCCCACTCCACACAGCACCGCCAGGCCCAGCAGGATGCCCACTCGGACTGCTTTCTAACTCTGCTGCTGTCCTGCTGGGTGGCCGTGCCCTCGTCCCTCTGAATCTCCTGGGAGAGAGCTGCACCCACCTCCAGGCCACAGCAATGGGTCCTCAAGGCGAGGCTGTTGGTTGAGTGTGGACAGTGGCCAGGGTGCCGTGTGGTCAGGTGGTCAGGACTCCTGCTGCTTCCACCCTGGTGCCCTCAGTAGGGACACGGCCTTTGCCACTCCCCCACCTCCTGCCTCAGATGGTGGCTTCTCCCAGGTGGCCCTGCAGGCAGGGTGTGCCTCCACCTGCTTCACATTGCCACTGTGCCCGTGGGGTCGAGGTGACCGCACAGCGGGTGCCACGTGGCCCACTCCTGTTGTTGGGGACCTGCCCTGGAGGCTGCCTGCAGGATCCGCCTGCCCTGATGTGGCCGCTGATCAAGTCTAACGTGTCTGAACGCTTCCCTCTGCGGGGCGCTTGCAGGGGGCTCAGCCAGGCATTTGCCAGCAGGTGGAGGCCGCAGGGGCCACTCTCCAGGAGCCAACTGAGGGCCGGGCGCTCAGCACAGGTGGCCCCACTCTGTCCGAGGAGCCTGCAGGACGCAGCAGGTGGCACCCAGCCTCTGTCTTTGCCTGGCCAGCTTGGCCCTCGCTGACAGCCTGTGGGCCTGGCTCACACCAGGCTGGGAATGGAGAGAGGGGATTTTCCAGGGACCCCACCCAGCTGGCTGAGCACCTGTGTCCAGGGTGCTGGGGGCTGTGTACAGCCTGATGGACACTTCCCGGTGACCTGAGGAAGGAGCTGCAGTGTGGGTGCGGTGGAGTGTCTGCACCGCCCAGGCTGCCTGGGGGCCCGCTGTGCCTCCACCCCCTGCCCTGCGCACACATGGGTGTGCTGGGGGGAGTGGGGCTGGCTGGCAGGGACACAGGCTGTTGGTCGGTCCCTTTGCACTGTGGGGCCTTGGGCCAAATGCGTGACCTCTCTGTGCCGCAGTTCTTTGGGCTGCAGAATGAGAAGCTCTGGTTCCCAAGCTGTGCTTTGCAGATGCCCTGGGGCGAGCTGGGGGGCAGCAGGGTAGGTGCGGGCCCGCCCCCGGCAGGCCACCCCACACCCAAGAAATGCTCTACTTTGACCTACTGGGCTCCAAGAAGGAGCCTGCTTGGACACTCACTCAGACCCTGGGTCCCTGAGGCTGAGCCTGTGGCCCTGGGTAGGGCACAGGAAGTCCCACGTTGGGTGCTAGACTGGGGTGGGGGCAGCATCAGTGGTCTGCCTGGAGCCATGGCAGGTGTTGGATTTGGTGCCAAACTCCCTGACTCTGAGGATTGGCCAGGTGTCCCCCGAACCCTTGGCCTGAAAGAGCCTTCAGAAGCTGATCATTCCCAGGCTCCTGGCTCCCCAGCTCTTGAGCAGGCAGGGTGACAGCAGTGCCACGGCTTGGCTGCCTCTGTGCCCAGATGGGGGCTCCACCAGAGCTGTGCAGGCTCTGGGCCGCCTGGAAGTGCAGGCAGCGAGGCTGGGCCTGTGGGCAGGACAGCTGGCGGCTGGCGGCCTTCAGCATCGGGGTGAGCAGCCCGGGGTGGGGGCTGGCAGGTGGCTCCTCAAGGGCTGTGGGAGTCCTGAGGTGGCCAGGCCGTGTCCAGCCTGTCCCAGCTCACCCACAGCTGGGGCTCCTCAGGCTGCCTGTCCTTGTTCCTCCAAGTGCAGAAGCTGAGATGTGCAGTGAGCCGGCTGGGGACAGCCTGACTGGGCTCTCAGACCCTGATGCTCGCCGCTCCTCGTTAGCACACGTGAGCTCCAGCCCTGGGGTCCATACCTGGCCCAGTCACGAGCCAGCTGTGCCCCTGGTCATGGTGTCCCTTGCTGAGCCGCAGAGCCCTCTGGGCTGAGACCTGGTCTGGGAGCTCCAACCACAGCAGGTTGGTGACCTCGGTGGGGGCAGGGGCAGGGTTAGGTGGGCAAGACTGCCAGGGGGGCGGGGGGAGGTGTGGCCCGAGGGGTTCTGCAGCTGAGCCACCCTCCAAGTTCTTTTAATTTTCAAATTTTGGGACAAGGGTTCATAAAGTTGCTGAGGCTGGCCTTGAACTTGCCATCCCCCTGCCTCAACTTCCAGAGCCGCTGGGATCGCAGGTGAGCGCCACTATGCCCGGCAAGTGCTGGAGGTTATTAAACAAACTCAGAGCATTGTTGTATCCATAAACCTCAAACTGATTTTCATGAACCACCAGCCCACTCGGGATCACTGGTTCCCAAGTCTCAGCTCCTCAGAACGCCCATCCGGCCCTGGGAGGCTGCAGGGGCAGTTTATCACACTGGGGACACTGGTGGGACGCCAGGTGGAGCAGGCCCAGGTTCCCCCTACAGCCCAGCCCCTGGCAGCTGGTAGGGGAGGGAGAGCCCCAGGCACTGGCCATGGCTGCTCCTGCCTCTGCCTGCCAGGCCCAGGCCGTCCGTGGCCCGCAGAGCCTCCAGCCAGCTCTGCCTCAAGTTCTCAGCAGCCCCGGGGCCACAGAGCTGCCTCAAGAGCCCTTCTGCTATTCTAATAAAGGGGGGGCTGGGGATGCCGCTGGTGACGGGGCACTTGCCCATCATGTGCAAGGTCTGGGTCCCATCCCCAGTCTGGAGGGAGGGAGCCTCCAGCCACTCGGGAGGCTGAGGCAGGAGAATTGCAAGTTTGAGGCCAGCCTCAGCAACTTAGCCAGACCCTGCCTCAAAAAACAAAAAGTGGTGGGGACATTCAGGGCAGAGTGTGCGGCAGTCCTGGAACGCCGGTGTCTGACCCACCTTGTGCTGCGACAGGGACATTGAGCAGGGCAGAGGCTGCAGCCAGGTCACCACGAGACTTTATTGGAGACAGGGACACAGAACACCAGTGCACAGCCCCAGCTAGCCACCGTCCCTCACCACCCCTCACCCACGGGGTCCCCAGGGGCCTGGAGCCCCTGCCCAGCCTGGGCCCTGCCCTCTGGCGAGCCTCCGGCACAGGTCAGACCCCTCCCCACCAGAGGCCAGACCCCGAGGCCCGGTCTGCTGAGTCTGCAGCCGCCTGGGCCGTTTGGAGCTTTGGGGCGACTTCTCTGCAAGTAGATGAAGAAACTGAGGCCCTTGAGGGGCTGGGGGCTCCCCTCGTCACCTGGCTCCAGGTTAGGGTCCCGGCTCCCACAGGGCTCTGTGAGTTCGATGCCCACTCATTCCTCAAGCTGTGGAATGGGGTCTGGGGCAGGCAGCAGGCTGCCAGGGCCCCTCTGCCCATCCCTCCTCCCTCCCCTGCCCGGGGCCTGGGTGCTCTTGGGTCCGTGTCGGTAGCTGGCAGTCCATATTGACACTGTGAGGCCCCCAGATCTCTGCTGGAGACAGGGCCTTGGTGACAGGCCTCTGCAGACAGGAGTCCCAGTCCCCACCAGCCAAGCCACCAGAGGCCTGCGTGGATGAGGGCAGCTGGTGGGGAAGGTGGGGGGCACCAGAACAAGCCAGCACCACCCACACCTCTTCTGCCCCAAGGACAGATGGAAGAGGACAGGGGACGACCAGGAAGCACAGCAGGGGGCTGTGTCCTGGCTGGCGCTAAGGCCACCAGGTGGAAACCAGGTCCTTCCATCCTCTGCACTCAGCCCCAGCCACCAGCTGAGTGGCCTCTGGCCTGACTCTGAGATGGATCAGAGAGGACCAGGGGGCCACTCAAGGCAGAGCCGACTCACAGAGAGGATGTTCCCAAAGCTTGGGGTGGGGAGTCAGCGGCCCCAGGTCCCTGTGGGGGGCAGGGGAGCTCGGCTTACTCTCTTCGCCAAGGGAGGAAGGACAGAGGGGAGGGAGTTTGGCTGGGTGACATCCTGGGACGTGGGCATCCCACTGCCCAATCATCAAATTGGGCCCAGTGGGGCAAGGTTTGGGTGTGATGGCTGCGGGTCCTGGTGACCCTTGCCCACACCAGTCACTTGGCCTGGTCACTCACCCCTCAGGTCTTGGTGGATCTGCAGGGCCCTATAGGTCTCCCAGCAACCCCTGCTTCCTGTGGTCACTCCCATCTCAGGCGATGGCCATTTGCACTGACATAAGATCGGGGCCTCTTTGAGTCCAGGGCTGTGACCCAGGATGTGTGTGCAGGGACCGTCTCCTCCCTGGCAGCCCGTGAAGGGTGCCCACTGGGGACGTGGCGGGCTGCTGCCCTGACATCGCTCCCCGTGACAGACCTTGTGTCTGTTAGCCAGTGCCAGGAAGGTCACATCCCCTCCTGGTGCCAGCCCCGGCCTGGGAAAGGGCTGGTGCTCCGGGCAGGTGGGCGCCTGCAGGCCCCTCACCTGTCCTGGCCGCCCCTCCGGTCACCCAGCAGGCAGAACCCAGCAGGCTGGTCCACAGCCAAGCCTGGCAGGCCGGCACCACCCGCCGCACATCTGCGCCTCCATTAGCACAGCACCGCCGGGGCTTGTTTGATGGCTCATCAGAAGGCAGTGCTCCCAGGCAGCGCTGGACAGCAAGGCTGGCAGCAGAGGCTGGCTCAGTGAGGCCGTTGGGGAGCTCAGGGTGAGAGCCTGGGCCCACCCAGCCCCCAAGAGGACGGGCAGCCCAGGGCACAGGAGCTCCTGGTCCTGCAGGAGGGGAGGGGCCCTTCACGCCCCCCTGCACCCACCTGTACCTGGGCTGCTCCCGGCCACCACCCTGGTCACCCTGGGCCTGTTTCCTGGCTGCCTTCCTTCCAGCTGATCCCAGGGGGCAGCAGCCTGGTCTAGTCCAGCACCCAGGGCTTGGGCCCCAGGACAGATGTGCTGCTGACCTTCACTGAAGGCTGAGGCTAGGCAGAGTGTGAGGAACCGTCCAGGTCACGTGGGCAGGCAGGGTCCTCAGGAGCTGGGAGGGTGCCCCCCACTCCCCATGTCCCAGGTTAGGTATCCCTCCCTCCTGACGCCCCCTTGGGTCCCCATGGGCAGGAACCTGGATCAGCAGCCCTGGGCCTGATCCTGCCGCAAACGTGTGGTCCAGGGCTCGGGCAGCGTGGGGGCTAAATTCCAGCCCTGGATCTGGGAGCCTGGGAGCCGTGCCTGGAGTGCTGGGAGGACCGATAGGAAACTGCGGGGGGTGCTTCGGCTGCCCCAGCTCCCCTCGCCCTGCCTCCAGGGGCCATGAGACCCTCCAGGGCGCTCCTGACTCAGCCAGGCTGGGCCCAAAGAGCAGTACCAGCAGTTTCCAGCAGGGGGAGACCTCCTGCAGAGCCGGCTGGCCTGGCAGGATGGGGCCTGGCAGGAGCCTGGGGGCAGCTGGGTTGGGCCTTGTTTGCTCTGGGTGGAGGGGACAGGCACAGCAAGCCAAGGGGCCCGGAGGCCCACCTGGCCTGCCAGGGCTGCAGGGTGGGGCCTCAGCTGGCCTCTGCCTGGGTCCCCACAGGCAGCGGTGCCCGCCTGGCTTGGGGGCAGAGTGGGGCTCAGCCACGGGCAGTTCTCACTCAGCTTCTGGGAAAAAGTGGGATCTCTGGGCCCAGGAAATGCGGAAGATTCAGGAGGGCAGAGGAGGGCCTGAGGCCTGACCCCACTGGTGATGCAAAGGCCGGGGTGCTGGGGCCCCTCACTCCCCATCGCCTCGCAGCCAGGTGTTCAGGCAGGCAGAGGGGGCTGCCAAGGGGCACCGCCCAGAACCAGGGCAGGAAGCAGACTCCGCCCACCCTGCCAGGAGAGGCAGACAGTCAAGCAGCCGCAGTGGGCCAGGGTGGACTTGGGGTGGAGGAGCTCACCAGGCCCATCAGCAGAGGCAGAGAGAAGGTTAGCTGCCAAGTGGGGAGGTGGGAAGGGCGTGAAGGTGATGTGCGACCACTTCCGGGGGTTGGTGTCAGGCTGGCCTGGCCCACCCCTCCTGGAAAGCAGGTCGATCATGCACAGGTGGGCAGAGAAGGTTCTTAGCAGGCAGGGATGACGCAGGTGGGGGTAGGGGTAGCCATGGGGTGTGGCTGGAGGACGCTCAGATTGAACGCTGTGCCTGTCTAGTGGTCCTCCCGGACCGGCCGGATCTTCATCTCGGAGAACTTGAGCGAGTACTGCCAGCCGGTCCAGGAAGACCACTCGACGCCATCGGCGTAGGAGGCGTGGGCCCCGCGCAGGTATTGCCCGTTGAGGTTGGATGTGTGGCAGTTGCGGTACCACCAGGCACCGCGGTAGAAGGCAGCACAGTTGTTCTCTGAATGGTCGCTGTCACGGTCCTTAGTGGTGAACCTCATGCCGCTGTGCTTCAGGAGGGAGTCACCTGCGCAGACATTTGCACAAAGGTGTGCACACGAGGCACAGCACGGCCGCAGGCTCGCTGGCCACGTGTCTTGTGACATGCCCCCTGACGTGAGTGTGCACACGTGCCCTGCACACACGTGCAGGCGGCACACCTGGTGCGGGCCAGCCCCGCGTGGGGCCTCGGGGCGGTCCGGCTCCTCCCAGCTCCCCTGCCACACCCCTGCCCTCGGTCCCGCCCCGCTGCCAAACCCAGGGAGCTCCGGACTCGTGGTCTTGGGCTCCGCTGCCCCGTCTGCAAAATGGGGCTTGGGGGTCAGACAAGTGGCCTTGACCCCGACCCCACACGCAGGAGGGTGCGACTGGCAGGACCTGGTCTCCTCCCAGCCCTGCGGCAGCCTGGAGCCTCACCTGCAGTGCCCGAGTAGTCGGCCACCGTGAGCGGGTACCCGTCCTCCTCGGGGTCCACCGAGAACAAGCCCACCCCGAAGCTCCCGTAGCGGGCGTAGGCGGTGCCGTTGTCAAAGTCCTCCAGGTCCACGTGCAGCTCGTAGGCCGCCTGCGTGGTCAGGGCGTGGATCCTCTTGAGCCCTGAGGAGGAGGAGACGGTGGGAGAGGGCGAGGGGCTCAGGCGGTGCGTCCCAGAGAGAACTGGCGGGAAACGAGAGCTGAGCGCGGGTTCCGCCAAGAAAAGGCCACGACCGCCAAGTGCGCCCGTCAGCTCTGGGCTGCTTCCTTCTTCCTGCAGGCCTGTCTGACAGGGGGCTGCAGCCTGCGCGTTTCCCATCTTTGGTTTTCTGTTCACTGGAAGTTGGGCTCTGCTGCCCACTCCTCTGACAGCTGGAAGAAAGGCCCAGGGCCTGGGGGCACTGGCAGCCCTCGCCCTCCTACCCAGGCAGGACTGGAACCGCACTCCTCTGAACCCCTTCCCTGAGCCTGCACGTGCTGATCCGTCTGCCTGGGACACCTGTCCCCACTCCTCACCTGGTCACCTTCTGTTCACTTCCAGGTCAGGAGGGCTGTCTTGACCTCCCGCCTGGGTTGGCACTCTCCTCTGCCAATCCAAGCGGCACCATCAGGACCTATCCGGCTGGGTCCTAGCTGCTGGTTTCCTTGTGAGTCCCCAGGGCAGAAGCTCCTCGAGAGCAGCATCTGTCCTGGTCACTGCTGATCCCAGCATAATAGGTGCTCGATAAACACTGGCTGAGCATGTGGGAGACAGGAGGCAGCGCCCATGGCTCCTGCCGCCCCCCAGGCCTGGCTCTGTGCCTGGCCCTCCCCCTCCAGCCCCCTGGACCCCTCCTGGTGTCTCCCCACTGATGGGGCTGGGGCTGGGCTTCGCTGCCCGAGTGGCTAACTCCCGACTGACAGGACAACTAACTGACTAACTCAAGAGCCTTTGGAGGTGGTGGCACCTAGTGGCATCTGCCCAGCCTCTCTCCTGCCTCCAGCCCACACCCAGGCTGCTGGGGGAAGGCTGACTCCTGAGGGCCTTCTCCATCCCACAGGGACAGAAGCCTCTGATCCCTCTGCCAGGCCCAGGGGGCAGGAGAGGAGTGGGCCAGCTGCCCTCCCTCCCTGGACCCAGCCTCCTGTGGAGCAGACCCCCAGGGGGTCTCAGGTGACAATGGCCACCACCTGTCAGGCACGTCTCAGGGAGCCTCACACACAGATGAATGGTTCAGATGACAGGAGGCTAATCAACCTCTGCCAGCACCTCACCTGGTGCCTGCCCCCCCCCCCCCCCCCCCCCCCCCCCCCGCACACGCTGCCCAGGTGGTAGCTGGGGATCTGCCACCCAGGTGAGGAGAATGAGGCTCAGAGAGGCCCAATGATTGGCCCAGGCCACACAGCTGCTAGGGGCAGAGCTGGGATTGGAACCCAGGCCCAGACTCCTTGCTCTTTTTCAGACCTTACCCAGGACAGATCACATGACCCAGGAACAGGGTAGGACCTGCTCCCAGAGGGTGCTGGGAGGTTCCTGCTCGCCACTCATGGTTGCTGTGCCGGAACACCCACTATTAGCCCACCACCGCTCTGGGCTAGGTGACACCCCTCTCCCAACATGACTTCCTGGTGCCCATGAAGGGGCAGGGCTGTGGGCCTCGGGCTCCTCTCTGACCCGGCTCTCCCTGCTTGGCACCTTCCCCCACACAGGACGCCTGCTTCCTCTCAGCTCTCTCCACTCTGCCCCAGGGATCTCCCAGATACGGAGCTGCTCCTCCCCAGGACCTGGGCCCCTGGATGGTAGACGTAGCCCATGTTCCCCCAGAGCTCAAGTCAGGAGGACAAGGGAGGACACAGGAAACCCCTGCCTCCAGCAGGTCGGTTCACCCAGGTGGGTTCAAGATAGGTACCTAAAACAGATTTCCAAGAATCATCCCTTAAAAGTGCCAGAGACATTTATAATGGTGGGCATGGAATCTGGGCCTCTCACCCAGAGATATGAAGAAAAAGACGGCCAGGATTGACTACACTGAAATTTAAAACTTCTAGAAAATTAAAATAACCAAAAGAAAAACCTGCTGAATGATGAACCACAGGCCTACATCTATAGTGTGCATATTAGACAAAGGATCAATAACCTTAATATATAAAGAGCTCCCATAATTCAATAGGAAAAATGCGCAAGGAGAAGGTGCCCAGCCAGTGTGTAGAAGCAGCATCGGGGAGGCCAAGGGCTGGCTGGAGTTGACATTCCTGTCAGGCCTCGGCTCTGCAGAGCTAATCAAGGCCCCGCTCTCATGCTTCCTCCCACACCTTCTGTGGCTGCTGATAGATTTCAATTAAGATGCCATTGAGCAGCCAGGGCGCCAACGCAGCTCCCAGGAGGCGGGTGACCCTGTGGGGATGGGCCCCTGCCTCTTTACCTTCTCCTTCCACTTTGTACCCGCCCTGGGTGGAGTGGGCTGAGGCCGGGCCTCCTGCTTGGGTCTCCCCACCCAGCCCTGCTTCTCATTCGCTTGGTCCAGGGTGTGGTTTCAAGCATGGTGGGCGCCCCGACCCAACACGCGCTGACAGGTGCCTCACCTTCCTGAGCCTCAGCTCCCCTTCCGTGGAAGGGGACGATGACAGAGAGGTGTCCCTCCAGGTGGGTGGAGGTTTGGGGGGCTAGCTGGGCAGAGTAGCAGGCAGCAAGGCAGGCTGTGCCCAGGGTGGGCCGCCCCACCCTCTCTGGGGGTCTCTCTGAAAGTCCTGGTGGGCTCACCTCTGCTCCCCAGCACCTCCTCCCCAGTCCCCCGCTCCCTAGGCATCGGCACCTGGAAGCCAAGGTGTGAGAACCAGTTTGGGGGTCGTGGCATCCAGAGGACGCTCCAGAGGTGTCCGGTGACAATTTGGTTCAATGTAAAAATGCCGTGGGAGAGGCTGTGGGGGGATGGCTCCTCAGTGGGGAGAAGAACCGTGCCTGGAATTGGTGGTGACGGCCGCAGAGCCCACAGAGGGGCCGCAGACCACAGCTGGAGGCCACGTGTGCGTGGGATCAACCCCAGACCGCTGTCCTGGACCACAGCACCGCGGCCTGAACCCGGGACCCCACGCTCATGACGTCTGAGAACGTTAGTATTGAAACTCGACGAGGTTTTCAGAAAGTTCAAAGTGCCAAGGGGATTTAGAGGTGGAATTGCATTCAGTGGACGATGGAGTTGACAGGAGCCCCGTGTCCTCACTTGTGCCAGGGGTGACTGTCACCATGAGCACCAACTGGCTGCTCACAGGGGCTCCCATGCTTGGTGACCCCAGCACGGCCATCAGGCATTGCTGACCCCAAGGGCTGGCTCCTCCTGGTCCCGGAGATGGTGCCCTGAACCAGCCACCCAGGACAGGGAGTCCCCAACAGGCCAAGACTCCCTTGCTTCCTGCTCCTGGCCACTCCAGCCACAGGGGAGTGGGGAAGGGGTCCTTCCCTCTCGGTTCCACTCAGGGGCCGCCCACACTGCCCACACCTCTGGGGCCTCCTTCACTCCTGATGCCTCTTTCCCCTTCGCCAGGGTCAGGGGACCCCAGGCAGCAACCCCCTCAGGAGGGGCTGGGCCGGGGCAGCATCTGGGCCGCGCAGGGAGAAGGCCCACCAGGCTGGCGGGCAGGGGTCTCTCACCTAACCAGTGCTCCCCCGTGAGCTTGCCGAAGCCCTCCCGGTACGCCTCCCAGCCCCGGAAGAAGTTCACGGAGCCGTCCTCCCGGCGCTGGAACACCTGCAAGGCAGCGGTAGGATGGAGAGTTGGCACTGACCACCGGGCCCCCAGCCCTGCGCCCACCCTGCCCGGAGACTCCCACACCCTGTCCCTGGGAGCCGCAGGCAGGGCTGCCTGGATGGCCCAGGACCCCTGGGGGTCGCTGCGGACTGCAGGAACCCAGCTCGGGCCCACCGTGCTGGCCTGCTGTGGGAGGCTGGGCCAGGCGCTCTCTGGCTCTGGGCCTCAGTTTTGCCACTGGGCAAGAAGAGGGGCTGCGGCAAGACCCCAGTATCTTTTTTTTTTTTTTTTTTTTTTTGGTGCTGGGGATTGAACCCAGGGCCTTGTGCTTGCGAGGCAGGCACTCTGCCAACTGAGCTGCATCCCCAGCCCACCCCCAGCCCTTTTTATTTTTTGAGACAGGATCTCATGAAGTTGCTGTGCTGGCTTTGAACCCGTGATCCTCCTGCCTCAGCCTCCTGAGCCAATGGGATGACCGGTGTGCACCCCCGCACCAGCCCTGATGTCTTTCTCCAGGTCAAAATGAACGGGAACAGAGAGAACGAGAGCCCGTTCTCGAGTTTTTAAACAGTGCCCCCCCACCGGACGGAGCTTGCCCTCCGCAGCCCCACCCGCAGCTCCCCTTCCAAATAACAAGAGCCTGTGCCGAGATCCACCAGGGCTTGGGAACCCCGAGCCTGGGGCCTCTCAGGGGAGGACGAGGAGGCCACAGCCGGGCTGGGGTGTGACTCGGGTACCAACTAGCCACCGAGCTGCCTCGGTTATTTCTTTTAATAACATTCCTGATTTGGGAGTCTGGAATCCCACCGGTTAAATTGCTTTGAAATAAGGACCGTGCCGGTCCAGGCCAGAGCTGCCTTGGGTGTTCCCAGGATCGCTGACAAGCCTGTTCCGGCCCCTCTGCCTTTCTGTTTAACAAGCCTTTTCCTGCTCATTGGCAGAGGCAGCCCCCTGCCGCCCACCCGCCTCCATCTGTGTCCGCGGCTGCCGCCTCAGCGCTCGGTCTGCAGGGCCGGGAGCTGCGGCTCATTACTAAGCAGCCCGACTTCAGTGGCTTGGAACTGCCTGGGCGCCCGGGCTGACCGGTGGCGTCTGCTAGGTGAGCACTGGCCGGATGTGCTGTGTCCCTGGGGACGCATCAGTCACGGGCGCCTGGGCCGCTCTGATGTCACAGCGCTGGGGAGAGGACACTCTTCTCTTGCTCCACCACCTCAAAACTGGTCCAGCCCCGAAATTTCAAAGTCCTCAGGAGGGACCGGCTGGGGCGGAAGGAAATTCGATAAGGCTCACCGAGATCTGAGAGGCGAGGGAGGGAGGCCGCATTGATGGCTGTGGATTGGGACCCTGAGCACGTGCCCTCTGAAAGGCCTGATCCTGGCAGAAGCTCAGGCGCTCCCCGGAGAAGGCGTCAGCCCGGCTGAGCCTGTTTCTGCCAGAGGGCGAGCTGAGGGGGCTGTAGGCTGGAAGCCCTGGGAGGCCCTGCTGGCACTGGAGGTGACTGGGCCCCCAGTGTGCCCAGCACAGGAGGCACCGGCCAGGCCACTGAGCCCAGCGTTTGCAGATGTGGGTCTGGAGCCCTGGCTCTGCCCATGGCTGCGGCCAGTTACTCCGCCTTCCAAGTCTCAGTGTCCTCCTCTGTAAATAAAGGTCACAACAGGACCCTCCCCCCGGCCAGGACAGCCCACTGTGCCCAGGCCTGGTTGAGGCAGGTGCTTGACACTGGCCAACTGGACGAGTGGCTCAGTGGACAATGGACCTGGCCAGGGCTTCCTTTCCCCCTTCCCCTGCCCCGCCGGCCGCATCCTGCCCTTCCTTTGGGCCTCCAGCCCCGGGTGGCCTCTGACCCACCTTCCTTGAGGGGCCACCCACCCTCTCCTGAAGGTGTGGGTGCCAGCCCTGCAGCCTGAGTTGGACACCAGGTCAGGACCCTGCCCCGGGACCCCAAGGGGTGCCCAAGAACAACAGGGCCAAGGCCAAGGTCTGTCCTCAGGGGACCTCCCTGCAGGCCGGGAGCAGTGCAGGGCCTGGAGCAGGAAGAAAGCAGGTCCGCCCAGCAGGCGCAGCTCGGGGGAGGAGTCCAGAGTCCAGTGTCCACTCCATTCCTCCTCCCTGAGCCTCGTGGGAGGGTGAGACAGTATGTACTGGCAAGGCCACCTCCTGGGACTCCTCCTGCCTTGGCTGTTGTGACTTAAAGTGGGGACGTCGGCCTTCAGGCAGGGGCAGGGCGAGAACCCTGGAAAGCAGGATGTCCGAAGGAGACAGGAGAGCCCGCGAGGGAGCGTGCGGGTAAGGCCGGGGGAAACGGTGCCTGGACCCCGGTGGCCACGCACGGCCTGGGCTGTGGGCAGGGGGCCATTGCACAGGTGCCCAGAGCCCAGCCTGCCACCTTGCTGCCACCTCAGGGACAACTCGGTCCTGGAACCCACCAGCCCTGCCCGGGTCTGCTGCTGGGTGCAGAGGGCAGGGCTCCTGGCCGGGGCTCTCGCCCCTGAGTCCCAGCTGAAGGGATGGCCGGCAGGCAGCGCAGGTGCTGGGGCCATTGTGGGCCTGCTCTGCTGGTCCTTCTCCCCAGCTCCCTCCCCAAAGCCCGCTTGGGGCCCCATGTCCCCTCCCTATCACAGCAGACAGAAGCTGGGACCCTCTGAACTGGGTGCTGGCCACGGGTACCACCCCACCTCCTGGGCTCCACCCGGTGCCACCTGCTGGGGCAGGCATGTCCCCCTCTTCGCCTCTGCTCTGCCGAGGATCCTGGAGTCAGAACGGCTCACAATGCCATCAAGGTGGTCAGCACTTCACCACCTCAGGACCCACGGGACTGTCAGCCAAGGTGGGCACCAAAACCTGAGAGGCGGCCAACCGCAGCCCACTCCTGAGGGGCCCGGACACGTGGTGCACAGCTTCGGAGAAGCGACTTTCCGACCCAGAGAGACGCCCTTGGCCTCTCTCACACGGGTTTGTCTCTGAAGTGGACGCTGCCCGGAATGGCACCCAGCCTCGGGCAGCGCCTTTCCCTTGGGCTCTGCTCTGTGCCACTCACCCTGTCTGGTGTTTTTTAATAACATTGATGGCCACCCATCAAAGTTGAGGCTGCCACCTCCCCCCGGATCCGGACCTGCTGTTTGAGAAGCTCTGCTGTCCAGCCAGCCGCTGGCCTCTGCCCTGGTGGGCCTCCTTCACTGACTCAAAACCAAGGGACTGAGCGCCCTGGAGCCCAGGCAGCGCAAGGAGGTCTGACGAGTTCCAAGGGCCACAAGCGGACCCAGGTCCTCAGGCCCCCCAGGGTCCCAGGCAGCAGGAGTGTCTCGTCTGACTCTGAGGCTGTGCTGCAGAGGGTCTGTGCAGCGGGGAGGCTTCCAGGACAGCCAGGATCTGCGACAGGAAGACACCCAGAGGGAAGCGAGTGAAAGCTGGAGTGTCCACGTGGCCTCCTCGGGCAGGAGCCTGTGCGGGATGCTTGGGGCAGAAGTTGGGGGTGGAGAGAAGCCACGCGGGGAAAGGAAGTAATTGTTGGTTAATTTGGAGGCTAACGCAGTCGCTGGTCTGGCTCCTGAGCTTCACTTCTCGGGCTGGAAAGTGACTGATGCGGAAGCACTCCTTGCCGTCAGGCCCCTTGGGACGCCGCCGTGAGTGGGAAGACAGACAGAGGGTGTTTTCTTGGTGCGGATTCTCAAAAGCCAGCCGCTCAACGCCCGGCACGTCTTGGAAGTGCCGCCAAGGGGCCCTGCCAAGGGAGCGCGCGGCCCACATGGTCCTGCAGATGGTGCTGCGAGGTTTCAAAGCAAGAAGCCGCTGCGCGGGGGCAGCTGCCTGTCCCCTGGCGTCAGCTGGACCAAGGGACGCAGAGGCGCCCGAGCTTCCTCAGCCACAGCCCCTGTGCGGCCAGCTGCACGTCTGCCCTGGTGCACGGCACGGAGCCCTCGTTCTGGACACGCGATCTGGGCTCTGTGGTCACTCCAGCACCAGGCCAGCACCTCGGGGATGGCCCAGGAGGTGCTGTGCTCCTGATTGGAGACACCAGACCCCAGGGCTGAGAAGCCAGAGCAGGGGATAACGATGCCCAGAGGGCCTAAGGGGGCCTGGCCCCGTGGGGTGGACACTGAGCCTCGGCCTGTGAGCCACCTCTCAGTCCCAGGAAGCACCTCGCTGTCCATCCAGACTCTGTGGACAGGCCCAGTCTTGGCTTCTCCCCTGCACAGTGAGGACGGCTGCAGGGCCCCACACCTGCGAGGTCGCAGGATGACTCGCCCTCAGGAAGCTCAGAGCTGAGCTCAGGGCCGGAGTCGCAGGGCCCAGCGGCTCCCGCACCCGGCCTGCTCCTCCCGTCCCTGTGCCTCGGTTCCCCTGTACAGCCAGGACTTTGGAAGCCTCACTCACAAGGTTTGCCCGGGGCCCGGAAGTGCTGAGACGCAGCAATCCTACCAACCATCACCAGGGCCCGCTGGGGGCTCGAGGGTGGGCCTCTGCTGGGGCGGGTGTGGTCTGGGAGGCTGCCGTGGAGGAGCGGCTTGGCTGGGCCTTGCCAGGCGGCCAGAGGAACTGTGGCCAGGGGCTGGGGTAGGGGGCCCAAGCCGCCTGAGACGGGCAGGCGTGGTCTCTGTGCCTTGGAAGGGACCCCAGGAGGCAGCGTCTGGGGTTTTTCCTAGACTGCGGTGAAGCTGCGATGGGAGATGCAGGTTCTTGTCCTTAAGGGACAACGAGCTTGGTCGTGTGAGTTAACGCAGCCCGGGGGAGGCTCTGCCCGCGTTCCTGGGGCTCCCCGGCTTTAGGGTCAGGTCCTGGAACCGTCCCAAGCCTAGGTGTCCCCTCACAAGTCCCTCACCCCTGCAGGGTCTTGGAGAAAAAGCAGCCAAGCAAACGTGCCGATGGAGGCACACAGTAGGTCTAGCCAGCGCTGTCTCCCCTGCAGAGCCCGGTGCCGCGCCCAGAAGGAAATGGGCCCCCTCCCTGTTTGGGACTGAAAGTGGCAGCCCCGGGCCTGGCACCCCGCCACCTTCCCCAGGCTGGGTGGCACGCCTGCCAGCGACTGGCAAACACCTCTTACCCAGCACTGAGCCGCCTCGAGCACTGCGCTCGGCACCTCCCGTGCGCCCTCCCATTCACGTTAGGGTTCAAAAGACCCAGACTGCACGGGGTGGGGACTTCAAGCTTCCTCCACTCAGGTCAGCGGAGGGTCACGAGGGTGTTGGCACCGTTACATCGTCACCTCCGACATGAGTAACATGAGCGAGCGCCAAGGACGCCTCCCGAGAGCAGCCCGTGGGCTGGGCAGCAGCTGGGGACACTGCGACCCACTGATGTCACGCAGGACCCTGGTCCTCTGGGGCAAGGGTCACTGCAGCTGCTGCCCCAGCGGGTGCACTCTGCGGCCCCGCCTCCCCGTGCTAGCTGGGGAGCCCTGGAGGCTTTTCATCTCTCCTTGAGCCGATCCTGCCAGGCGCCTTTGAAGTCCTGCGAGTGAGCAGGGTTCCCCTCCCGCCTGCGGAGCCCAGGTGGGGGACCCGGGCTGGGAGGGAGGCCTCTCTCACAGCAGAGCCAATGAGAGGCACGCGGGAGCCGGTGGCCCATGATGGGAAGATGCAGTTCTGGTGTGGAGGGGGGAGGCCGTGCCCAGGATCCGAGCTGGCGGTGGGCGCGGAGTCCCATGGATCTCATGCTGCGGGAGGTGCCGAACTGGACTCCCCAGGGTGACCTTGGCCCTCGGTGATCACACAAAGACAAGGGTTTGGCGATTAGGCACAGGTGTCACCAAGGCAGTAGCAGTTCAGAGGGGGCGGCTGTGCAGGGCAGAGAGGCAGGGCAGCAGGGACCTCCTCCCGCTTCAGGTCCCCTGCCCCTCGGCCCAGGGGGCAGCCTGAGACGCTGACTTCCCTGCACGGCAGCAGCTCTGAGGCCCAGGCAGCCGGCCAGGAAAGCGGGGCTTGGAGAGGTTGGTGGCACTGCTGGGGGCAGTGGCTGTCACTCATGGGAAGCTGTAAGGGGGTGCAGTGGCCACTAGAGGACCACTAGAGGGTGCCACGGAGCTCACGCCCTGGCCAGGCAGGGACGGGAGCCTGTGCGTGAGGGCCCTGAAGCAGCGGAGGGACCCGCCCAGAGGACAGGCCACGGGCTGGCCGGTGAGGAGGCCCTGCCAGGTCCAGGGTTGGCCAGGGTGCCTTCCTCTTCTTGCTGCCTTCCTCCCTGTCTCTTGCAGGGGCGAGCGTCCAGCTCGGGAGTGACCATGTGGGCACTTGGCAGCTCCCAGTATCTGCAGCAAGGTCAGGCCCGGGGGATTCACGCTCCAGGACGCTGCCCATGCCCATGAGACCCTTAGGGTCCCTCCGCCCTGTGGAATGCCACGGCCCAGAAGCTGGCTCTGCCGGAAGCAGAGAAGCCCAGCTCTGACCTGCCCTGCCACCCCACCGGCCCTACCCACTCGCTGCCACCCTGTCCCTGGCCCAAGTCCCTGGAGGAAGACACACCAGCCACAGAGCCGCCCTGGCCCCAGAACAAGCCCCTAGCTGAGCCCCGCTTTGTCCCCAGTCCTGGCTCACCAGCCTGGCTTTGGACCCTGGGGCCCTCGGCTCTGACAGGTCAGCTGCCTTGTCCACCTCCCCCAGGCCAGGCTCCCTGCCCTTTCTGTTCCCCACTGATCCCTGTGCCTGGCACGTTCTTGGTGCTCAGCATTTGAACACAAGAATGAGTGAGATCCACCAAGTGACGGTGACTGCCACTGTCATGCCCCCATGAACCCTCAGGCAGCCCGGCCTGCTGGGTGGCTTGCTCCTCAGGCTGCCCTGTGGGCCTCCAGGGACTGGAGTGCATAGGGGCAGTGCCAGGTGGGCAGCAGCACATGAATTGTAAAGTGCCCTTAGGCCAAGCCGTCCCCGCCTGCTCCTGGGCCGTGGCTGGGAAGTCCAGCCCGGACCCCGGCACACAGCTCCAGGAGCCCCGTCCTCCAGGGAGAAGCGTCCAGTGCTGCACTGGAGGCTGCGCAGCCAGGACATGTGGCCTGATGAGGAAAGATGGGACGAGGGTCTGCGGAGGCAGCAGCCTGAGCCCTCCAAGGAACAATGGAGCTCCCGAGAGAGTCCATGTGGCAGGGAGATGATCCTGACAGACGTCCAGAGGCACCTGGGCAAAGATCGCTCCTGACGAGGCCCAGATGCATATGAACACCTCCTGGCCACGCAGGCACTCCTCGGGAACCCCCGCCTCGCTCCCACGGCCCGTCCCGGTGCTGTAGGGCCGAGCAGGCTGCTGCTGCTCCTGCTCTCGCATCTCAGGCCCCTGCAGCCCCGGCTGTAGAAGGACAGGCCCAGAGCTGACCAGCCTTCTCCAGTGCAGCCACACAGCACCTCAGGCTGCCGTCAAGCCAGCCCAACCCTCAGCCCTGATTCCTGGGCCCAGCCCCGCTTCTCTCCACTCTGCCTGCCGAGGGGTTCCCAGAGGCAAATGCCATAACTCAGACTCCTGGCAGTTACGGAAACAAAAGAGCTTTTAACCCCCAGACACGATCCAGGACCCCTGAAAGCTCTGCTGGAGCTGAAGACGGTTTGGAGATGCGTCTGTCTGCGGGCTCCCGGGGGACCCTCCGCTCTCACGCTGCTGCCCGTGGCAGGCTCTGCCCTGGCCGCTCCCCACGCCGCGCCTCTGCTGACCCCTTTCAAAGCTGACCCGCGCTGGCCTCCCTCCCATCCTGCCAACACCCCCACAGGCTCCCTCCCTGCTCTGCTTCCAGTCGCTTGTTCTATGTGGTGTCAAACTTCCCTGGACGTGTGTCAACCTGGACATCAACACACCAAAAATAGTCAGCGCGCCAGGCCCCCTGGGAGGGGTGGAGGTGCTCTGTCCCGAGTCGGAGTCCAAGTCCAAGGTCAGAGGCCAGGAGAGCATCCACCTGGGCTCCGGCCTCCTCCAGCTTCAGGTCCCCATCCCCTGGACTGCTGCAGACACCTCCTGGTTGGGAGTGAGGGGGCGGGTGGCCAGTCCCTGGCCCCAAGCGAGGCTCACGGTCATGGGTAGGGGCTGAACGGCTTCCAGGCTGTGTGGACCTGTGACCTTGGGGTCTCCTTCCTCATCCTTTGAGGTCTGGCCAGGGCCAGGGCAACTCCCAACAGAGCTAAAGGGAGGGCATAGGCCCCCCAGGGCATGGCAGGCTTCAGGTCACCTGCTGGGCAGCCAAGAAGCAGGGACAGAATGGCCTCCAGAGCAAGACTGAGGACACCCAGGCCTTGGGCATCCAGCACCCACTGGTGGCCCTGGCGCAATGGGGTCCTCACCAGGCCAACCCGCCTGGCCTGGAAGTCTTCCCCTGGCTGAGTGGCCCTGCGCTGGTTTCTCTGGCCTCCCCGCCTCCCTCTGGCACGTTCCTTTTCTGCCGAGGTCAGCCCCTTTCTGGGGCTTGCCCTTCCATGGTCTAAGTGATGCCGGAGGAAATGGAGGCTCAGAGAACTTAAATTGCCCAAGATCACACAGCAGGACTGGAAGCCCAGGTCTGTCCCCGGATGAGGTGCCTCCACCTCTCTGGCAAAGGGGCTCCACCCAGGCCTGCCAACTCGGTGGGGAACGCCTCCTCCTCCTCTCTTCCACAGGGTGGGGGGCCCGAAACAATTCCTTTCTCTTCATTTGCAGGCTGGGTGTGGAGCCCAGGGCTTTGCACACACCCGGCAAGTGCTCTGCCACTGAGCTGCTGTACCCCATCCTGAAGACAATTCCTACCCTGTCTTTCTTCTCTCCCCCACCCTCCATAGCTCCCCAGGTCTGTCTCAGCCACATCCCAGCTGAGTCTGCCCCGTGGTGTGCCCCACACGCTTCCTGGAGGACCTTCTCTTCCTCCACACGCTGAGCAGCCCCACCATCCATGGGGTGCCTTGGAGAGGCCCCTTCTGTAGGAAGCAAGCACCAAGCACCCCACCTTTGCCACAGGGACTCTTCCCAAACCCCCAGAGACTCCAGCCTCCTTGGGAGGACTGGGACAAGGGCTTCCTCATCTCTGTACTTCCCCAGTACACAGTACACGGTATACAGTAGGTACTCAAAAATGTCTGTTCAACTGCAATGAATGTGAAGTTGAGACTCTCTAAAGAGCCTGCTTTCCGTCACAGATTGGTGTCCCAACCACAGTCAGCTTGTGAGGGAGGGGTGAGCCGTTTTCAGGGCGGCACACAGGGATGGTGGCTGAAGTTGTTCACTGCTCAAGGGCATCTGGCCAACAGGGCAGGCCTAGCATCTGGGCATGCAGAAAGGAAGGGGCGTGCATTTTTCAAATTTGCACAAAATCAAGCAATGGCCAGTGGTGCCTGTGAAGGCACAGCCCCAAGCCCAAGCCTCGAGTCCAGGGCCACCAGATCGGGGCTGGGGACAGCAAGCTCATGTCCCACTATCAGGAATGGCCTGATCTAGAGGGTGGTCAGCACACCAGGGCCCGCAGGACAGTCCTGCCTGCTGTTTGTTCCTGTACAGCAAGAGAACCAAGAATGATTTCAAACTTTTAAAATGGTTTTTAAGCCGGGTGCGGTGGCGCACGCCTGTAATCCAAGAGACTTGGGAGGCTGAGTCAGGAGGATCACGAGTTCAAAGCCAGCCTCAGCAACTTAGCGAGGCCCTAAGCAACTCAGTGAGACCCTGTCTCTAAATAAAATACAAAATAGGGCTGGGGGTGTGGCTCAGTGGCCGAGTGTCCCTGAGTTCAATCCCTGGTTCCAAAGATGAGATAAAAAAAAAAAAAAAAAAAAAAACCCAAATAAAATGGTTTTTAAAAAATCAAAAGAACAATTTTTAAAATGTCCTCCGAATAGCGTTTGAGGAAGAACATGTGAATATTTTAGAAATTCAAATTTCCGGGTCCACAGGTCTTGTTCCTGGAAGGAACTCCACCATGCCTTTCCCTTTGGTCTCCTGGTTTCCCCTACAACGGCCAAGTGGAGTCGCCGCCACCCAGACCTGGACCATGGCGCCCTCAGAGCCGGCGGGCCCCCCAGCAGCTTCCCGCTGGCCTCGCAGACGGAGCGCCTGGCCCTGCCCCAAGGAGCTGGCGGAGCCGCACGTGCCCTGGGGTCGTCGAGCCTGGGCCTCCGCCCTCCACACCCCTTTTCCCAGCTCTAGGGAACATCAGGGGCACCGGCAGCTGTCCCAAGCCTGTCCCTTGACTGGGACATTCCATTGCTCCCAGGACCCAACCAGCAGGAGCCAGGAGGCTCCTTGCCAGGAAGCCTCGCACCTCGCCTCCCTTTCTGCACACGGCACACTGGCACCTCCAGAGTCCAGCGCCAGGCAGCCGCCCTTGGGGTCCATCACCAGCAGCTCCTGGTGCCCCGTTGACCCCAGGACCCAGCGACCCTCGAGAGCCGGGCACAGGAGCAGCTCCTGCCTGCGGCCAGCTGCCCCCGGGTGCAAACCCCTTTCCCGGGTCAGCTGTGGGTGGAGGTCAGGCAGGCCCCAGGCCAGCAGCTGCTCACGACACCAGATTCCCACACGGACTCACCGTCCAGCCGCCGCCATCCGTGCGCATGTCGCAGTAGACCTGGAAGCCAGCGGGGTAGTGGGTGGGGAAGACAGAGTACACGCCGTCGTCCAGCTGTCCACTCAGGAGGACGTCCAGGCAGTCTCGGGGCCGGGAGCCTGCAAGGGGGAGGGCCCATCAGGGTGGCCACCTCCCCGCCCGCCACCTCTCCTGCTGAGGCGGTCCCTGGCTCTCTCTGACTAGTCTGTCCACCCCACAATGCCATGGTGCGGTCAAAAGCACCTGCCTTGGAGTCAGGACTGGGCTCTGAGCTCTCAGCCTCACTTTTCTCTTCTGGGAAACGGGCTGAGAGCTCAGTGAGAGGGAGCAGGTGAGGTGCTCTGAGCCACTCAGCCCAGGAAGGCCCGTCCCCAGTGGGAGGTCCCCTTATCCATCAGAGCTGAGGGGTGGGTGGCAGAGGATGGGGCGCAGTGGGGCCCCCCGAGTCACCTGGGGAAGGTACCCCCACCCACTCACCGTTGGCACAACTGCGGGGCCGGGCTCCCCTGGAAGGAGCCCTCTGAAGATCGGCCTTGACTCGGGGCCGACTCAGCCCCCGGTCCCTCTGCAGGGCGTCCAGGATGTCACTGACGGAGTTCACCAGGTGAGCCAGGTGGCCTTGGCTCTCGGAGAGAAGCTGCGGAGCACAGGGGCTCATTAGGGGCACGGGGCCTGCTGGGTCCCGGGCACAGAGCTCCTGGCCAGTGCAGCCCAGCCTGCTCTGACCCCGGGCCCTGTCCACAGTGTCTGAGGGGTCAGCTTGGTGAGGCGGCAGGAGCCTGGATGCAAAGCCCACCCCCCATGTGAATGCAGCTCGGGGGTCCACGGTGGCTGGTGTCCTGACCTCTCTGGGCCTCCCACAGTGCTGCAAAGAGCTGCCACTTGAGGTCGTCAATTCCTTGTTTCAAATTGGGAGGCTGAGGCCCAGGAGGAGCAGTCCTGAGTGGACAGGCATGAGGACCAGGCCTCGGGCCACTTCCCCAGCACTGTGTCACTGCGGCAACCCAGGACAGGCTGGGGACCCAGGCCCTGGTGTTAGCTGCTGGGTTCCGACTCCAGAGCCCTGCCTGGGACCCTGGCTGTGTGACCCTGGAAGAGGGACAGGTCCCTCCGGGTGGGCTTCCTGAGCGTTTCACCTGGGTCAGTTTGCCTCCTGCCCTTCCCCACATGGCTGCCAGGGGCAGGAGCTCAGAGGGCACTGTGGCTCCCTGGGGCCTCGGGGGTCTCCCAGCGGGGTTCCAGGAGGTGTGGGACCACGTGGAGGGGGAGGCAGATCATAGGCAGCCGGCAGCATGGAGCAGGCCGGTCTCACACCGAACCTGTCACTCGCAGGTAACAGCCCGTCGGCGGAAGGAAAAGAGAAAAACACCAGGCAGTTTACAAAATATCCCTGCGGGGCTGTCGTCCCCTGTCACTTTCCCCTCCGCCGAGTGGGTGATTCAGTGAGGGCCGGGCCTGGGGGAGAGTGGCCGCGGCCGGGTCGCTGGACAGAGGGCTGCGGGGCTGGGGCTCGTCCTTCGAGGGCCGAGGGCCGGAGCAGCCCCAGGCCGGAGGACCCGTCCACACCAGCGGGTGAGTGAAGCCGGAGACCCTCACGTGAACGTGCCCGAGTCACCGCGCACGCCGACCCCGCAACCAGAGCGGCTGCTCCCTCCAGCTCCGGGCCACGGGGCTGCAGGCCACTTACCAACACGGAGCCTGGCACGGGGTGGGCACCGCCATTACTGCCAAAGGGACTTTCACCAGTGGCTCCCGTGGGTTTCGATTCAGTTCAGGTGGGCGGACAGGGGCCCCTCCCAAGGGCCAGAGTCCAGCTGAGCCACCCCGGGGTTTCAGCATCCCCTGGGGCGTGGACTGTGCTACCCCCATTTTACAGGTGAGGAGACCCAGCCTGGAGAGGGGATGTGACCTGCCCAGGGACAGCTGGCCAGGGTGGTCCCCAGCTCTGCCACGTCAGATCCCGGGCAGCAGCACTGAGCTCAGCCAGGCCAGGGGGCCTCAGGTCCTGCCCGAGAAGCGCCCCGGAGGCTCCTCTGCGACTCCCACCCCCCCACTAGGTCTGGGGTGGGCGCGGGGGAGGCCGGGGTCTGGAACCCACCCATCCAGCCTCTGCCAACGAGGCTTGGCTTGAGGACTCAGGGCTGAGCGGCTGGCTGGGGGTCTGGAGCGGGGAGTGGGGGGTTCTCTGGCCACACTTCTGCCTCTGGATGAGGCAGATGCAGGGTCCCTGGGATCCTCTGGCGTCAGTGGGAAATGCATCCTCTCAAACCCGCCTTGGGGGACAACCAGGTTGGGTGGGCTGCGGCAGGGAAGGGTCGCAGGAAGGCTGTCCGTGGAGTGGGGGGCTCTCCGCAGCTCTAAGGGTGAGCATGGGCAGGCCAGGCCCCAGCTGACCAGGCCGAGCTGAGGGGAGGGCCGGGTGGGCCTGGGTCACAGTCTGGAGCCCTCTCGTCCTGCCGGGGGTGGGAGGAGGGCAGCAGGAAGGCCAGCTAAGCTCCCCACCCCGCCCATCTGTCACCCTGATGGGCGACGAGGACTGTAATTTCTCCAGCTGCGGCCTTCAGAGCAGGGAGAGCCCATTGCTCACGAGCTACTGAGTGACCCAGTGCGTGGTCATCCGGGGGTCCGGAAGGGAGGTGGATGGAAGAGGCTGGGGCCTTGGTGGGGGCTGCAGTTTGGTTCCAGCCCCTTAGGATCTGAGTCACAGGGGTGACTGGCACAGGGCTGGAGGCCGGGCAGGCAGCGGGAGGCTGGCTTCCTGGATTCCACACCTGACCTGGTCTCAGCACCAGGATGCCACCCCTCCCCCCCCTCCCCCGCCCCCTCTCCAGGCCTCGACTGTCTGTTCTGGAAAGTAGCAGAGGCAGCTAGACAGTGCCAAGCCCTTGATCCCATAAAAGGGCGCCTTCTTGCCGTGCCCTGGGGCTGCCACCACAGCGATGCTGGCAACCCTCATCCAGACCCGCCTGGTGCCTGCAGGAACCGGCTCAGGGGTGGGGAAGGGGCAGGGGGTGGGACGGGCCAAGGGCGCTGCACACTGGAGGGCTGTGGGCAGCACGGGGAGCGGAGCTCTGGGGACAGGCTGCAGCTCTCGGGCTCTCGGCACTGACCCGCCACAGGACCCGGAGCACCTCACTCCCTCTCTGAGCCTTGATTTGTCACATGGGGGAGCGCCCTGCCTCGCTGGCCTGCGCCTGCCTCCTGGAGGGCCTCTGAGCGTCTCGAGCCCTGGATCTGACCTGACCTGTGTCTGTCCCTGGACCACCAGAAGGGACAGCTCGGGTCCTGGAAGCCAGGAGCTGGGGGCTTCGGACTCAAGACTCCACCTCTGGCCTCCATGCTCTGCTCAGGTGGCAATGCCCTGGCCCTGGTGGGGCTTCCATGAGGCCTGGGCATCGGGTGCCAGTCGAGGGCAGCACGTGGGGACAGCACCCACACTCCCGTGAGACCCCCAGGTGCGGCCACACCCTTACCTGGATGAGGCGGCCCTGCTCGCTCTGCAGGGCGCTGAGCCCCTGGCCCAGCATGCTGTGCCCCTTGCGCAGTCCCCCGCACTCGGCCTGCAGCTCCGAGGCCCTGGCCAGCAGCCGGGGCAGCTGGTCGGCCAGTGTGTCCAGCAGCTCCTGCCCCTGGGCGTCGACCAGCTGTGGCTGGGCCTGGTGCTCAGTCAGTGCCCGCAGCACCGAGGCCTGGGCACCCTCCAGGCGGGCGAAGCCATCGGCGAGGTCAGGGCAACGAGGGTCGATGAGGATGCTGAGGCGGGAGCTGTCGGCCCTCTCCACGGTGACCAGGGCGCTGTTGGCCCCCGCCGGCCCCGTGCTGACCACGGGAGGGGGCGAGGTGCTGGGCGCGTGCACGTGGCTCAGGAACAGCACGGCGCTGGTGACGGCCACAGCCAGCAGCACGGCCAGGGACAGCAGCACGGTGCAGAGCACGTAGCCACAGCTCGGCCGCTGCAGGCCAGCCCAGGATGCGTGGACACAGATAGACACACGGACAGGAGAGAGGAGGGCAAGCATCAGAGGCAGACCTGGGCCTCCAGCTCTGCCCAGTGAGCACTTGGGGACGCTTCAGAGATGGAGGCAGGGCTGCAGGACAGCGCTGTGCCTGTCCTCTCACTCCCCGCCTCCCGACACCTGTCACGGTGCAGGCACAACGGTCCCTGGTCACCGATACGTGTGGCCCCTGGGATCCCACAGAGCCCTGCCGGTCCAGTGGGGGTGAGGCAGGGAGTCCCACTCTGCAGCCACACAGGCCTGGGCTCAGCTCCCTGGGCGGTTATTTCCACAGCGTGACCCCTGCAGAGGGACCTCACCTCTCAGAGCCTCGGTTTCCTCATCTGCGAGGTGGGCAACAGTGGCACTCATCTCTCTATGTGGGCACCTGATGCACGGACCCAGGAAGAGAGAGCTGTAATGGTGACCTTGATCATGCTAAAATGGTCATGCTGTCACTTGGGAGGAAGTGTCCTGGGGTGGTAGGTGCCAGGCACCAAAGGTCCCTTCCAGCCGAGCACACCCCGTGGATTCCTTGTCTGTTCTGCTCCGGCTGGTCTCCACCTCCTGGGCACAGAGTGGCTGCCTAACACCTCCTCCCCCGTCTCGGCTGGTCCTCTACGCAGAGCAGGCCCCTGGCAGGACAAAGGCCAAACAGCTGGGCAGAGCAGCCCAAGGCCACTGATGAAGGGACCCCTGCCTTAATGATGGAGATCTGACTCCTAGAACAGGGGATGAATGGAGGCAGGGCAGGCATGACAACAGGTCAGAAGACGGGGCCATGTGGGTGGGGCCTAATGGCCAAAGAAGCCTGAACCAAAGTGCAGCTTGCAATCAGAGGCGCTGCTGCGGCTCAGCAGGGAGCGCTCGTGGGGGCCAATTCGATGGCAGTCACTGGACATTTTACACTCAAGGAAACAGAGGCCCAGGGAGGGCGAGCGGCCTGCCCAGAGTCACATAGCAAATTAGGAGCAGAGCTCCCCGGGATCCCAAGCCTCCTGCTTTCCCCCAGAGCCAGGGACCTCCTGCCACTGAATCTCCTCAACTTCAGCGACATGCATTTCCAACTTTCTGAATCCGTGATGCTTCTTTACATGGGTTAGTACACAAAGCCCTGGAGCTGTGCCTGACACCTCGTGTTTCCGCGATAAATATTAGCAGCTTTTATTATTTCACGATCAGCACGCGCCCGTATCTGGAGGTGGTTTTATTTCTGTGCTCACAATCTCTGGGTCCCCCCGTGAGCCAGGTTCTGGGCCAGTCCCTGAGGACACGTGGTGGGGAGGTCAGACCCCAGTCAGGAGAGCTCATGTGAACTCGGTGGACGCAGTTTCTGGGGGTTTGGGGCTGGTGAACTGCGTGCGGGTCCAGGAAATTGTCCTGGACAGTGAGTCCCAGCACGGGTGGGGACCTGCTTGCTGCCTGGCCACGAATGATGGACGGACAGAAGGAAGGAAGAGCAGGTGGGCTAGGCCATGTCTGCAGGACCATGCTGGGGAGGAGGCAAGGGTCTGCTGGGACCTGCTGTGCGAGGCAGGGCAGAGGCTCATGACCTCCCCACTAGGGCCTGAGTCCTGAGGCGGGGCCGCCTCTGATGGCATGGCACAGAATGAAGGTGACCTCCAGGTCACCCAAGCCCCAGCAGCTCGGCATCATCAGGCACTCCACTACCCCCCCACCACACAGCCCCCTGCAGTGGACGGCAGGGCTGAGCTCATTTTGCCAACGGGAGAGCAAAGGTCCCAGCCCAAAGTCACACGGGGGACGGGGGACGAGCAGCAGAGGCAGCATCTGCAGCCGGGCTGGGCGGCTCCAGGTGGGCTCCCAGCACCCACCCGTGTCTGCCTCCCCTAGCAGGTTGGGCTGGGCTGGGGGACAAAGCCCTGTGTCAGCAGGAGAGTCCCAGCGCCTGGCCGGAGACACCTTGCCCGGAGCGTCTCCCAGCCGCATCCGGGGACTGCGCAGCATTCAGGGCCCGGCCAGCAGGCGGGGTGGCTCTGCAGAGCGGCCAGCCACCTCCCCACAGGTCTGCGGGACCCTGCCCCACAGGCACCCCCCACCCCAACCCTCCCTGGGAGACAGAGGGCACCAAGGAGGGCAGGGGCTTGCGGAGGCTTGGGGACCCTGGAGGTGGGGACATCGCAGCCAGAAGATGAAGCAGGGCACTCAGCAGAGGAGAATTAGTCTTCGGAGATCAACCTTAAAGATGGAGAGCTGTTGGCTTTTATAGGCTGCAGTTTACGTGCCTCGCAAAGAAATCTGCCAGGGATAATAGGAGGAGCGGGCGAGGGGGCCTTGGGCCGCCGCTCGTTAATCAGCCTTTGACCACCAGAGCCGGGGCGCCACTGAACGGCAGGAGGGGAGGCACACGGACCCCACCTCCCCAGAACCAGGCACACTGAGGCCACAGGAGCCCAAGAAGGGAGACCCAGGTTCAAGGTCCACCTCTGCCACTAACCGCCTGTGGGAGCCACCATGTGGGGGACACGGCTTTGTTCCTTGCATGACCCTCAGTGCCAGCCCAGGGTCCATGGCTGCCTGGAAAACCTTAGCCCACCAAGGACACCATGGACTTGTGCCAGGAGAGAGGCAGAAGGACCCCAGAGTGCCCCAGCTGCAGGTGACACCCGCCCAGGCTACCAGCTCAGCGTCACCAGCCCCCAGCGGGGGAAGGACACAGGGCTACGGAGGAAGGGATCCCGCGCACACGCTGCCCGTCCACCTCGGTTCTGAGGAAGCTGGGTGGCTCGGCCCTACCATCGCCTTGGATGAGAGTCACAAGAAGAAAGTCCCTCCAGGGGGGCAGGTGAAGTCAGAGCCAACTGTGAGCCCAGCCAGGGCAGGAAGCTGTGCAGCCCGGGAGGACACGGAGGGGCTCTGGACGGGACAACCACGGGGGGGCCTGGGCGCTCAGGGGCCCCAGGGAGCCGTGTGGGCTTGCAGAGCGGGGGGCTTCTAATCCAGTGGGGAGGCTCTTCCTCCACCTCCAGCTCAGCCCTGAACCATGAGTCCGGCCCTGGCAGAGGCCCTGGGTGAGGGCTGCTGCTTCTGTCCCAATTCTGGGCTCCCACAGATGCAGGAAGCGATGGGCATCCTGTGTGATCCCAGCAGGTGCCCTGTCCTGCCAGAGCCTCTCAATGGAGCCTATGCCCAGGGGCATCTAGAGCCTTGGCCCCTGGGAGGGTCCCGGGCCAGGGGGCTGAAGGCGTCTGAGAAGGCACAAGGACCTGCAGGTCTCGCCCCGGCTGGAGGCTCCGAGCTCCCCAAGGAGTGCTCGGCTCCTGGCCTCCAGGTGGCCCGCAGGCCTCATGACCACTGAGGCCACAGGGTCTCTCCACCCCCCACCTGAGCTCTCTGGAGTTCCCCAGCGGGAGGATGACACCAATCCACCAGCAGTCCTCCAACGCTGGCGCCTCCCTGGGCTCCCTCACCCCAGCTCCGGTCAGTCACCTAGCTCTGCCCCTGCCTCCCTGCCTCCCTGCCCCCGTGCCCCCAGCTCCTGCCCTGGCCAAGGCCCCATCACAGAGATCACAGTGACCATCCCCCTGCTGGCTCCCTGCTGGCTCCCCAGCGACCCCAGCACAAGGACCTCCCCAGAGCAAAGCAGTCGGGAACACCGCCCCTTATACCAGGGCGAGGTCCCACTGAGACCAAGGCCTCAGGAACAGGTCCCACGGGTCCCTTCCACCCAGGGCACCCCAAGCTCGGCTGGTGCCAGCCCTCAGTGTGCACACTTGGCACTCCAGGTGTCCCTCCACCTGCACCTGAGCCCCTCCCCTCCCTAGCTCCTCCGCTTCCACCTCTGCCTGCCCAGGGCCACCGCCAGCCACACCTGGCAGGGCTTCACAGGGAGCTCCTGGAGCCGGGGCTCTGGGGGCAGCAGGAGAGGGAGCTATAGCAGCCTCCTCTCCCCTCTTTCACTCCAGCTGAGGCCTTGTCCCAAACCACAGGGAACAGGAGGCCGGAGTCCCAGTGGTACCCTGAGTAGCGCCCCCATGTTTGTTCTGGGGGACTCTAAGCTCCCTGAGGCACAGTCTCCTTGCATCTCCATGAACCGCAGAGTGAATGAAATGTCGCAGGAGTTAAGTGTAAACACCAAGAACAACTTCCCGATGAGAATTTGTCTTTCGAGAATGCTTTTTGAAGTTTGGAAAACATCAAGACGATGTCTGGGATAGGTTGGAGTTCAGCCTCACTGTGGGGAGGCTTGGGGACTGCTAGGAAACCTCCCCTCCTCCCTGGGGAGGAGACTTCCTGCGCTGTACCCCAGGGCGGGAAGGACCACGTCTATATCTAGGTCCTCGCATCCGAGTGACTGCACACACTCCCGGCAAGCTCACCTCACTGGCCTTTCCGCTCTGGGGTGTGGGAGCCCCTTCCTTCTGCAGGGGGAGGGACAGTACTGGAGTCGAGGTCAGATGAAGCCCAGATGAGAAGATGAGGCCAGATGGGACAGAGCGGGCCCAAGGTGGTCCCCAGGATCCAGGGGTGCTGTGCTTGCCGTGGAGCCCTGTGCTTGGGAAGGTGCCTTAACTCCGGCTGAACCAGGAAGGACAGCGCCTCCCTTTCCTTGTTCTTCCCAGAAGCCCCCGTCTGCTGCCCCAGAGGACAAGGTTCAGGTCCCAGCTCCAGCGCCTAGCCTCGGTTTCCTCATCTGTGCAATGGGTGACAATCATCCCTGCCACCAACCTTCCAGAGCGGTTGTGACTAAGAAGTGACAGATTTGGAGATGAGCCCAGCTGGGCCCCCCGGGTATGGAATTGGCATATTCTAGAAGAAGGACCCTGTTACAGAAGGCCCTTATGGTGGGAGCTGGGGGGCAGATCTCCTCTGGTGGGCAGAGAAGAGATCAGAGTCCTGAAAGCCTGGAAAGGGGATCAGGTGCTTTAAGAACCAGCCTCTTCATGGGTGCACAGTGCTTTAGAGTTTGCAAAACACACCAGTATTTTACTTGATCCTGAAATGAGAAGGAAGCAGGTTTTGCTGCTCACATTTTATAGATGGTACAGCCCAGGCCAGAGAGGAGGTGTAACTTACCCAGAGTCACACAGCATGTCAATGGCTAAGACAAAAGTGGAAGCAAGTGACAGGGAAGCTGCCTAAAGGAGGGCAGGCCTCGAGGGGACCCGGCAGGAGAAGCTCTTTCTTGTTTGACAGTGGGCACAAGAGAGGCAGGGCTCCGTCTGAAGCTTCAAATAAGCACAGAGCTGGCAGAGGGGACAGCCTGCCACCCGCTGGCTCACCATGTGAGGAGTAGAGGGGTGTCTGGTATTGGCCCAGGCCTGGGCCCCAGCCCTGCTCAGAGGCAGACAGACGGGCGGGCTCTGGCCGGCTGCAGCTGGGAGCTGGGAGCTGGGCCCTAGGGAGCAGTAGGCCTGCGAGGCTGGGCCTGGCCCAGGACACCTTGAAGCCACATCTCAAACCAATCCCCAGAAGCCACCTCCAGAGAGCACAGGCTCCCTGGCTCATCTCCAGGGCCCCTCCCGGCTGAAGTTCTGAGCGGCTCAACTCAGCAAAGAGCTCTCAGCTCCCGACCTGAACTGCCTGGAGGGAACGGGCCTGGGCCTGGAAAGGGACACGGAGGTGGGGACCCAGAGGTGTCTGTCCAAACCTGGGGCTGGGGACAAGGCTCAGAGTGCAGGCGCAGGCTGGAAACACTACTGGGACCTGGAGATACAGCCACGAGGCATCTGGGAAGGCTTCCCAGGGAGGTGGCCTCCTTTGAGCTGGGCTTTGAAGACTATGTAGCCTCTCCCTGAGTGGAGAGGGTGTGTGTGTGTGTGTGTGTGTGTGTGTGAGTGTTGGGAAGCCTGCTGGAGCCAACAAGAAGGAAGCAAAGACCTGGAAGTGGAGTGGGGCCCAGAGTTGGCCAACGACAAGCAGTTCCTGTAGGGGACTCACGGGAAGAGAGACTGGGCCAGGGTGCGGAAGGCCCACAAGGGCAAGTTTAGAATTAAGACTGCTCTGGCTGGGGGTGGGGGGGAGTCAGGACTCAGCAGGAGGGGGATTGTTACCTGGTATGGCCTGGTCAAGACCCAACTTAGGAATGGTTAGGTAGACCCTCTCGTCCCCGTAGAAGGGGCGGGAGAAGCCTGGGGCTGAGCATGGGTTTGGATCTTTGCTCTCCTGCTTACGTGCTGCGGGACCCCTCTGGTCCCAGTCTGCGATGTGGGGATGCACACTGCTGACCAGCCCCAGACGCCTCAGCTTTGGGCAGAGAGGTGGTGCAGAATGGGAAAGGGCTCTGCCAACCAGAGAAGGCGGGCCCCCTGCTACGCCAGGGTCCCTCCAGAAAGAAAGCGCAGGCTGCAGCTCCATAGAGTAGGGGGCCACCAAGGCGCGCCCTGATGCCCCCCTCCTGGCTGCATATTCACTGTTCCTTCCCCAGTGACATCTGTCTGGAAGAAATTTAAAATTTAAAACCAACAGCCCCATTATCTCCTCTCCTTGGTGAGCAGCCGCTCATCTCGCCTGCCTGTCCCAGTCCCTTGGTAGCTCGGCCTGGGGCAGCCCCGGGGCAGGCCCTCTGCGTCAGCTTCTGGACGGCACCCCTGGATGTCCAGCCCTGCTCTGCCCTCACCTTTTCCAGTGCACAGGGACAGGAGGTGGACACTCTCCAAGCCCCCAGCAGGGCAGAGGCAGCAGGAAGGGAGGGACAAACCAGCCCTGAAGCACACAGACCAGGGTTCAAGTCCCTGCAGAGCTGTGTGGCCTCAGGCTGGCACTGGCCCTCTCTGAGCCTCGCTTTCCTGTCTCAAAGTCAGAGAATCACAAGGTCCAGCCACCTCACAGGAGATGAGCATGTATGAATTCCCTGCTGTATGCAGGGTACTGGCATATGGGAAAGATTAAGAGGAGATCAGCGAATCCAGCCCTGGTCCTGAAGCTCAGGCTGATGTACCAGGTGCCTGGCACAGGGTGGCATCCAGAGGGAGGGACTATGTAAGTGCTGAAGATGCCCAGATAGAGGTAAGGAAATAGATTCAGCAAGGGGAGTCATGTGTGGCAGGTCAACAGCAAACTAAAGGGCTGATCATAGCTAACTATAGGTTCTCTACTCGCTCTGCACACGCGAGCACCCAGAATCCCTACTGGGTCCTGGGGGGGGGTGGGGACCTGGCCACAGCCCGAGAGGCTCGCCGCCCCCACCTGAGTCCCGAGTCCAGTATCCTCTGGAGAGAAGAGGAGGGCGCCCGCTCCCGGCCTCCTGAGCCAGGCAGGAGCTCCCCGAACTCCAGCCCCGCAGTAGGTGCCCGCCCGGCCAGCCCAAGCGGACACCGCCTCACCAGCCGCCGGCCCCCAGTCCCTGCGCCCGTGTGTACCTGCGGCTTGTCGCGCGGCCGTTCCTCAAGTTGGGAAGCGCCGCCCATGGTCTTCCACCGGTCGTTGACCATCTTCCGGCAGGACTGGCGGGGGCGCCG
The DNA here is from genome assembly GCA_020662805.1 of Glaucomys volans. Taxonomy (NCBI): domain Eukaryota; kingdom Metazoa; phylum Chordata; class Mammalia; order Rodentia; family Sciuridae; genus Glaucomys; species Glaucomys volans. Next base: position 64,939 of record JAJEJO010000561.1, on the reverse strand, counting down.
GCCGAGGCGCGCCGCTGCGGAGCGCAAAGGCAGCGAGGTGGGCGCAGGCTCGGGCGCGGGGCGCGCTCCGTCCGCTGGGTCCCCGCCTCCGTACCCCGCGCCGGGCGACCCGACAGCGGGCGGCTGTGTGCAGGGGTGTGTGTCCCGGTGTGCGCGCGGGTGTGTGCGGGAGCGCGAGAGCCGCCCGCCGCCAGCCCGCCTGCCGCTCGCGCTGCGCGCCGTCCCCGCTCCCCGCTCCCGCGCCTCCCTGCGCGCTCTTCTCCCAGCTCCCTCCTCCCGCCCGCTTCTCAGTCTCCGCGTCTTTTTTGTCTCGGACTCTCTTGCCTTTTATTGCTCCCCTCGGCCTCCCCCGACACACACGCGCGCACGCACGCACACACACCCGCACGCGCACATACACCGCGGACTTGGATAGTCCACTCCACCTCCAAAACCGCCGGGACAAAGGAGGCACAACTGGCCCCCAGGCCCCCGGGGCCGGCCGGCCGGGCCGCAAACGGGCGCGGGCTGCGGGCTGACGGCGCCTCTGTACAAACTTCCTCCCGGGCGGGACTCACTCCAACTCACCGTGCACGGGGCGCGGCGCCAAGAGAGCCTCGGGGACGCCCCCGCGGGGCCGTCGAGCGTCTCCCGGAGAGGTGCCACGCTCAGGGGGACTCGGGACGCAGGGTTCACCCCTAAACTGTGGGAGCGGGGGCTGAAGTGCGGGCCCCAGGGGTTGGGGTCCTGCGGCCAGTGCGCCCAGCAAGGGAGTCACCAGCCGCCTGGGGCCTCCCCCTTCCAATCCCGGCGCTGCAGCGGTTTTTGGGAACGCCTCGGCCTGCGTCCCCAGGCCCCTGCCCGGGCGCTCGTGGACCCACAGCGGACTGACGCCTCCCTGCCCAGGCGGCCCGCGGGCGGAACCGGGGTCCCAGCGGCTGGGACAGCTGCGAGCGCGTGTACGAGCCTCTCTGCGCCCTGCCCGCGCTCCCGGCCGATCGCCGCGCTCCCCAGGCTCGCCCCGCGCAGTCCCAGCCCCCCGCCTCCTCCTCTGCCTGGAGAAGAGGGATTTGAGCCGGGAGGGGCTTCTTTGGCGCCCCTTCCCACAGGCAGCACTTTAAAAGCATTTAATCCGCCCGAGCGGCCTTCGCAGGTAATTGACAAAGTCCTTAATCTGCGCTGTTAACGAGCTGCTTTGTGGCTTCTGACCGGGTGGCGCCCACACGCCCCACGCCGCGCCCCCCCTGGCTGCCCCTCCCCCGCACCTGTCTGCGGCCGCCGCGTCTTCGTCTCCCCCAGCTCCAGATAGACGCCCCCGTCCCCCGCTTCTCCCAAAGCTGTTTTCCGGCTCCCAGGGCGCCTTGGCCCGCCGCGCTGTTCCCTGGCACCGTCTTCGTCTCTCTCCCACCGGCTGCCAGTCTGTCTCCCCATCTTTGTCCCTCTCCTGTCCCTCTCCGTGGTCGCGGCAGGCGACCTGGGGGTGGAGGGTGCTGGACAGGAGTGCTCCTGGACTCAGAGCTAGAACGGGACTGGACAGTGGCCACGGCCGCCGGAGGAGACTGTCAATCATCAGCCAGAAGCTGGGTACCCATCTCTGTCTGCAACCTTCTTTTCTTCCCTAGGCCCGGTGGGCCTCACCTCAGCCCCATCCCTGCTCCCCATCAGGAGGCTGGACGGCCAGGTTGTTGCAGAGGATCTCCCAGCCCTGGCTGGAGCCGGACTTGGTCTCCTGTTCTGAACCCTGGCTCTGTGTGTCCTCCTTTTTCACCATCAATCAGAGGGTGGGCAGGTGACCTGGAGGACTCAGGCCTGGGCAGAGGATGTGGTGGAGAAGCAGGACGCTGACTGTGTGGCCTCGGTTTCCCCCTGTACCCAGGGGTTCACGGCACCCTCTTGGCAGGCCTGAGAGGGTTGCCTGACAGGCAGGGCTCAAGCACCCCTGGGCGGATCTCGCGCTCTCCCAGGCTGGATTTCTGGCTGTGAGTTTGGTAGCCCCTGCGGGGTGCCCAGCCAAGCAAGCTCGTCTGGGACTGCAGGTCTGCAGGTCCTCAGTTGGGCAGAGCATGTCAACTCCACACAAGCCTCTGCCCAGGGTGACCCCAACCAGAGAGCCTGAGTGAGGAGGGCCAATGGAGGGGCTCCTGGGGTCGTGCACTGGGTGGTCCACAAAGGCACCCGAGGAGGAGGGCCGTAGCCTCCCGTGAAGGCAGGGGTGTCTGGATCTGGGGAGGAAGGTGCTCCCACGAAGGGCCACAGCAGCGAGGCAGAGAGTGAGGGAGCGCGATGTCCCTGAGCTGCACAGACTGTCCGCTCCCAGGCCTGCGGAGGGAGCCTGGGCAGGTGAGCGGGAGCCACCTAGCGGCTCCTCCTGGCAGCGCCTACTGCCAGGTTGCCACACCTGCTCAGCCACGGAGCCTCTACCCTCCTGCCTGAGGGAGGCAGAGAGCGAGTGTGTTGGGCAGCAGTCCTCACCCAGCCCGCTCTGTGATGTCTCCGCTCAGGACACCAGGGGGCCAGCCAGGACACAGGACGCTCAGGACACCTGGGGGCCAGCTGGGACACAGGACGCTCAGGACACCTGGGGGCCAGCCGGGACACAGGACGGCCTTGAGCCTGCAGGTATCTGCATGGTGCTTCGCAGGCTGTGCTCCCTGTGCGCCTGGGCGTTGTCCTGGAGAGCAGAGCTCTGCACCTGTCACTAGCCCCTCAGGGCGTGATGCAGAGGGAGGAGACGGAAGCCCTGAGAACTTCGAGGGCCCCTGAGCCCCCGGGGGCAGTCTCCCTGCCTTCAATGGGACTGGGACGAGGCCGAGGGTGCAGGACACCAGTGCTACACCGGCCTGTGCAGCGTGCTGGCCTGGGCAGGCTCGGGGCCGACGGCAGCCCGGGCTGAAGAGCTCCATCTCAGGGACCAGCAGAACCTCAGGGAAGCCAGACCTGGGGCCTGCGGGCTGCATGGGGTTAGACCCAAGGTTGCCCTGTCCCCCTGCTGCCCCCTCTGTCTCGCCAGTTCTTTTTTTTTTTTTTTTGGAACCAGGGATTGAACTCAGGGACACTCGGCCACTGAGCCACGTCCCCAGCCCTATTTTGTATTTTATTTAGAGACAGAGTCTCACTGAGTTGCTTAGGGCCTCGCTAAGTTGCTGAGGCTGGCTTTGAACTCGCGATCCTCCTGACTCAGCCTCCCAAGTCGCTTGGATTACAGGCGTGCGCCCATGCCCAGTTCTGTCTCGCCAATTCTGTGTGTTCCTATTTTCCTTTTTCATGGTCGCCTCGCTGTCATAACCCCACTGACAGGCAAGTCCTGTTTGAGATTTTTAGTTTAAATTCCAGAGAGAAGGGCTGTGATCCATCCTGCTCATCCTTCAGAGCCAGGACTTATCAATCACGGTTGTCAGCTGGCCTAAGGCAGTGGCCCTTGACAGGTGCCCAGCGCAGCCCACTGGGAGGGCGTGGCTCCCGGGGAGTGCGAGCCGGGCAGACAGTGAGCCACACTGTGTGGGAGGGACAGAAACAGAGAGCGCCAATGAGGGGACAAGGAGGAGTAGCTGGGGACATAGGGTGACAGCATCCAGAGTGCCGCCCCTGGGCCAGCTGCCATCTGTCGGGCATGGCCCTCCGCTCAGCCCCCTAGTAGGTGGGAGCCGTTGCCATCCTCCTGCGACAGGTGAGGACGCTGAGGGAGGAGGCGGTCTCGGAGCACGGCCGCAGTCTTCTTAATAACATGGCTGGGTGTGGAGGGACCTGCGTTCTCCCAGCCACTCAGGAGGCTCAGGCAGGAGGACTGCAAGTTCAAGGCCAGCCTGGACAACTTAGCAAGGCCCTGCCTCAAAATAAAAAGTAAAAAAGAAACAGGCCGGGGATGTGGCTGAGGGATAGAGCTCTCGCCTAGTGTGTGCAAGGCTCTGGGTTCCATCCCTAATACTAAAATAAATTTTAAAATGATATAATCAGCACCAAGTTTCCCTTTGGCCAACACTTCCCTGTGCTCCACACTGCTCGTTAGCACCGTCTTATCTCACGTCATCCTCGCCCAGGACCCCTGGGTGTTATTAATCTCCCCACTTAAACAATGAGGCAACTGACGCTCAGAGAGGTTGAGTACCTGGACCAAGGTCACACAGAAATCGGTGGGACTGGAATTTGAGCCCTGGTCTGTGCAGTGCGGGAACCATCTCTCTGTCTCAGCAGCCGAGGTGCCTCTTGGTCTGAGCTCCTGAGCCGGCGAGGCCAGGGACTCCGCGGACGTGGAGGGAATGTCAGATGTGCCTGTCTCCCGGGGCCTGGGGCTGGCTGGCCACGAGGTCAGGACCTCTGGCCCTCGTCCGCCGGCCTCTGCCCGCTCTGCCACAGGCACTTGGTTCTCCCTCTGAAGCCGTTTCAGCTCGACTCTGACAGTCACATTTATCGTTAAAAATGAATTCATCTTGGCCGCCCGTGGCAGGGGACGGTGCCGCGGCGATCCAGCCGGCTTGTCGCCCCTCGCAGTTAGGCACGGGCGCTGAGCGGCGGGACGCTCTCCAACGCCGGCTCCTCATTTTCTGCAGCTGGAGTCAGGATCGTGCAGCGGGCTGACATTTAATTTAGACTCCGGCGCACCTTGACATCCGGCGGGCGGGGCGGGGCTGCCAGGCCTGGCGGGAGGGGAGCCCAAGTGACAGGGTGGATTTCTTCCTTTCCTTTCATTTTTTGTTTTGCTTCGTCAACCCTGAGTGGGGATGACAGACCAGAGATGCTCTCGCGGTTGGGCGGGAGCGGGGGCTGCCGTCCCTGGGCGCCTGCCCCTTTGTGTGAGGTCCCTGTGCCACAGGGCTCCGTGCCTGGAGTCCACCAATGTCGTGTGTGGCATTAGTGGCGAGTCTGTCAGCTGTGACCAGAGAAGCTGGCCCCTGGGGGAGCCCCCGAGGCTGAGGCTGGATCCCAGGAGCAGGGGAGGACAGCACCTCGCACACAGTCGGTGCTCAATAAATGCGGAGCAGAAAGGGGAAGTGTTTTTGTTTGTTTGTTTTGGAACCAGGGATTGAACTCAGGGACACTCGGCCACTGAGCCACATCCCCAGCCCTATTTTGTATTTTATTTAGAGACAGGGTCTCACTGAGTTGCTTAGGGCCTCGCTAAGTTGCTGAGGCTGGCTTTGAACTCGCGATCCTCCTGCCTCAGCCTCCCAAGTCGCTTGGATTACAGGCGAGCGCCACCATGCCCGGTGGGAAGTGTTCTTTTGAAGGTTGGAAGCAGAGTTCCTCCAAGAAGCTGGGTTTTTTGGTGTCCTGGTGCACAGTTCGGGTGTGAGGAGCGGGAGGCTCAGGCCAGCCCGGGAGGAGAGGGCAGAACACCTGGGAGAAGCAAAGACCCCAGGGAGGCGAGGTCCTGGGCAGAGGTGGCCTTGGGGGCGCTGGGCTGAGGGGGAGGTGGGCCTGGGGCCTGGGGGAGGGCTGGGAGCCAGGGCAGACCCTGGGCCACAGGGACCTTTGCTCCTATGGTGAAGGCAGCTCTCAGGGTCTCCCATCCATGATGGTGATGGCCCAGTCTTTGGAGGAAAGGTGACCTAGCCCTGTGCTCCTGGTGCCCGGGCAAACAGTGGGCCCTGCCCCGCGCCAAAGCCAGGGCGCGTGGGGAGCATCCTGCAGATGCGGGATTCAGACCAAGCGCGGATCCATCCAGGCAATCCAATAGGGAGGGTCAGCTTGAGTTGCTTTCATTTGCATTTCTGAGGCTTGGAGAGCCGCCTGCTGTGGTGACGATTGCCTGCTCTGTGCCGCTCACAAGTGCCCAACAACTGGATGTTCCTATCTCCATTTTTACAAATAAAGAAACAACAGAGCCAGGCACAGTGGTGTCCCCCTGTAATCCCAGCTACTTAGGAGGCTGAGGCAGGAGGATTGCAATTGGAGGCCAGCCTCAGCAACTAGCAAGGCCCTGTCTCAAAATGAAAATGGAAAGGGCTGGGGTGTAGCTCAGTGGTAGAGTGCTTGTCCAGCATGCATGAGGCCCTGGGTTTGGATCCTCAGTACAAGAAAGGAAGGAAAGTAGGAGGGAAGGAAGAGGGGAAGGAGGAGGGTGGGAAGGGAGGGAGGGAAGGAGAAATCTGGGGCGGGCAAGTGCCTTGTTCAAAGTGCTACATCCATTAACACCACAGCCTGAATTTCAACCCCACAGTCTGACTTCAGAACCCACATTTGAAACCCACAGCTGCAGAATTTGGGGACCTCTCTGAACCAACAACTAGGTTACAGATTTGTGTCATTGAATCAAAGGAACTGGGCACAGGAAATGGAATTCTTGCTCAGAGGTCTGGATGCAACCAAGGCCACATCCCAATCTACCAGTGGCCCAGCTTTCAAGAAACGGCGTGCCTTCTTCTCATCCCTCTTTTGTATTCTGGAGGCTAATTCCATCATCTGAAGGCCCTGGGGTGCTAATCCTGTTAGCTGATATTTCTTCAGCTCTCACGTAGGGCAGCTTGTTTTCGCGTGTGTTTTGTAATTTTGGATTGTGGGCTCTGTCTCTGTCGGGGCTTTATCCGTGGGAACCCTGCGTCCTGGGCGGGGAGTTAGTTCTTCCCTGGAGGACACGCTTGCTTCCAGGGGGCATCTGAAGACATTCCCAACCCAGGACCACTTTAAATTAAATTCCCATGAAGTAAATTTGGATCCAAAACTCCCCGTGAGCACCGGCCCGTAGGTGTTGATTTGCAGGGGAACGTCCTCTTTATCATCTTCTGATTCCTTTGTCATCCTATTTCGTTGAAGAGAGCACTTTTTCTGATCTGTGCGTTCACCGAGGGTGTGGCCTGACTCTGGTCTTGCTCCCCATCCTTCCTGGGGCCCAAGGCTTCCCCTGATTGACAGTGCTCTTGGGCAACATGGCTGCAGCCCCCTGCAGCCGGGTTTCCCTGTTGATTACGGTGTGTGTGTGTGTGTGTGTGTGTGTGTGTGTGTGTGTGTTTAGCTATACATCTTAAATGATGTTTGTCACTTTGTATCCAAGCTTTGTAGATTCTGGTATCCGAGTGTGTGAATAGTCCACCATATTGTAGAAAACAAAAATCCCTTCTTGCTGCTGGGATTACAAAAATCCCACTCCTGTAATCCCAGCAGATCAGGAGGCTGAGGCAGGAGGATCTCGAGTTCAAAGCCAGCCTCAGCAAGGGAAAGGCGCTAAACAACTCAGTGAGACCCTGTGTCTAAATAAAATACAAAAAAATAGGGCTGGAGATGTGACTCAGTGGCTGAGTGCCCCTGAGTTCAATCCCTGGTTCCAAAAAAAATCCCTTCTTCCCACCTGCCGACTTTTCTTTTTAACCTTAGGACATAAAGTCACGTTTGCATGTGATAACACATAGGATCTTTTCAGTCTCTTTTCACGTGGTGCTGGAGACTGAGCCCAGGGCTCCGCCACGGAGCCGCATCCCCAGGTGCCCGATCGTAAGGGTGCAGCTTGGCGAGGTTCGACCATCACGCCAATCAACATAGAGAACATTTCCATTCTTCTAGTATATTCCCCCATGCCCGGTCCTCGTCACCCTCCCCAAGAGATAACGGCCGTGGGGTTACGTCCGTCACCGGGGCTCAGCCTCATGGAAGTGGCGCCCTGTGCTGCGAGCCGGGGGCTGGGGGCCTGGCAGCCTCGTCCCCTCTGTTGGGCACCAGTGGTGTTCACCTTCCGGCCTCAGTCGGTCTGGCGACTTTCCTGGTGGTGGACGTGCGGCCTGCTTCCGTGAGGGTTGTGAAGTGTTGCCTGAACGTGGGTCCCGCGTCCCCAGGGCTGTGGGGACACATCCTCTGGACAATGCTGGGTGGAAAGGCTGACATAGGAGACGACGCCAGATCACTTCCCGCTCTGGCAGTGCCACTGTTCAGCCTCCTGCAGGGCGTGGGGTCCAGGCACTTGGCCCTCCTCCACTGTCCCTTGAAGGCCATCGCTGGCCATCCTCCCCGTGCACCTGGGGCTCTCTCCACGTCTGCTCTCTTGCCTGGTCACTCGGCAAGCACTCCCTGGACGCTGCCCCATGGCCTCCCCAGCCTGCCCGTCCCCGTCCCCAGGAGGCGCTCTGCCCCGTGGGGTCCTCCCTGGGCATCAGGGAGGACCAGAGGGCGCATCTTAGAAGCCTGGCTGGGAAGGCAGCTCGCTGTCACCATACCGCTGAGGAAGAGGAGGGCTGTGTCCACCCCCGGAAACTCGCCAGTGGGACAGAAGGGGTGCCAGGCCCGGCTGTGCCCCAGCCTGCCCTCCCTGCCTCCCCACCTCACGCCCGGGCCCCACCAATGCCGAGGAGCAAAGGGCCCTTCTCTCCCCGCCGGCTGCCCCCAAGCAGCGGGCCATCCATGCTTCCTCTACAGGAGTGAATCCAAGCCCCGAGGCCCAGGTCTGCATGGGGACAGGGGACCGTCTCCTGTCACCCGCCCCTCCCAGTAGCGGGAATTCCATCCAGTCTGCCTGCTGGCTCAGGTGGCCTGCTGTGAGGGTCCTGCCCCACCCTCCTGGGCTCACTCAGCCCCAGGCCTGGGGTGGCAGGCGTATTGCTCCTGGGGCTGAGGTGACCTCCTCACTGCCCTAAAAGCTCCTGGCTCCCAGGTCACCTCGGCCTGGATGGAATCCCTCCTGAAGACCACCTGGAAGCTCCGACTGTCTGCGCCCTGAGGAGATCCCTCACCGTCGGCCTCCTCCATGTCCCATCCCCCGGCACACCCCTTCCATGAACATGTATCAAGCACGACTTGCAGAGTTCAATTCTGATGAACAGGTAAGAAAATGGAGCAGGATGCTCTCATACAGAGGTTAGAGGAGAGAGTGGAGGAAGTGGTGTGTGGAGAACAAGGAGCCGACCACACGAGGCTCTGAGGAGAGCTGATCAGGCAGGGGATCACAGGTGCAAAGGCCCTGGGGCAGGAACAGGGCTGGCCTGTGTGAAGAGCTAACAAAGGGCCTTGGGATGGGAGCACAGGGGCAGGCTGTGGGGAGATGAGGTCAGAGAGGGAAGGAGGGATGAACGAGGGACAGGAGGGCACGGGCTTTGTGACCACTGCACTGGAAACCACGGGGCAGTTGCAAGCAGAGGCATGTGTGATCTGATGGGCGATTCTGCAGGTTCGCTCTGGCCCCCACACTGAGGATGGGGTCCACGGGAGCCCATGGGGCAGGGGCCAGTGAAGAGCTGCTGCTGTGCCCAGCAAGGGACAGAGGCAGCTTAGCCTGGGTGCTGGCCATGCACACAGGGAGGAGCGGACGGATGAGGGACAAGTTCGGGAGGTGGAGCCAGGAGGCCTGGCAGAGGGAGCCATGTGAGGACCAGGCAAAGAGAAAACCCAGGGGACCCCGAGGTCTGGAGCCCCCTCAGCGTAGCGGTCCTCCCGATGAGATGGGGAAAGCCAGGGGGCGGGGGCAGCTGTGGTCAGGAGCTCTGGCCATGTTAAGGCTGAGGTGCCCCTTGGCACTCCTGCATGGGTAGGCGTCACAGGTGGGCAGGGCTCTGGGGCAGATGGCATCCCCGCTCACCAACCCTCCTCCTGCTACAGTCACACTCCCACGCTTTGGCTGGTGGCCAGTGCCTCCTACTCATCTGCAGGGGACTTGCCTGTGTGACCCGCTTTAGCTAATGGGGTGTCAACAGAGGCTCAGAGCACTCTTCTGGGCGCTGGCCCCTGCCCTCCTGTCACGGCCACGAGAAGGTCCTGCCCTGGGAAGCAGCAGGTCCCAGAAGCCTGAGAGGCACGTGTGGGGCCTGGACCCAGCAGAGCCACAAACCAGAGAGACATTTT
>JAJEJO010000561.1:29699-48159 GCA_020662805.1 Glaucomys volans | reverse complement strand
CCACCATCACACCACCACCACCACCATCACCACCATCACCACCATCACCACCATCACCACCACCATCACCACCACCACCACCATCACCACCACCACCACCACATCACCACCACCATCACCAGCACCACCACCACCACCACCACCACCATCACCACCACTACCATCACCACCACCATCTCAGCTGTCACTAACTACCACATCTCCCCACTACTTTCCCACAAAGGTCCTCCTTCCCCCCTTGCACCCTGACCCTGCTCTCCCATAGACCCCCAGACACTCCTCCAGGGCCTGGGCTGAATCCGTGCAGGCCCTTGATCAGTACCAAGGAGTTAAGCCTCCCTGCACACCTCGCAGGGCCCGGCATTAATTCCTTGATTACCAGGCTGCAGCACCATTCCGCTCAGGCCCACCCTGTGGGGCCTGATTATGAAGCAGGTGCCTATTTTTGGCCCAGATTCTCTGCAGGCAGCCCCCACCTGCCACTCTGGCCTCCTACTTTCTCCCACAAATTATCGACGTCAGAACCCAGAGGGCTCACAAAGGAGCTGGACAGAATACACTATGGTCATGGCCAGCCCCAGGGCTCCAGCCCCAAAGAGGCCCAGGGTGCTCTAGGCAGGGGCCCCTGGTGGAGTGCTAGGGAGAGGGGATGCCCGTTCAGAGCCTGGGCACCACACCCCTAAGTTTCAGAAGGAGGTAGTTTCCAGGGACTCGGACAGTGGAGTGGAGGTGAAGCAAGTTTGATGGTGTCCTATCTTGGAAGGTTCCTTGGAGAACTCCGTCTAGTCCTAACAATTCAGATCTAAACTGCTTAGACTAAAACAGCCCGCGAGTCCGGTGGCCTGACCCCCCCGGCTCCCTTCCTAGTCTCTGCCAGGGAAGTGCCCATCCTGAGTAGCTATAGGCCCAAGAGGAAGGGATCTGAGAACCAGGACCGGTGTGATGGGCTGCCTTCCTCCTGGGGCCAGTGCCTGACAGCCACCTGGGCCTTCATGGCAGTAGAGGCCCTCCGACTCTGAGAAGGAAGCAGGAGGGAGCCCCAGAGGTTCACTCCAGTACTCAGGGCAGGCGGCTCTGCCCTCAAGCAAGGATCTGCCCAGGATCCACCCAGACCTGCTGGATCGGGCTCTGCTGGGCCTGATGGGGGTGCCCAGGTGGGAATCTCTGAACCCAGGAATTGGAACCTTGTCCCTGAACTTCCTGTGACTTCCCCGGACTGGAGTGAAGGACTCACATCAGATGGCCTGAGGCCAGAACAGGGCTCTGCTACCCAGGTGGCTGGGTCCCTTAGACTCGACGCCTGCCCTGCCCCGGTGCTGGGACTCTGCTACTCCAGGACCAGACTCTCAGGAACGTGGAATCACAAGCCTCTCAGGACATTTGGGAGAATGTTTTTTTAAAGAAAGAGAGATAACAAATGGCAAAGGAATTTGAAAATGCTTCCCACATGTGAGGACGGCTGCTTCGTTGTGGCATCTTGGAGGGTGGGTGTGGGCTGTCGGGGAGGGGGTGGGAACACCAGGTGGGGGAGACAGCGAGCGAGCGAGGCTGCCGGGACACCTGCTTCCTCCCCAGCATGCGGTGCTGCTCGGGAGACCACTGAGCCCTCTGCCATCCCCACTGCTGGGTCCCCCTAGCTGGGGGCTCAGCTGTGACCAGGAGGACCCCCTCCCGCCCCCACCCAGAGCTATGGCTTCCCCATCTGTTCGGTGAGGTGTCTGGATTTAACTTTAGCTTCAGAGCTCAGTTCAAACAGATCTCAGATGGGAACCCCCTCCCGGTCGAACGGGAGCACTGTTCCGGGTGGGGGCGGTTCTGGAAGGGTCCCGGGTGCTGGGTGCTCACCGGCTTCCGGTTCCCTTCCTCAGCCTTTCCTGCCTTCAGCCTCCACGAAGTCCCCACAGAACCTGAGACCGAAGGGCACGTTAAGTCCTTGCCAAGATGAAAGCTGTCATGCGACCCCCCAAATTTGCGCACATCACAGAACCCCCATCCACATTAACTCAACAGCGTGAGATCACGGGGTGCCTAGTGGGTCTGGGCTCCTGGCTGTCCTACCGGTGACTCCACTCAGGTAGCTATGACATCGAGAGAGGTGACGAGAGGGTAGGGGGCCCTCATCGGCCCCTCTGCTGATGGACTTTGGGACGCTTAGGGTTACACAGAGCTGTTTGGGGGTCCGGGAACCAGTGCCTGGTACAAGGTAGGTGCTGCAGGTAGAGGCCATCAGAACGGGCTGCGTGTCACCGCTACAGCATGTAATGGAGAGGGTGACTCAGGTGCAGACTCAGGACAGGCGGGGCCACTTGAGAATTCCCATTCAGCAGGGGCAGGGACGCTCCCTGCCGAGTGGCCCAGGACAGCCGTCCCTGAGAGCTGGCGGGCTCCTTGGGAAAGCACTTGGGGACTCCCAGAAATATCTGGGGTGACTTTGAGAGTGGGCTGGGGCCCCAAAGTCATGTAGCTGGGGGTGGGAGGCGGTGGAAGGGTGGTCCTGTGGCTCATGTGACCCACGGAGCCCACACCCACCAGTGGGGACCCCTGGGATTCAGGGGGCCTGACAGCCCTCCAGGATGCCAGGTTCTAAAAATTCACAGCGATCTCAGAGTCAGCGACGGCTGGGGCCCTTCCTCACCTGTCCAGAACTGTGCCCCTTCCTGTACCTGGGATGTCCCCAGGTGGCCTTTCATCCCAACAGTGGCCCCTGGGGTCAGAAGGCCAGCGGGAGAGCCCTGCAGACCCGAGGCCTTCTTGGGAGGGGGCCGGGCAGCCCTGGCTCACAGGCTCGGTGGGTCAGACACCTTCACGGCGTTAATAATGAAAGGGCAGCTCCCTCCCTCCGCCACCACGGCTCCCACTCCGCTCTAATCCCAGCATGGAAGGCCCTGTCTCCGGGAGGCCACCACAGACAGGCCGGGAGAGGGGCTGCAGGGTGCGCGGGTGGCCGGGTGGCTGTCTGGGATGTCTTCAAGATGCTTTGTTAAGCCCATTAAATATGCATGGCCCCATTAAACTTTAACGTCCCACTCTGAGGTGTCACATTTTTCACTTCCTCCTGGGATGGAGGAGGACTGAGCTGCGGAGAGCCCATGCCTGGCACGGGGGACCCAGGCAGGGTCTGCGCTAGGGAGAGCCGCGGTGCCTCCCTCTGGCCTGCCCTGCTCCCCGGCCTGGGCAATGCTCACCTGGGATTCGCTGCTCCACCCTCCCGCGCTTCTGCCCCAGGCTGGAGGGCCCTGTCACTGGAGTTGTCACACTGAGCCGAGCCAGGGTCCAGAACACTGGAAAGGGCCAGACAGCAGCGTTTCAGACTGTGCATACTCAGCTTTGATTTCTTTTTATAACTCCTTAAAAATGCGAGCATCATTCTTAGCTCAGGGCTGAACAAAAGCAGGCCAGAGCTAGGGGGACCTAGAGGCCACCGCTGCGACTCCAGGGCCCCCCAGGTACCTGTGGAGGAGCAGCTCCTTGGAATCCTCCAGGCCTGGGGCAGGAGCGCTGACCTCGGAGACGCTCACAGTCCCAGCTCCTCGTCTTCCTCCCAGGGGGCCAGGTGCCTGGTGCAAAGTCCAGAGAAGAATGCTTGCCCCCCATCCGGCCCTACCTCCTGGCTGTGCTGCTGGTGGCAGTCCCCAGGGCCTCAGGGGACCTGGGGGGATCACATGAGATGGTGGGAGGCACCCCACAGGTCAAGCCAGGGCTCGCCCATGCCAAAGGCAAAGTCACAGACAGGTGGCTGGCACCCAGTGGGACGGCCACAGTTCAAAATCCAAAAGGCAAAGGGAAGTGAGGGCTGTAGGGATGTGAGAAGTGGGAGCCGTCCTCTGGAGGGAATCAGAATGGCACCACCACTGTGGACATGGGCTCAGCAAAATGCTAAACAGAGTCACCAGTTGACCCCAAAGAACCTACCCTGAGGTATGTCCCCAGGAGAAAGGAACACATAAATCGAACACAAGAGACTGTACTCGGATGTCCATGGCAACACTGTTTCCAACAGCCAAAGAGCAGAGACAAGGAAATGGCCATGGATGGGTGAATGGATCTGGACCTGCCGCCCAGCCAGGCAGTGGGAAGGCATTCAGCAATAGAAGGAATGACATGCCGGGCCCGGTGGCCATGCCTGTAATCCCAGAGATTTGGGAGGCTGAGGCAGGAGGATCACAAGTTCAAAGCCAGTCAGCAATTTAGTGAGACCCTAGACAACTTAGCGAGACCCTGTCTCTAAATAAAATATTAAAAAGGGCTGGGGATGTGGCTCTGTGGTTAAGCGCCCCTGGGTTCAATCCTGGGTACCAAAAAAGGAAGGATGTATTGATGTGTACTCCAGCCTGGGTGAACCTCGAAATCCTCGTTCTGAGTGGAAGCAGTCAGGCACAAGGCCACACGAGGTGTGATCTCATTTACATGAGATGCTGTTCAGAACAGCAGGTCCCTGGAGAGGACGCAGGAGCCGCTCCAGGAGCTGGGCGGGTGAGTGGACTGGTCAATTGGCCTCTGCTCGGGGTGATGAAGAGGTTCAGGACCAGACAGAGGTGAAGGTGGCACAATACTGTGAATGCTGGGAACGTATTATGGGCTGTTAAGTCGCTGAAACAGCAAATCTCAGGCTGTGTGTGTTTTATCACAATAATAATAAGACCATATTTATGAAATACTATGAATAATATAAACCAGCATTTTAATATCATAAAATACTATGCCCAGCTTCGTGGGACTGGAATCTGTTGTGGGAGACTCAGGAGTCTGGACCTGGACACCTCCTGCCGGGCGGGGATTCTGATGGACAGCCGGCATTGGACGCTGCTGAGCAGGGTGGATCAGACCCTGTGGGGCAGCTGGGACCCTCCCGCCTCAGAAAGGAGAGGCTCTGAAAAGGGACAAAGGACGCCCAGCGGGGAGGTGGAAGAGTGCTCAGCTAAAACCCTCTCTTCTAGCTTTGGGGGGAAGCGGGTACTGGGGATTGAACCCAGGGGCACTCCACCACTGAGCCACATCCCCAGGCCCATTTGTATTTTATTTAGAGACAGGGTCTCACTGAGTTGCCTAGCACCTCATGGTTGCTGAGGCTGGCCTTGAATTTGAGATCCTCCCGCCTCAGCCTCCTGAGCCGCTGGGATTACAGGCGTGTGCCACCGCGCCTGGCAAACCCTCTCTTCTATTGAACTTTGAGGGCTTCCTGCTTCCTGCCAGAGAGGCACCTTGGCCCCTGGAGGATGGTGGGTGGGGATTGACAGAGAGATGGGCGTGGCTCCCTCCAGGCAGGTCTGATGCCAGGTGGGACTCTTGGGGAGGGTACCCCCAGTCTCCGGGCCCAGTCTTAGCAGAGCAGCGTGCAGCTTCTGAGCTTGGAGAAGGAGGCCACCCCATGTGTGGCCGAGGACACTGAGAACTGTCCTGTGAAGAACTGTGGAAGAACAAGGGACATCTCATTTTTAAAATTTTAATTAATAATTCACCTCCACCAGATGACGTACTGGACTACTCGCACGTGTTCCAGAAGGAAGGGCGGAGGGGGGGAGGACTGGCACCGCTCCCGAGGCGGCATCGACCCCTCTTAACGAGGACTTGGGCCGCCCCATCTGCCTGCTTGGGACTTTAAAGAGCGGAGACTCTACTTCTGCCACCAAAATGGAAATGCATGTGCAAACTCTGAAACACACAAAAGGCTCGTGTCCAGATCCCAACCTGTGAGGGACGCTGGACTTGGGCGAGGCCTTGGGTGACACTGGCTTCCATTCTCTCCTGGCAAGCAGAGGGGCCCTGCTGAGCCACCGAAGGTCACCAGGCTGTCAGAGGGACTGCCCGGGGGCTTGGGGAGGGGAGCTGCTGGTCCTTCATTTACCGTCCCCCCAACACCCTGCACAAGTACAGGTGTGGAGCCCGGGGCTGGGCGGGTGGCCGGGCCACTCTGGCCTGAGACACTGCAGTGACCAGGCTGCATTATCCTGAGACCTGGACACAAGGATGCGGGTGTCCCACTGGCCCCTGAGGGGCCTGAGGACCGAGACGAGACCCCGCGGGCTGGAGGCGAGGAGGCCAGTCCTACAGGAGCTCCTCCACGCTCCTGAGCAGGCTAGGAGCCCTGGGTGTCCCCCCTGGCCTCTCCGGCCTCCTGGCCTCTCCTCTGGATGGCGACTCTTCCCATTCTCTGGGTGGCCCTGTCCACCTGTCTCTGCCTGATGCATGGCCCAGGCTCGGGTCTCTCCTGCATCTCTGTGAGCCCCTGTTGTGTGGCCCATGTGTTCTTGTCCCTGTGCCTGCTGTCCCTCTCCCTCCGTCCCGCTTCCCCCTGGATCCCTGCTTCCCTGGCTCTGCTGCATCTACAGGGGTGCGGCCAGCCGCTCTCTCTGCTTTTTTTCCCATTTATCTCCATTTTCCTCCGTCTCTCTGGGTCTGCCTCCCCTTCAGTGGAATATCGATCGCCTGCTTATTAAACTCTATTGTTTCTCAGGACATTTGCCTTTGAAATCTCAGCAGATGGGCCGAGCCTTGGCCAGAGCTTCGGGCTGCCCGGGCCACACAGGCCACCAGGGGCCCAAGCAGAGGAGACAGCCCAGTCCACAGCCCGCTCCCACTCATGCCACACCTTCCCTGCAGTCTCCGGCTGTGGCCACCATTTCCTGGGACAGCAGCTGGCCAGGTGGTGAAGTCCCACCTCGGCTTCAGGGGCATGCAGGGCCATGGCCCCTGAGTCCACCAGAGGGCAGGGTCTGTGTGCTGGTCGTCGAGGTCTGAACTCCCCCTTGGCTGTGCCTGTGGAAGAGGCGCCAGCCTGGTTCTGTGGCTGCCATGGAGGCAGCAGAGCCTGGGGTCCCTGGAGGCTGACGCCGTGTGGACGGGTGGCCTCTGCTTGCAAGGGCGGCGCCTCCTCAGGAGGCCCCCCTCGGCGGCTCCCCCCACCCCAGCCTCCTGCTGTCTCCTGAGTATCCCAGCTGTTTACGTGAGTCCCTGGGAGGACCTCTGTCTGAGGTTGGAGTGTCCTGCTCTACCTTCTAGAGCTGGGGACATAGGGGAATGACCTGAGGGGCTATTGAAGCAGACCTTGTCCTCCCATCAGAACCGGGGACACAGCAGAGGGCCTCCCTTCCCCGGGGTCACCCACCCCTCAAGGACAAAGCCCAGACTCACTCCTGGGGGTTGCTGGTGCCCACCTCTCCACGCCTCACCCCCACCCCAGGTCCAGCCACCCCACCTGTCAGCTCTGTCCCCTGCGTGGCGGCCCCTAGTGAGCACCTGCTGAAGGAGTCACACCGGAGGATATAGGGAGACCCTCCTCATGGGCCTTCCTGGGGGGCGTCCCCTCCCTCCCTGGGCCTGTGGTCACCTGTGGGCCACGTGGCGCTCCCTGCCTGGCTCTGCCCCCAGGGGCCACAGAGGGCACATCCGTGACGTTGTCTCAGGAGTTTCCCCAGCCAGACGGGAGACACCTGGGGACAACCACGGGCCAGCAGAGTGAGGACAAGGGTGTCTGCCCAGGCTGCCACCTGCTGTCCCCTGCCTCCTGGCCCGGGGGCCACTCGCTCCTCTCCCACCCCAGGGCTCTGTGCAGCCTCCGTAATGAAGGGGAGGGCTGGGGACGTAGCTCAGTTGGTAGAGAGCCTGCCTGGCAAGCACAAGGCCCTGGGTTCAAATCCCCAGCACGCAAAAAAAAAAAAATCAAAATCCCAGCACTTGGGAGGCTGAGGCAGGAGGATTGCAAGTTCAAAGCCAGCCTTGGCAACTTAGCGAGGCCCTAAGCAACTCAGTGAGACCCTGTCTCTAAATAAAATACAAAATAGGGCTGGGGATGTGGCTCAGTGGCCGAGTGTCCCTGAGTTCAATCCCTGGTTCCAAAAAAAAAAAAAAAAAAAAAAAAAAAACCAATGAAGGGGGGGCCCAGGCTGGAGGCGAGGAGAAGCGAGGGTCAGAGTGGCCTGTGATTCACACGCTCTCCGGGGACTCCTGCCACTCGAGGTCGGCCAGTGTGGAGCCCACATTCCAAGAATGCTGACCAAACGCCTCCGTCGTGCCAGGCGGGGGCCCGGACTCTCTGGACCCAGAGCAAGAGACAAGTGCCCCCTGGACCGAGCCTTCCTAGTGAGGGGGCAGACACTGCATGGGGACCCAGTTCGGCTCAGAGCACGGGTGTCTCTGCACCTGACCCAGGGCCTCCTGGGTGTTGGAGACGAGGCCCCGCAGGTGTGGGGTGCGCCAGCTGCCACCCTACGCAGCAGGTCCCGGGGCGGAGGGGGCCCAGGCCAGGCCTGCGACAGGGCGAGTGTGGTTTTTTTTGTTTATTTGTTTGTTTGTTTTTGAACCAGGGATTGAACTCTGGGGCACTAGACCACTGAGCCACATCCCCAGCCCTATTTTGTATTTTATTTAGAGACAGGGTCTCACTGAGTTGCTTAGGGCCCCACTAAGTTGCTGAGGCTGGCTTTGAACTCGTGATCCTCCTGCCTCAGCCTCCCAAGTGCTGGGATTACAGGCGTGCGCCACCACGCCCGGCGAGTGTGGGGTTTTTGAGAAGCTGAAAGGCGCCCGTGTGGCCAGAGCACCAGCCCCCCAAACTGCGTAGTGTTGGAGTGTCGGGAGGGGAGCTGGCCGGCAGAGTCAGGCCTGAGCCAGCAGAGCTCCGCCCACAGGCCCTGCACCGGGGCTGGTGCCAGAGGACCCGTGGGAAGGGCCAGGCTCTGGGTGCACCACGCGTCTGCAGGGAGCAGGGCAGTGGGGAGGAGCCCTTGGCCAGGCCGGGCTGTCTGAGGCCGAGCTGGAGACACACTGGGCAGGCAGTTCCAGATGATCCTTGGTCAGATAGGTCTTCCCCCGAAGTCCACCGTCCTCAGGATGGACGGGCCTGAGGGAGGTGGTGAAGGGATGGGGCCAAAGTCTGGTGGCCCCAGTGGGCACAGTTAAGAGCCCGGCTCCGAATCATTTTTAAGCATTGTGACCTTAGAAAAGCCACTTCCTGCCTCCCAGCCTCATTGCCTCTCTGAAGAATGTTTTTCAGCGTCACGGGCGACGGCAGAAGCCCCGAGTCTCAGTGGCTTATGAGCACAGAGGTCTGTCCTTGGTGCACACTGTCTGTCCCTCTGTCTGTCCGTCCCTCCTGCACAGGCTCTGGGAGCCAGGCTAACAGAGGCTCCGCCCACGCTCACGCACCCTACTCTGGGCTGGACGCCTCACCAAGAAGGCCAGGACGTGGGAGCCCCGGGGGGGTTTGGGGAACCCTGCTTTGTGGGGTACAGTGAGGATCGCAGGCCCCCAGAGGCCACAGGTGAGGCTGGCTGGCTGCAGGGGACGCTCGATGGGCAGAACTGCTGCCCTCCCTCCCCGCCCACAGCTCTGTCCCTCAGGGGCGGAGCTGGATGGGGTCCACCCCCCACGCCCGAGGGCCAGTGGTGATGTCCCTGCAGAGTCACTTCCTCTAAATCAACCCCCTCCACGGCTGGCTTGTTTGCAGAGCCCCTGGCGAAGGGCCCTAACTCAGGAGCATCTAAGTGTCCCTCTGGGCACCGGGCCTCTGGAGCTGGCCGAGCAGGCACATATCTCAGGCAGCCCCCCTTCCGGGCGCAGAGCCCCAGGGCGTAAATAACACATGAGCCAATCGGCTGTATTTTCTGCGGGAGACCATGTATTATAGCAGGTGTCACACGTGGCAGGGAGAAACCTGCGGAGGACGCTCCAGCGCCTGGAACGAGTCCTTGGCCTCCTGCCGGGATCAGGGAAGGAGCCAGCAGGCTGAGGCCAGCTCCCCCGGGGCAGGGCGGAGCAGCAGTCCAGGCCCCAGGTCCAGGCCCCAGGTGGACAGGGCTCCACCACACATGAGGCGTGTGATTCAGAGCAAGTGCTGGGGGGATCCCGGCGTCCAGCCAGGTGTCCTGTGTGCCCTTTCCTGGCATTGCCACCCTACAGCTTCCCCAGGCCTTGCTGGGAGCAGCTTCAGCCTCTGCCTGGCACAGGGAGCCACGCCCGGCTCTTGGCTGGGGATGGGGCAAAGGCCAACTGTCCCCGCTACACCTTGGAGCTCCTTTGCAGGATCGGTCCCAGCCCTGCCCTCACCACAAGCCACACCAGGTGGACCTTGTCCAGGGAGCCGATTCTTAAAACTGCTGGCCCTCAAACCCTGGACTTGAGTCTGCTCCTGGAGACAGCAGCCAAAGATAGCGAGTGACTTTGCCTCCCTGGGCCTCTGTCATCTTGTCTCTGACGTGGGCATTAACTCCCCACAGTGTGCGGTCAGCCTTAGCACGGGGCCTGCACGTAGGGAGGACTCGCTAAACGGAGCCTCTTCTGGTGGACAGAGAGCACGCGGATCCTGCCTGCGGCCTTAGCCGGACACGGCGCGCTTCTTGTGGTCAGGGGAAAGCGGCTGGAGGAACCAGGAGCACCTCTGGGCCCCACCCACCTGCCTGCCCTTAGGAGGTCCTGACCTCGCCCAGAGCTTACGGCACAGCTCCCTTCACGCTCGGACGCTGCCTGGCGCCTTGGGTGTCAGTCATCAATAGTCACTCCTGAAGACAGGGCCAGGGCCCTCAGGGACCTGGGTTAGAGTGGGTGGATGCTTTCCTGGGGTCACTGCCGTGGGGGTGGCAGAGGGCCTATCCACAAGGAAGACAGAGCTGCCACGGGACAGAGCCATGGGCAGGACACGAGGACCCTCCCATGCCCCGCCCTGGCCACCACCTCTGAGGAAGAGCAACATGAACGATGAACGGGTCACAGTGGATGAGCCGCTGCCTGGGAGCTGGGAGGCACGTTCTCCTCGGGGCTCCTTGGAGCTCAAGGCAGGGGAGGTCACAGGCCGCAGCTGGTTAAAGAGAAAGGGGGAGAGGAAAGCAAGCCCCCCACCACAGTTCAGTGGGACAGACCCTCCTGGCATCGGGCTGCACCTGGACACCCACCTGAGCCGCTGCACCTCCACTCCGTCCCTGTGCATGGGCATCCACCAGGGCTGGGCCTCTCCCAGCTCTGACGTGACCAAGCCCAGAGGTCACTGCTGTCCCCACTCTACTGATGGGGCAGGGAAGGACCACTCAGTAACAGAGGGGCTCCCGGGGCTGGCTGTGACCCCTGCCTGCCTCTCAGGAGACTCCTCGCCCTCAGAGCCACAGACACAGGCTGGGTCCTTCCAAGGCCCAGCACGGTCCCCGGGCAGTGCAGGAGTTGGGGAGCCCCTGTCCTCACCAAGCCCAGCACCCCCAGGCACACACAGCTCCACCTGGGGCAGGTTCCCTGCGGACGAGGACTCTGCGGATAAGGTGAAGCCGCAGCCCTGGAAGGGGGCGTGTCCCTGAGAGGGGGCGTGTCCATGGGAGGGACGTGTCCCTGAGAGGGGCGTGTCCCTGAGAGGGGGCGTGTCCGGCTGCTCCCCACCTGCCCCCCACTCCCAGCCTCACCTTTCATCAAGGGGAAAATCCCAGCAAGACAACTCGGGGCAGCTGAGCCCAGTTGCCAAGACAACCTCCCTGCCCACAGCCGGCAGGCAGGGAGGGGAACCTGGGAGACCCCCACCCACTGCTCCCACTGGCTGCAGCCCCACCCTCCCCTGGGTGCAGCAGAGGCCCCCCACCATGGGGCTGCCACTTTCACCCACCAGGTGCTGCCTTCCAAGCCCATCTGGTTCTCTCAGGTTCCTGGTGGTGAGATAATTGGGGAGGGAGCGACCAGGAGATGTGAGGGATCCTTCTCCAAGGTGGAAGGCAGGCTCAGCCACACCTGCCTCCCCTGCCGCCTGCTGCCCGAACTACAGAAGTCCCCATGGGGGAAGAAGAGTACAAGGGCAAAGCCAAGGGGGCTGGAATTTGTTCCCCAGCTGCACTATTCCCAGGCTGTGTGACTTTGGGCAAGTTACTAAACCCCTCTGAGCCCCACTCCTGAATGGATGCTAGTCACTGCCTTCATGGGGTGACCAAATAAAAGAACATATAGACAGCCCCTGCCAGGAGGCAGCATTAAGCCTCTGGGTGAGGCTCAGAGAAATAGGCAACTTGCCAATAGCACCAGCAGGTACGGCCAGGCAGCCCAATCCTCCTCCAGGCCTGGGCTCCCAAGGCCGGGGGGCCAGCCTTCTCTGAGCAGCGTCTGCTTTGTGGTTCTGGGGGCAGACGCAGGGCCTGCAGCTGGCAAACGCAGCAGGACTGGGGCCTCCCTGTGGTCCTCAGGCGCTGGGAGTGGCCCTCTGTCCTCCTGGCCACCTCTCACTTCTTGGGCAATGGCCCTGTTTTCCTACCCCCCCCGTCCCGTCATTGGGGTGACCTCAGAACTGCCACAAAGGCCCTGGGAGGGACACAGAATCCAATCAGCTGTCATAAGTACCGTCTAACTCATCTGCCTGGCGGAGACGGGGGACATGGAAGGACCGCAGAACAGAGGGATGGTAACCGGATTAGGGGAATCCAATCAAGGCGGCAGCCGGGTGGGGGCCTGGGCTGGCGGGGGTGCAGGGGGGAGCCAGGGGCTGAGCAGGCATCCTGGCTGGCCAGGAGCCCCCGGAGTCCCCTGCAAGCAGGCTCCCTGCCCCAGGGGCTGGTGCCCCCCAGGCACACCAGCTGGCAAGACGAGCATTCAGCCTTGCGGGCAGCCCCCAACATGCCTGCAGTGACGGAACCGTCCCTGGTGAGTCAGCACCGCAGGCCCAGGAAGGCTTGGAACAAGGTGGAATAATCAAAACGCGATGTGCAAGTTTCCGTCCCCACGTGTGCCTGTCACCAGCGTTTGTGAAGTTCGGGTGCTGTGCAGACGAGAGCCCGGTCGGCCTTGCGAGCCTGATTTACACGGGAAACAAGTGCTGGCCTTAAATGTGGGGTTCCCGATTGGGCTTTGAGGACCTTTCTCCCCGTGCTGGAATCCGCAGACGCGAACGCAGTGTCGGAGGAAGGACGCGCGTAAGCCTGCAGAGGGGCCGGTTTCTCAGTCAAGCCACTGAAGTGCTTCAACAGAAAACCGAGTGTATGAAGTTTATTCACGCAGCTTCGAAAGTCTAAAGGAGCTGATTAACTGGCTTTGTGAATGGAACCAAAGAGTAATCAAAGGCCCTCAAAAGGGCTGTTCCGGCGGCCGGGTTTCTCCACCAGCAGTAACGTGGGCACAGTGAACCCTGAGGCCGTGGAAGGGAGGCCTTCTGAACCTGTAGCATTCAGGAAGCCAATGTCAAAGGATTAAAGTCATTGTCTAGGTCACTTTCTGTGCATGAAGGCCACCCCAGGGAACACCAAGCCACTGACAGAGTGACATCTCTGTTCCCACTCAGAATTCATCCCAGCCACGCATGGTGGTGCCCGTCTGTAACCCCAGCAGCTCAGGAGGCTGAGACAGGAGGATCGTGAGATCTAGGCCAGCCTCAGCAATTTAGCCAGGCTGTAAGCATCTTAGTGAGACCCTGTCTCAGACTTTAAAACAACAAAAAGGACTGAGATGTGGCTGAGAGGTTAAGGGTTCAATCCCTGGTACCCCAAAACAACAGAACAACAAAAACTCACCCCCCTGTGCCTGCGCCCCTGCCTGTCCCTCCCAGGAGGGAACCTCCAGTGACAGGCTGGGCTGAGGCCCCAGGTACACAGGGGAGGCCTTTCTGGGTTTCTGCACCGCTGGGCCTCAGGCTCTGAGGCTGTCATCAGTCCTCCCACTCAGGGGGTCTCCTTGAGCCTCAGAACAGGGACCATGGCTCAACCTTATGCGCCCAGACGGTGAGGAGGCTTGGTAGGTGTTCGCTCGTGCCATCAGGGAGCGCCGCAGGACTGGACCTTGGCCCTGAGCCTCTCGCCCAGCCCAGGGGTGGAGACAGGCCTCCTGCAGGTGGCGGGCCACAGTCTGTGACAGAGTTGTGGCCCTGCTTGGCAGCCAAGGGCAGGCTGAGCGTGATGTGGCAGGGACACCTGGGCTGTGTGGGGACAGGGACGGGAGCTGAGAGGCCATGGTCACACACGAGACCTGGAGGAGCTGTGCCAGGCCACTCGAGTGTCTGAGCACGGAAGGAACGTGGCAGCCTCCACGTGCAAGCCATCAGTCACCAGAGGGCAGCAAGAGGACTAGGGGACGAGAGAGGAGCTGTGGCGGGCAGCCAGGCTCAGGGCAGGAGCGGAGTGGGACCACAGAGTGCCATTTAGGAGGACCAGAGCAGCAAGGGGTGGGGAGAAAGGACTGGACCTCGAGGAAGACCTGAGGGCCAGGGTGGACCACACCACAGTGTGTGGGCGCCTCTCGGTGCAGATCCCCTGACCCTTCCTGCTAGCAGCCCGAGTGGAGGACCTTCCCCGGGCCTGGGATGCAGCAGGCCAGGGAAGAGTGGCCACAGGGCTGCTGCAAGCTGGCCTCAGAGGGGCCGGGCTCGGCCCGAGGTGCCCTCCCAGCGACCCCGGGCCGCTTAAGCCTTCCCGGAGGAGCGGGGTAATTCGGTCTCGGTGTTTACTCCCGCGGTGCGCGCACTGAATCTTTCATCTTGGCTGCTGACGGTATCAAAATTCCCGTGGTAATTGGATCAGGTGCAGCATTCTCCACGAGGATATTAAATCAGGCCTTCTGCCCGCGTCCAGAACGATCCGTTTCGGAATATAAAGACGCGGGCGACGGCGTCACCCAGGCTACTTTTCCTCCTTTAAACTCTCTCCCCCTCTTAATCAGGCCGGCTCTTTATTTGTTGCCAAATAAATTGGGTCGCCCTCCCCTCCCCCAGCCATGGCCCCAGGAAAGGGAGGCTCGTGGGCGGGAGGGGACGCTGCTGTGTGGGTGGCAGGGCCGAGGTCACCGGGATCGTCCACCCACAGCACCGAGGTTCCAGGCAGAGTCACCCGCTGCAGGGAGAGCCCGGCCGGCCTCTGTCTTTCTCCATGTCCCCATGTCCCCAGCAGGCCTGGGACAGCAGCACGAGGAGGCGGTTGGTGCACCCAGCTTGGGGACAGTGCCCAGGCGCCACCCTCACCCCAAAGCCGTCCTCCTGCTGTCCTTAGTGCCCTGCGGGAGGCAGCCTGTGGACACCGCAGCCTCGGCGCTGCGAGGAGCAGAGACATTTGGAGGCCACAGATAAAGAGAGGCAGAGTACTGAGGTCACCAGAGGGTGGTGAGGCCATGAAGATGGCTGTCACCGGGGACACCAGGGGGCTGAGCACACGCTGCTCTAAGACCACCAACCCCCCCTCTGCAGGGGTGGATTTCATGTTAGGTGAATTCTGCCTCCTGCCTCGTTAAAACACCAAGTGGCCCTCACCAGACGCTGCCCGCTGACCAGCACTTCGGTGGTGCTGACCGAGCCTCCTCCTGGCCCTGACCTGGCCTCCCGCTGACCTCGGAGAGGGGAGAGATGCAACGCACAGCAGGGACGGAGGTGGGCAGCGCAGGTGGGGCTGGACAGGGGAGCGTGGGGGCAGGGTGGAGACGGCAGGGGAGGAAGTGGCCCTGGGGCAGCAAGAGCCGGGACAGCCCTGAGAGGCCCAGCGGAAGCCAAGCGCAGCCCAGGCCGCATCAGGACCTCTGTGCGGAGCTGACGGTGGTGGGTGACGGGTGGAGGGACCACAGGGCAGGGGCTCCCGGGGGGCAGCCCTGCAGCCGCCTGCGGAAGAACCAGCGGTGGGACTGTCCTGAGACCACGCGAGACCTCGTGGGCAGCAGGCAGGGGAAGCAGCGCCGGCGATCACACACCCCCTCACGACACGCAGGACTCGCTCGTGCCTGCATCACAGCCTCGCACGCTGGTGCACACCTGCATTCTCAGCTACTTGGGAGGCTGAGGCGAGAGGATCATGTGAGCCCAGGAGTTGGAGACCAGCCTGGGCAATGTGGGGAGACCCCCACCTCCAAAAAAGCCCCCACCTTTTCTTTCAGTCCTGGGGATTGAGCCGAGGCTGCTCCACTGCGGAGCTACCCCCAGCCCCCCATTTTTTACTGGGAGTCTGGATCTCCCTGGTGGCCCAGGCTGGCCTCCAACTTGCCGTCCTCCAGCCTCAGTCTCCCGAGTTCCTGGGTACAGGCGTGCACCACCTTGCCCCCCAGAAAGTCTCCGAACTCTAAAGCTTGCAGCCGGAGCAGAGCTGAGGGAAGACAGAGGTGGGGGCGCAGAAGGAATTCCTGGGGCAACGAACGCTCTCTGCCTTGGTTTGGGGTCTTCTCACCTGTTCACACACGTTAACACCCGGCAGACTCCATACTGATGATCTGGGCGTTTTACTGAACATGAATTTCATCCTCCGCTGCAGCTTGGATCTGGGACGTCCCCAAAGGCCACTGCATTACAGGCTTGGTCCCAGGTGGCGCTATGGGAGTTGCTGAAAACTTCACAAGGTGGGGCCTAGTGGGGGGTCTTCTGGTCACGGGGTGGGGTGTGCCCTTGAAGGGGGACCCCACCTGCTCCCCCAGCTCCTCCCTCTTCCTCTGTTTTTGTCCCTGGCCATGAGGTGAGCTTCAGCTGCACCAAGCACTCTCCTGCAGAACTGTGAGTCAAAATGATCCTTTCCTCTTTATAAGTTATCATCTCAGGTATTTGTTACAGTAACGGAGAGCTGACTGACACATCCTCTCCCCCCCCACACACACACACACAAAAAGTGTGACATCGAGGGAGAGAATGGTGGCTCCACCCCAGGTTTGGGTGCAGTAGGTGGACAGTGGGAGACGGGCTCTGGAGAAACCCCTCACTGGGCTGGTTGCATCCAAGCCTGGGCAGCCTGTTATGCCGGCCAACTTCTGCCCTTTCCTGTGCTCCCTGCTCCTCAGAGCAGAGGCCTGCCTCTACAGGGGCAGGAGGCCTGAGGAAGACGTTATTTATTTGGGGGTCCGGCCAGTTTGTCTAGAGGGGGAGGGGCTGGCAGCAGCATCCAGAGGCCAGATCCTGATCATCACTTCATAGCGGGGCTGGCTATCCAGGAGGTGCTGATATTCATGGAATAAATACGGCGCGATTTATGTCCGTATCTCCCTCTGATGTCCCATCTGATATGCAATTCAATTTCTTTTATTGTTTTTGGGTTTTGGCCACAGAGGAGGACGCATAAATAAATAAATAAATGGGCAAATGGCAGCCGGCAGGCCGGGCCGGGGCTGCCAGCCTAGCGTCTCCAATTCCATATTAGGCCCATCGATCACGCGTTATGAAGCCGGAGTCTGTCCCCTGGCCGGGACGAGCCGCAGACGTGCTGGTCACTCCCAGTTATTTAGGGGCCTCTGTTGGCAGGCAGCCCTGCCCGTCCTCCGCCTGCCACAGGGCTGCGGTGTCCCTCCTTGGGACCTGAGTCTGTGCCCACCACCACTGGCATGGACCCGAGGCCTCCCTTGCCCAGGGCGGGAGGCTGCCTGGCTCCCGCGGGCAGGGGACGCGCAGACTGATGGCACCTGCCACCTGCTGCCGCTCCCTGGCACGCCTTCCCCCTCGGTGCCAGGGGTTCTGCTCTGGAGTCAAGCCACATCGGCAAAGCCAAGCGCGAGCCGCAGGCCCTGGGCTCTGGGCGCGGTGCCCTGGCCCCGAGCCGAGACTCCTCCTCTGAGGCCGGGTGGCAGCCTCTCTCCCAGGCTCCTTGAAGATGGGAGGAAGCCCAGCCTGCAGCCGCAGCAGCTTGGCAAACGCTCGGGGCAGACACAGGCTGGCACTCACGGGGCAGGGGCAGGAACAGCAGGCAGTGCTCCCGTCCTCGCTGATGCCCCACCGCGGTGACGGGGTCTCAGTGGCTGGAGTTACCGCTGACCCTGCGCCCAGCCTGTGAAGACGGGGCAGGGCAGCCCGGGCAACCCCATGGCAGGTAGGCTCCGAACCCCGAGGTTCCAGTGGCCTGCGGTGCTCCCTCGCCGAGCCCCCAGACCTGTCCCACAGAGGCCAGCCTCGGGCCTGGGCGCCCTCCCGCAGCAGCCTCCCCAGCACAGAGCAGGCTCGGAGCCCCCCGCCCTCAGCCTGGCTAGGCCCCACCCGAGCTCACGCGGGGCGGGGACCTCCGGGGACCCCATTCTGCATCAGTCCCCGCTGGCCTCTCCCTGGGCTCGCGGAGGCTCCTGGGGCCCGGCACCTCCTTGCCGCACCCCTCAGGTCTCCACAGCTTGCAGGTGAGTCTGCCCCCCACGCACCCTCACGCGCACCATGCCACACGCACCATGCCACATGCACACACGTGCACACCCCCACCTCCTGTCCCACACAGCACCCACACCCCAGGCCAGATGACAGCTGGGCGGCTCCCCTCTTACCTTCAAGACCCACGGGTGGCAGCAAGGTGATTTGCAAAGCACGTCCTTGCTGCGGACAGTCCCCTCCCAGGGCTCGGGGAGAAGGCTGGCCGGGCTGACCCACGGGGAATAGGGGGCCACGGGGAAGGACAGTCCTGGCTTAGGGAACAGCAGGAACAGCATGTGCTTAGGTCGGCGCTCAGAAACCTGCGCGCTGCCCAGGGCTGGCGGGGATTCCAAGCACCCTGAGGCCTCGGGTTTCCTACAGGACACAGCCTGGAGGCTGGAGGGGGAGGTCTGCGAGGACAAGGACGGGGTGGGTGCAGCGCCACGT
>JAJEJO010000561.1:0-19543 GCA_020662805.1 Glaucomys volans | reverse complement strand
CCACCCCCATTTTGCAGATGAGGACACTGAGGCCCGGAGTCTCGCTCGGGTCCCCCAGCAGAGCTAGGATGGGAAGGCAGCTCGGCGGACTCCCAAACCGGGCACTCCCGGGCACGTCCACCAGGTGGGGGTGAGCGCGAAGGGACGGAGCGGTCCCTCCGCCCGCCCTCCCCGCCCCGTCGCGGGTCCCGCCCGCCGGGGAAGGCGGGTCCCGGGCGCCAGGGCCGAAGCGCCCACCCGAGCCGGCGGCCGGCAGAGCGGTGCGCGCGGCGGGGAGCGCAGGGTGGGTGCGGGAATGGCGGCGGCGGCGCTCCTGCTGGGCCTGGCGCTGGCGGCGCCGCGCGCGGGCGCGGGCATGGGCGCGTGCTACGACGGCGCGGGGCGGCCGCAGCGCTGCCTGCCCGAGTTCGAGAACGCGGCGTTCGGGCGGCGCGCCGAGGCCTCGCACACGTGCGGCAGCCCGCCCGAGGACTTCTGCCCGCACGTGGGCGCCCCGCGCGCAGGGGCGCAGTGCCAGCGCTGCGACGCCGCCGACCCGCGGCTGCACCACAACGCCTCCTACCTCACCGACTTCCACAGCCAGGACGACAGCACCTGGTGGCAGAGCCCGTCCATGGCCTTCGGCGTGCAGTACCCCAACTCCGTCAACCTCACCCTGCGCCTGGGTAAGCGCGCCCTGCGCCCGCCCGTCCCGGCAGAGGCAGAGGACCCAGCGCTGTGCGCCCTGGGCGGGGCTGCCGGGCCCAGACCGGGCTCAGGAGCGCGACCCGAGCCCTTAGGAGCCGGAAGGCTAGACTGAGGGGCGCCGCGTGGGCTGGAGGTGGGAGTCCGGAAGCCTTTTGAGAGTCCTTTGCGGAGCTGGGGGTCTAGGCACAAGGACTGGACGGTGGTGATGGTTTTACAACCCAGACCCAGAATTGTCGGGAGAGGAACTGTGACACACCAGCGGCGACTCCCACCCACTCTGTAGGGGCAGGTGATCGTAATCTGGGATCTTGTGGTTGGCTTCAGGGACTCAGTGGACCCTGAGCCTACGTGGAGGCCTTGGGGGTAGAAGCCGGGTGTTCACCCCCGGTCAGGGCTGGTCCGCTCTCTGGGCAGGAGGACCAAGTTGCATCCTGCGGTCGGGTGGAGGGACCAGTGGCAGCGCGTCTCCTCTGCCTTGCCCACCACCCCTCCGTCCAGCCCCTGCCCAGGTGCAGGACTCCTCAGTCTCTGGGAATCAGGACCCAGAGCCTCCACCCAGCCCTGGCAGGGCCCTCCCTGCTCCGCTGCCACGTGCCTCCCCTGCCCTCTCAGGGAAGCTGGGATTTTCACCAGTTACTCTTCCTTATCTGCCACATCAAAATCGCCCAAAGCTTTGGCAACTGGGTATTTTTATAGCTCATTTTGGCTGCTAGATCTGGCCTGAGGCTACTTATAGACTGTTTATTCTAGAAAGAGTGAATATTTGTACATTTCGCTACTGAAATCTCATTTGAGTATAACCTGCAGCCCCAGAACAAATGATTGGGAATAACACAATATGTGACATAAAGCCTGCATTGTCTGTCTTTACTCAGAGAAGTTTTGAGTTCCCAACCACATCTGGAACCAATGAGTTTGGATAAGGATGATGGAATTGTCTCCCCATTTTTCAGATGAAAAATTGGGGGATCAGAGAGGTTAAGTGTTTCTGCTAAAGCCACACAGCTGGATGTGGACATCTGCAGACATCAGAGGTCAGAGCATAAACTTGACAAGACCTGTACCACCCACAGCTGAACTGGCTCTTCCCAGGCCTGGTTGACAGAGCCCTGAGGAAAGCTAGGAGGTGACCCTGGAGAGGGTGGTGGGAAGGACACTGAGCCCCTCTGCAGAATGAGCGGGTGCTGGAAGAGTGCTGGCTCCGTTCTCAGGTCACATCTGCCACCTTCTCTTGGGCTGTCTGGACCACTAGGTGGGGCTTCTGGATGGGGCGGGGTCCCTACCTCGGCAGGAAGTCAGTCAGCAGGGAAGCTGGGAAAGCTGGCTGGCTGGGGCTGGCAGGACCCCAAGGCCACAGGGGAAGGAATCTGGGACGGGGTGGAAGGTTCTGAGGGAGACACTGTGTTCCATGGCACAGGGTGTCACATGTGTCCGTGGGGTCCAGACGCCAGAAGGAGGGACTCCGCCCAGCAAGAACAAAGTGGGAGGGGGACATGGCCCTGTGCTGGCCTGGGGCAGTTCCGTGCACCAGCCTGGTGGAGCTGGCCTGCCCTGGAGCTGCAGTAGAGAGCTCAGGGCACTGCGCCCAGTGTCCCACCAAGGCGAACCAGTGTTCTGTCCATGTGTGGGACAGTACCGGGCACAGCGCGGGGGATCCAGAGAGCAAATCCATGGTGGATGGGTGATTGACAGGCCAGCGCCTCCATGCCGGCCTCTGGACCCGGCTGTGGGAGGCAGAACTGAATGGCAGGGGTGACCGGGGGCTCTGGACTCAGGCCAGCACACTGCTCAAATCAGTGGCCGTTTCCCCACCTGTGTGGTGGGGATAAGAGCTGCCCGCCCTGGGAGCCACTAAGCCAGTTAGTTCCAAGAGCTCAGGTTGGAGCGTGACATCCCATGAGCAGCATCCCTGAGGTCCCTGTAGGAGGGCTCTCGGTGGGGATTGGGAAATGCTCCCGCTTCCAGGGGATGGCCTGCCCCTGGGCCACAGCAGCCCCGAATTTGGCCCGTTTGGGGTTCCAGGTAACTGCTGTAGGTTAAGCCAGGACGGCGTAACATCCGGGGAAGGAGAGGCTAGGGGCTTGGGGTCCCCACGGAGGCCACGATCATTGAGTAAGGAGGGCTGGGAACCCTGCCCTCAGTCTCAGGACACCTCTCCTTGCCCTGTCCTGCCCCCCACCCCTTGAAGCCTCTGGGGAGGGGAGAGTGGGCGGCAGCTCTGGCCCAGGGTCCTTTGGAGGGACTAGGCGTGGGGGAGGGGAGGCATCCCGGCCTGGGACGAGGGAGGTCGCTGCTTTCCCAGCCCCCTGTAGTTCCCGACATCTGTTCCAGATCCAGCGGTGGCTGGGCTGAGCCTTCCTGCCTGAGATGAAAGGCCACAGCAGCTCTGGCAGCTCCCAGGCCTTCACTGGCCTGGGGATCTGGTGGGCTGGGACTGGTGGCGGGTGGGGTGACGGTGTCCAGGGAAGCTGTCATATGCCAGGAACTTGCTGGGTCAGCATCTCGTTCTGCAGATGGGAAACTGAGGCTCTGGGGATGGGCTCAGGCGTCCCAGGTCACGTGGACCATCAAATGGCAACCCTGGGGTTCCTCCTCCTGTGCTTCACCTGGGGTCGGGGTCCCTGTGCCTTGAGCCCGGCTGACAGAAGAGGGGCAGGGGTTCTAGGCTGAGGAGGGTG
This sequence comes from Glaucomys volans, assembly GCA_020662805.1. Classification (NCBI taxonomy): domain Eukaryota; kingdom Metazoa; phylum Chordata; class Mammalia; order Rodentia; family Sciuridae; genus Glaucomys; species Glaucomys volans. The sequence continues at coordinate 16,178 of JAJEJO010000561.1, read as the reverse complement.
TGGGGCCGGCAGAGGCAGCTCCATGCGTCCCGGGACCCCCAGGCCTGGATGGTGCCAGTGGAGGGAGTAAGAGGACAGCGGGGGCTGGCGGGCCACCGCAGGAGCCTGGCCCAGGGAGGGTGGCCGTCGGGGACCCTGCAGCCCCGAGGAGCACCACAGCCAGCTGGGGTCTCCTGAGCCCGGCAGCCAGCTCTTCCTGTGAGTGGGCGGCCGGCGTGTTTGCCTTGGCTGGGTCACTGCTGGGGCCGCGTCCCCCTTCCTTCTCCCTGGGGGTTCTGGCTGGAATGCGGGGCCCCAGGCAGGTCGGGGGTCAAGGCAGTGGCCCTGGTGAGCCTGTGTCCCCCCGCAGAAGCGGCCCCTCCACGCCCCCTGGGCCCAGCTGGCCTTGGCCTCGCGCCCCTGGGGGCCTCCCAGGACTAACAAGGCATGGCGGTGGGACATGGTGTGGCCCCGGGGGGGCTCAGCAGCCTCCGGCAGGCCTCTGAGCCACCCCCGTCCACCTCACTCCTGCCACAACCCCCACCCCGCCCAGGGCTGCAGAGTGACTGTCCCTGTGCCAGGGGCTGAGCCCCTGTCCACCCCTCAGCTGGGAGGTGCCTTGCCCAGGAGCCTCTGCCTGCCAGCGCTGGACCCGGGTCTGCACTGCTCGGGTGGACAGGGGACAGGCAGCTGAGCCGCGCCCTCCCAGGTGGCACTGTGAGGCCCATGCTGCAGGTGGGGAAGCCGAGGCCCCTTCAGGCCCCGTGCCCAGTTAAGTGCAGGGAGCTCACTGGGGTGGAGGCCTCAGAGCCAGGGGATGGTGGGCTGCGTCTCCCCCGGGGAGGGGGAGTGAGAGAGGAGGGCACCATGGGGCCATCGCCCTCCAGAGCGTCCCTGACCTGCTCCAGCTCTTCCCCCGCCTCCCTGGCTGCTGTCCTGGGTGCCCAGGCCAGCCCTGCCCCAGCTGTGCCCTTGCCCTGCCTCCCGCCCTGGCTTTGCCTGTTGGAATCATGTCCCTCCTTGGGACTCCAGCTGTGCCTCTCACCTGACCCAGGTAATTCAGCAGACGTCAGCCATCCCCTACGTTATATAAGAGCCCCAAACCTTAGGTCCCACGGTAAAGATGCCTGGAGGGTGACAGTGCCGTCACCCACAATGGTCAATGTTGGAAGAACCCAGGTGTCCATTGATGGATCATGATAAGATAAATGTGATCTGTCCCTGCAGTGGAATATTAGTCAGCCTCGAAAAGGAAGGGAATTCTGGGACATTCTGGCCTAGGGGCTGCAATGTGAGGCCCCTGTGCCAAGTGAAACAAGCTCATCACAGAAGGAAAGTTCTGCGTGATCCCACTTAGGTCGATCTCTGGAACACTGTGTTTACCCTTCTCTCCACTGTCACCTCAGCCCTGTTGGTGGCGTCTGCTCGTCTGTGGTTCCCTGTGGTGGTCTCCAGGGCCCTGCCTCCTCGCTGTGCGAACTCGGTAGTCTGTACACTGCGGTCCAGTTGCCGCTTGTTCTGGACCTCAGGATCCTTCTCAACACAGAGCCCTGGGCAGTGATCGACTGGCACACCCGTGTGTTCTCCCCAGGCTGGACCGTAGACTGATGGTCTCCGTCCACAGGAGGGGCGTGGACGTGCCCTGGATGGGAGAGCCGTGATGTCCTGGAGTCGGGCATGGTTCAGCTGGACGCGGGGCTCTGGTGTCCTGTGCTCACGGGGAGTCCCCAGCTCCTCACGGGGTCCGCCAGGTCCAGGATTGCTGAGAGCTGGGATGGGCGAGGAAGGGCAGGGCAGTGGTGGACAGACGGTGGCCTCAGGGACCCTGCTCTGATCCCCGGGTGCCAGAGCGGCTCTCGGGCTCTTTCCCATGCCCGCCGTGGGCCGCCGGCCTCGCCCACGCGTCCCCTCCCGCCCCACCCGCCTGCTCCCAGATGGCTCCAATTAAAGGGCTTTGTTTTGTTTCCATTTTCCCAAAATAAGCCTGGCTCTGCGCTCCTTCTGCTTGGTCAGTGCCGGATGTGGGCCGGCCGGGCCCATGGCCGTCACGGTGTCGCTCTTGACAGGCGTTACGGCCCAGCTGTCGGGAGGACGGCTGGACGCCCCTGGTGCTCAGCTTGCAGGCCCTCTGCCCCCCGGCTGCTGTGCTGGTCTGCAGGAAGGGTCTGGCCCCTGCCCCTTGACGGGCACCCCTTCTCCCCACGGGGGACCCACAGAGCCCCAGGGGAGGGCAGTGGGAGCCTGTGCTCAGGTAGGGTTCCACTGTTTTCTGCAAGCAGGTGGGTGATTCCTTCTCCCTCCTGAGCCCTGGGCTCCCCCTTAGTAAAGTGCTGTTTGGGGTGTGCCTTGTGGCACGGTCACACAGTAGGTGCTCAGTCCAGGGGGATGAGCTGGGACGCCTGGGAGCCAGCCAGGTAGGGAGTGCAGGGAATAGCATTCCAGGCAGGGGAACCACGTACTGGGTGGCCTGGAGGCGAGGGAGCCACGTCTCTGGAGTCGCACCACTCCCCTTTCGCAGTCGGGACTCCTGCTGGGCACGCACCCGTGTCAATCACCCTGCAGCCCCCCTGGCACCTGGAGCCTGGGAGGGTCTGGGCTGTGGCTGGGAATTTAATTCGTGCCACTGTTTAGAAGTCTTGGGGCCGTTTCCTTCCCCAGCCTTTCGGCTGCCTTTGGCAGAAGCTTTTTGATCTCAAAGCCAGGATTAAGTTGCTTTCGTGGCCCTTCTAATTAACTCTCCAACGAACGAACGGAACGAGCGTCCCGCCATCTCTCTGTGATGCTGCCTGCGCGCTCACCTCCTGGCCTGGCAGGAAGGAGACCCCGACCTTCCCAGCGCGTGATGCTGGTGTGTGTGTGCGCGAGGCCAGCCGCGGCTTCCCTGGCCAGCTCCCAGCTGCAGGCCACCTAGGCGGTGGCTCCAGGCCCCTCCCGAGAGGGGTCTGTGCTGGGTGTTCCCCGAGGAGCTGCCCACCTGCCGGCCCTCGTGATGGCGTCCTGGTGGACCCAGGCTCCGCCCGGCGCCCCCAGGCTGCTCCGGCCACACGCGCTTTCCCTTGTGCCCCCGCGGCGAGCAGCTGTGCTGCGGGACCTGGGAAGACGCTTAAATCGGAACATGGCAGGGCGGCTGCTTCGCGAACGGTTTGTAAGGAATGTGTTTCCTCCAGTTTTTAAATTAGAACAGGCTTCACGGGAGGAAAGGCCCGAAAACGAGGGATGTCACTCCCGGTCCTGGGGACGGCTGGGCCAGGCTCTCTGTGTCCTCCTCCAGCTGGTCCCTGGGATTTGACCGCTATGAGTGGCGACTCTGCCCGTCACTCTTCTGCGTCTTCCCCTTTTTTCCTTCCATGTTCTGACTTGGGCTTCCCCGTGGTGACGTGGTGACATGCTCTGTCATTCGGGTGCCCATGATCGTTGGGGGATTTGTGTCCTGGGAGTCGCTCACCTGCCCCTGGCCCGGTGGCCCCTCCCTGGTAAAAGGCCGTGACAGCACTTCCCTGCGTGGGGTCTTTCCCTGTGTGGATCCCCAGGTGTTGCAAAGGCCAGGAATCGTCTGGTGCCCCTCACCGGTGTCACCACGCTGTCCCCCCCGAGGACCGAGGACTCGTTGTCCTAAATGTCCCTTTTACATGGTGAAGGTGCTGGGCACTCACACTCAGCCACTCCTGACTGGACATGTTGATGACATTAGACACATTGACAATCTCATGCCATCGTCACCACCCCCGCCAGGACACCTTTCATCTGCTAAGATGAAACTATGTCCCCCTTAGACACCGGCACCCGGCCCCTCCGCCCCGGCTGCCCATTCCACTCTCTGTCCTTGTGGATGTGGCCGCTCTGGGGACCTCATGTTAGTGGCATCCTGGGGACCCATCTTTTCATGACGGGCTTCTTTCACTTAGCAAAATGTCAAGGTGTCACCAGACAGGGACCCGGAAGGAAGAAGGGGACCCCAACTCAGCCCTCGCAGGCTCTTGCCCTACATCACAGAAAAGGTCCGGGGTGTGTCAGAAGGAGGCACAAGCAGCATCACTCAGGAGAACAGGGGTGCAGCCTGCCAGGACGGAGGGGGGGGCTCTCTGGGGAACGAGCCCTCCTTTGGGGACCTTGGTCTCTTCTTCTAGAGGAAATGTTGTAAGTAGAGAACATGGTGGGGGTGCCAGTCTGGTGACCTCAGTTCTTTTAACCATGGCACACAGTGGGGTCACAGTGGTCTGGTTCTCTGAGTCTCTAGGTTGGTGCTTGGAATGGGGCCCAAGGCCGAAGGGGAAAGGTTGGCTTCTGGGTTGTAGTAAAAGAAATGACTTTCTAATGGTAGGGCAGTGCTTTCGGGCCATAGTAACTCCCCAGGGGGCGTGGCCTCTGGCTGCCTGTCCGTCATGGGTGCTGGTGGCCTCGTGGCTGCAGAGGGTCAAGAAGTGACCCATGCCACAGAGGAAGGAGATTTTTGAGCAAACAGCTCTGGGGGTGTCACAACGCAGATCCCTGAGTGGGACAAGTTGAGCTGGACCAGGGATGGTGAATTCTTGGGACGCACCAGGGTCGTCCTCCCCGTGTCCTTGACAGGCATCAGCAGTGGATGGCGGCACCCCAGCCCAGAGCTCCAGCCAGCCTCCAACGATCCTCCCCGAGAGCTCCGCAGGGCAGCGGTTCTGTTCTCCCTGCCCAGGCCCGCGGCTCTCCTTTCCCTTCTGTGAAACGGGTCCTCCTCTTCCCGGCTGCAGGGAAGGCCTACGAGATCACCTACGTGAGGCTCAAGTTCCACACCAGCCGCCCCGAGAGCTTCGCCATCTACAAGCGCAGCCGCGAGGGGGGCCCCTGGGAGCCCTACCAGTTCTACAGCGCCTCCTGCCTCAAGACCTACGGCCGGCCCGAGGGCCACTACCTGCGGCCCGGCGAGGACGAGCGCAGGGCCTTCTGCACCTCGGAGTTCAGCGACATCTCCCCGCTGAGCGGGGGCAACGTGGCCTTCTCCACGCTGGAGGGCCGGCCCAGCGCCTACAGCTTCGAGGACAGCCCTGGGCTGCAGGTCAGAGAGGAGCGGGGCTCGGGTTGGGACGGGCAGCAGGCGGGATGCCCGGCTGGGGACAGCAGGAGAGCCCTGCTGGGGTGCCACCCGGGCCCCTGAGACCTGTGTTCACACCTGCCCTCCCTGGAGGGGCTTAGCTGGAAGGGGGCTGTTTGGACAAGGCAGGTGTCCCCTCCCTGGCCCTCATCCCGGGATCCCTGTGACAGCCCCAGTGCCCCACCCCCGGGCTCTCCAGCCCACCTTGGCCTGGACCCGCAGAGAGAGGTGCTTTCCAGGGGAACTTGAACCTGACGGAAGAGCCCAGACTAGACTGAGCGTCCAGACCCCCTGCCAATCCCCTTTCTGCAACTTCCTGCCATGGGGACTCATGTCCTCCTGGCGTGAACTGATAGCAGGGCCTGCCACGTGTGTCTCCGGGGCTCTTAGGAGGATCAAATGGCAGAATGTGACCGAGCGTGAGCTTGGAGCCCTGGCGACCCAGGTGCCTGCTGCATGGGGGGCTGGAAGCCCCAGGGGGCATGGCCTCTGGCTGCCTGTCGGTCACCTGCAACCTCGTGGCTGCAGGGGGTCGAGAAGTGACCCGTGCCACAGAGGAAATCAGACTTTATTTTTCTTCTCTCCCTCGGTGCTGGGCGTGGACCTGCGGCCTCTGTGCACCAGGCACGCATCTGAGTTTTGACTTTATTTAACCCTGATGAATTTTAAGGCTCGTAGCCTCACAGGGCGAACCATCAGAGAGCGGGGCTACGGCCGGGGTGCCCGGAGAGGGCCGGCTAGAGCCTGGCAGGTGGAAGGTGCTCCTTCCACCTTGAAGGTCAGCGGTCACGGTGGCCCTGGGTCTTGTCCCTGGGTGGAGAACTGGCACGTGGCTCTGTCTTTCCTCTGGGTCCCTCCAGTCTGACCTCTGCGGGTCTACTCAGGTGTGTGGGCGGGATGGGCACCTGTGTGTCACTTCCTGCGTGTCCACCGCAGCTGCATCAGTCTGGTTGCTGTGGCTGGACGCTGGACAGCCCTGGGCTCAGACAGGCCTCAGGCTGGCACAAATGCCAGTTCCTTTCTGGAAACTTCCAAAGCCTCTCCCTGGCGTATCTGGGATGATGAGTAGGGGTCCCGTTTGTTTCCAGAGGGGACCCCGAGGCCCAGAGAGAAGTTGTGTCCTGCCTGGCCATGCACAGTGTTGGAAGACCTGGGGGTGCTGATCTGGGGTCCCCAAGACCAACCTCAGGTTCCGCGGTTGACTGCACAGACCTGCGCAAACTGGGACGTTCCCCCCTCACAGAGACAACTGACCACAGTGGAGATCAGCAGAGGGTCAGGGAGCCCAGGCGGAGTTTCCACTGCCCTTTCCCGGTGGGGTCCTGCGGACAGTGCTTCCTCTCCCAGCACCAGAGTGTGACAGTAGGCACAGAGAGCTGCCCCCAGGGAGCCCACCAGAGCCCTGGAGTATGGGTTTTTCCTGGAGTGACCTCGGAGATGCTGCCTCTGCTGACTGTGGCCATTGATTTTCTGACTTCTTGTCACCATGTGTCTGGACATTGTCCCTGGTGGAGAAGTGATCTCTCCAGAGAAGTCTCCCCATGCTGTAGGGCAGAGGGCAAGGTCAGGGGGACGCAGAAGGCAGCGCACCCTGCCCTCTGGACACGTGGGTGTGTCGTTCCCCAGAGGGCAGATTCACTCTGGTGTCCCCTGCAGCTCCTGGGCTTTGGGCCCCTCTGTCCCCTTCTGTCCCAGATGAGCTGGGACCTTGGGCAGGTCTTTGCCTTCCCTGGGCCTCCAGGTATGCCCAGGATAGCAGGGTGGATGCAGGAAGGTGGACCAGGTTAGGGACTAACGCTCGGGCCCTGGGGTCACTTAGACCCCAGTCCCAGCTCCGCCATGCCCGGGTGGCACACTTGGCACTGAATGCTGTCCCTGGCTGCCCCTGCCTCCTCTGGGGCACCCGGTGGGCTTGGGAGCTCTAGATGCCACTTCTGGGGAAAGAGCAGCAGCGGAGCCTTCCTTGTGGACAGCGGGGCTGCCCACCCCGACAAACCCCTGCATCCACATGGCCCTGGAGGAACTTCGCCTTGGGTGACTCGGAGTGACAGGGACCCACAAACTCTGCTTGGTGCCAAAGTCCCCGTCGGCATTTGCTGCTGTGGGACCCTCTCTGGGCCGAAGCATCCTGGGCAGAGGCCGGTTCTTGCTCCACGGGAGCAGGGGCGGCGGGCCTGAGTCACGCTGGGGAGGCGACGGGCGTGCCGTGCGGTAGCTGGATTCCGTTTTGATGGGCCTGATTGCTAAGCCCGGGCTCCCGGGCTGAATTAAAATGCTGATTAACATTCCCCCGGAGCCGCCTGATTGTGACAGCAGGCAGACGAAATGTCAGCCCTCACGTGTCCTCGCTTCCTCGCCAGCTCTCCCCAGAAGGTTGCTCACTCACTGATCAGCCAGTGTTTATGAAGCCCTGCTACGTGCCTGGCAGGGCCCGGGGCCAGCGATGCAGGAAGAGCCAGGGGCCCCAGGTCCCCTCCCTGGAAGGCTGTGTTCTCGTGGGAGAGCTGTCCCCTGGGGCAGAGGCCGACCCTCAGCACGTGAGAGGCTGAGAATCCCGAGGCCTGCATCCTGCCAGGCCCCGAGGAGCACGGGAGAAGGTCCCTGGGAACCACTGGCGTGTGCCTGGGAGCGGCTGGGACAGGGCCAGGGACCTGTGTGTTAGGGTCATACGTGGCCTGCTTGGCCCCTGCCCACCCCCAGTACCTCGACCACATCCTGGGCAGGTGCCAGGTGCCCCAGTGCTGGCCAGATCTGCCTGACACCTCACAGGGAGGCACATCCTCCTCCCATTTCACAGATGGGGAGATGGAGACGCTGAGACACCAAGCCACATCTCCCAAGTTGCACAGCCCAGCACCCCAGCTAGCGTGGCCAGGTCCATTCCCGCACTGTTTCCAGAGTTCCCCCGAGCCTGGCTGTCCCAGGAGCCCAGCCAGCTGGGCCGCTGGACCTGTTGGCGGAGCAGGCTGAGAGCCATGCCCAGGAACCTGCTGATGGTGCCCTGTCCCTCCCTCCAGGAGTGGGTCACCAGCACTGAGCTGCTCATTTCTCTAGACCGGCTCAACACGTTTGGGGACGACATCTTCAAGGACCCCAAGGTGCTACAGTCCTACTACTACGCCGTGTCCGACTTCTCCGTGGGCGGCAGGTGGGTGCCCAGAGGGGAGGCGGGAGGGGACAGGGTGCCACCCCTAAGAGGATGTCAGTGGGAACCTCTGGTGGCTGATGAGGTGGGGGGAGCGCCAGCTCAGGTGCCCTGGGGGAGAGGACGGGGCAGGCCCCTGGCCCCTTGCCCGACCCTGGAGGCCATTGGAGAGGCTCCTCCTGCCCCCAGCCCTCCTGCTGCTGTGTCCCCACATCCAGCAGCCTGAGCCCTCCCCATGGCCAGGGCACCAGGGAGCTCCCGTTCCCTCGCCCTTCTCATGTGGGAAATGTTACCCGCCAGCCCCAGAGAGCGACACGGCCACCTGGCCCCACACCCCACCCTGGACCAGGTTCCCTGAGCACCCAGTTGGCCTGTTTCTCCACGTCCACCCTCCCCCAGGACAGGGCTGCTCTCCTCCCCCCCAGAGTGCGTCCACACAGCCCTGCTCCCAGAGGCCGAGTGCACACCCGTCCTCCATAGGAAGGAGAGAGGGGGCCATGTGCTCCTGTCCCCGAGTGGTGTGGAGGACGAGAATCAGATGGCCCATAAACCTGTCAGGGCACCCTGGGAAACGGGGACAGGGAGGCCAGGGACAGGATGTGCCAGAGGTCAGGCAGCGGCTCTGCAGGGCCTGAGGCCTGGGAGAGTGCGAGGCCGGTGAGGACGCTGGGGCTGGGGGAGGCGGAGGCCAGGCTGGAGGAGGGTCAGGGCCAGGGCCCAGCGTATCCCCATCCCAGGGCCATGGGGAGCTGTTGAGGGTTTGGCCAGGGAAGTCACGGGGTCAGGTTGTTAGAATGCCCAGCCCAGAGAGCTGATGGGAGGGGTGGAGAGGGGAGCCGAACCTCAGGAGCAGGTGGGTCACGGCCTGGACCAGGCAGGTGGTGGGAGGTCCGGCAGGAGGATAGTTCCCATGTTTCAGGGCCACTTGGGGCCCTAGGGAGCTGGAGAGGCCAGGGTCTCAGGCCCAGTGTCTGCCCTCAGGTGTCCCCGTGCTCTGGGGAAAGCTGGAGGGACGGCGGATGGCCTGGACCTCCAGCTCCCAGAACATCTGGGCCCCAGCTGCTGGGGTGGGACCACCCTCCGACCGACAGCTGGCTGGAGAAGGCCGCTCTCAGAGGGGGGCAGGTGGCTGGGACAGCTTGTGTCCCACAAGGCCAGCGGATTTCAGTCTCCTTCCCTTGGGTCAGAGGGCTTCACCAGGCAAGGAGGTGTCAGCAGTGCCCTCTCAGAGGCGGGCAGTCCCTGTCGCTACCCTCTTGACCACTGTCCCCTGATGCCCACCTTGTCCTTACCAGAAACACCTGGGTATTGCCTGCCCAGGCCCAGTGAGCAAGCATGCTGCGTGCCTCTCCCACGCCGTGTCCCCAAACTGAAGGACACACTGAGCCTGGCCGTGGTCAGCGGTTGTCAACGCCCCCTGAGGGCAGCGTGTGCAGCCAGCTCCAGGGCCAGCACACCACCCTGCTGCACGTCCAGGCCTCCAGCTCTGCCCCGCAGGGTCTCTCGCTTTCGAGGTCTGAGCCTCAGTTTCCTCCTCTGTGAAATGGAGCCTGCGCACAGCCAGGCTGGAGCCAGCGGGGGCCATGGCTGCCCTGGGCAGGCTCGGGTGGCGGTGCTGGCGTCTGGCCTTGCCCCCAGGGCACCTCTTGTTCCTGCCCGATTCCCCGTCTTCTGATCCTCTCGGTGTCTCGGGACATGAGCCCAGGGCTGCCCTCAAGTGGCCCAGAGGGGTCCCTGAACAGGTGACCTCTTTCTTTGCCTCTTAGACACAGTTGGAGGGACCCCTGGGGTGACCTCCCTGGTCCCCACACTGCGGCCCCCACAGGGAGACTGCAATGGCCTCTTCCTGGGCCCCTTGCACCCCTAGGAGCTGGCTGCCAGTTTTGTTTTTTCTTTTTTTTTTGGTACTGGACATTGAACCCAGGGACACTCCACCACTGAGCCACATCCCCAGCCCTATTTTGTATTTTATTTAGAGACAGGGTCTCACTGAGTTGCTTAGGGCCTCGCTAAGTTGCTGAGGCTGGCTTTGAACTCGCCATCCTCCTGCCTCAGCCTCCCGAGCCGCTGGGATTACAGGCGTGTGCATTCCAAGTTGAAGGAGCAAAGCTGCAGGAAGGGCCGCGGCCCCGGGGGTTCTCTGCAGAGCTTCCCCAGCGCAGCCACTCTCCTCCTTGCTGCCCCAGGCGTGCAGTAGGTGCTCAGAGCCAGGGTGGAGCAGCGGGCGGGGCCACCCTGGGGGGCTGCAGGCGTCACCCCGCCCCCGTCCCCCCAGGTGCAAGTGCAACGGGCACGCCAGCTCCTGCGGCCCCGACGCGGCCGGCCAGCTGGCCTGCAGGTGCCAGCACAACACCACGGGCACCGACTGCGAGCGCTGCCTGCCCTTCTTCCAGGACCGGCCCTGGGCCCGCGGCACGGCCGAGGCCGCCAACGAGTGTCTGCGTGAGTGTGGGGCGCAGGGGCCAGAGGCTGGGGTGGCCTCGGGACACTCCCGGAACCTTCTGTGGGGCCACTCCTGGGTGGCCAGGGCGCAGCTCTGGGTCGGAGCTGCTGCCACGGGAGGGGGCCCTTGAGCCCCAGTCCGTCCCCCACAAGATGCTCCCTGACCGAGTCCACCCGGAGAGGCGCCGTGGTGGGAGGGCCAGGCAGGCCCCACTCGCCCCTTCGTTTTAACTGCCCCAACTGGCCACTAATGAAATCCAGGCCGCCCCCTCCAGGGGGTGCTGCCCTGCCCACCCTGGCCTCTCCCACGGCCCCAGCCTTTGATGTCCCCGCCCTGTGTGGTGTGGCTGTGACTGCCTAACCTCAGAGCGTCACGGCAGCAGGGTGGCACTCTGTCCTGCAGGGACGTGGGCCTCGAGTGCGATCCTGGGGTCCCACAGTCCCTCCGGGCGGTGTGCCAGCGGCCCAGTGGCCACTCTTCCCCAAGCCCTGCCCACTGTCCCTGACCATCATTTGCTTTGCCTCGGGCTCCCTGCGGGACTGCCTGTCCAGGGCACAGGGTCCGCACGCAGCCTGTCTGGCATCTGGGCCTCTGGGTCCCTTTGTCCTCTTGGGCCTGGGCCACTGGTGGCCACAGCTGGGGCAGCAGGGGACAGCTGTGCCCTAGGCTGGCGAGATGCCTGCAGGAGCTGCCCCGGGCCCCAGGACCCTAATGGGTGCCTCCTGTCCTCCCTGGCCTGCCTCCAGCAGGGGGTGCTCACGTGCTGGCTCATGTCCAGGCCTGTGGCTGTCCCCTTGGGGATACAAGAGGCCAGACTGCTTCTCCTGCCCTGTCCCTTCCCCTCCCAGTCTTCCCTCCTAGTCACCAGCCTGGAAGCCTGGCCTTCCTGACAGACCCCCTACCCCTGGCCCAGGCAGCCCTGGGCCCTGGATTCAGCCGGTGGGCTTCTCTCCAGCCACCCAGCATGGGGCTTCCGTGCAGCCGATGCCTTGGTCTCGGCCACCTTCCTCGGGTGCCTGGAGCCCCCCTCCCCTGCCCCCAGCCCTCCTCGGCCTGCAGCCCGGGCTCTCCAAGCAGCTCTGCCTGCCTCTGACCTCAGCCTCGGCGCCCTGGCCCTGAATTGCAGACCCCTGCACACAGTCCCCCACTTCCCTGCCCATCGCATGACCTGCCAAGCAAGTCTGGCTTCTGTGGCCCAGGTGTTCAGCTCTGCCCAGGCCGCTCCTCGCTCCCTCCTCCTCCTCCGGGCCAACCCTTCCCACTTAGCCTTCAGATTCAGAGCAGCAGCGACTGCTTGGGGGAGACGGCGTTCTGGTGTGTGTTAGGGGTGCTCTCCTTGCTCTTGCAAGTGTCCTCTTCTGGAGGATTGGTTTTTTTGTCCCCATGTCCTTGATCAAGCTGGACCTGAATGCCATCCTGGACTGTCGCCCTTCCTTAAGCTGCCCACTCACTCAGTACAAGGACACTGACTGGCTTCGTGCTCCCTCTGGCCAGAGTCAGGGCCACTCACACCCCTCCCCCGCCTCCCCCAGCCTGCAACTGCAGCGGCCGCTCGGAGGAGTGCACCTTTGACCGGGAGCTTTTCCGCAGCACGGGCCACGGCGGGCGCTGTCACCACTGCCGTGACCACACTGCCGGGCCACATTGCGAGCACTGTGAGGAGAACTTCTACCACTGGGACCAGCGGAAGCCCTGCCAGCCCTGCGACTGCCACCCGGCAGGTGAGTGGCGCCCTGCCCGGCCCCGCCCTCACCGCCCGGCTGGCCTCACCGCCGCCCCTCCTCCCCAGGGTCCCTGCGCCTCCAGTGCGATGATTCGGGCACCTGCCTCTGCAAGCCCACTGTGACCGGCTGGAAGTGCGACCGCTGCCGGCCCGGCTTCCACTCGCTCAGCGAGGGTGGCTGCAGGTGAGGACAGCAGGAGGGTGGGTGGCCCGGGTGGCACTCGGGTGTGTGTGGAAGGAGTGACGAGAAGCGCGAGGGGCAGGACACCTGCCGCCCCCCCCTCCTCTCTAGCGTTTTCTCATCCCGTGGCTGCCGTCCTGGTGAGGACCTGAGAGCCCAGTCCCCAGGAGGCAGAGACACGGCAGGTGATTATGTGACGGGCGCTAGGGCCGAGGGCAGGCTCCCGTGACAGGAGCTCAGTTCTGTCCCTGACTGAGTGAGGGTGACAGAGAGCAGGAGGGACAGGTGTTCCAGGCAGGGGAAGAGCACCGCGAAGGCTCAGAGGCAGGTGTGCGGTGAGGCTCAGTACCCGAGAGCAGGGAGGCCTGGGGAGGGCTGAGGACCCACAGGAGGATGGAGGGGTCAAGGTCAGAAGCTGGGCATGGCAGGAACACTGGGCAAGCTTGTGTGAGGCTTTGGCCACGTGGAGGGAGGAGGGGACGGGCAGATTCCAGAGCCCCTGGAGGGGAGAGGGACAGGCAGGGGGCTACAGGGTTTGGGGCCTCGGCAGAGGGACCCGCATGCTCGCCATCAGTTGATCGAGAAAACACACTGTGACCGAAAAGATGCCTGAGGCTCCTGTGAACTCAGACGCCCTTTTAGGTGAAGTCGGCTTTGGTCAGTGGCAGAGTCCTGGGTACTGGAAAGGCAGGGGCCGTGCGTGGGTGCAGGCAGGGGAGTCCCGGGTCCTGGCCGAGTGCCTCTGGGCACAGAAATGACCATCAGGGCGGGGCAGCCGGGGTGGAGCTTGCCTCCCCTGCAGGGGCCTGGCTCCATCCCAGCCCCAGGTCCGGACCCTGGGCCTCATGCTGTCCCCACCCTCGATCCTCCCCTGCCCACCCAGGCCGCCTCTCCCACCTGCGTCTCAAGCCCCTGCTCATGTGCCGTCAGTTCTAGCTGAGACCACTCCCTGGGGAGGCCTGCCTCCTCCCCAGCTGCCCCGTCCCTGAAGCCGGGCCACATGCCCCTTCGCGGTGCTGCCCCACCCCTTGCCCACCTTGTCCCACGGCCCATCCAGTGCAGAGTCCGCCCGTCTGTCCTCACTGCGCTGTGGGGTCCCCAGGGCGGGAGGTTGGTGCATGGAGGGGGCCCCGGCAGAGGACGATGGTGGGGCACGTGGATGATGGGTGGAGGGCTCAGGGGAGGGTGGGTGGCAGGGGCCGCGCTGTCTGGTGGTGGGGGGCCACCTCCCTGGCAGCCTGGGCACACGAAGCCAGGGGCAGCCCCGCTCCTCCTGGGGATTTCTGGGGGCGGCCGGTTCCCACTCTGGAGCTGCTCTTTGGACATCTGTCCCCTTGTCCCCTCTTCTGCAGACCCTGCACCTGCAGTGCCGCTGGCAGCCTGGGCACTTGTGACCCCCGCAGTGGGCGCTGCCCCTGCAAAGGGAACGTGGAGGGAGACCTGTGTGACAGGTGGGTGAGCCGTGGGCTGCGAGTGGGGGGGCGCGGCAGCTGAGCAGGCACCAGGCCGTGAGTCGGGGGAGCAGCGCGGCACGGTCCTCACGGACTCCGGCAGCCCCCCACCCCCTGGAGCACCTCGACCTGCACCCAGGAAGTTACCCGAGGCTTCCCGCACTGTTTGCACTTTGCTCTAATGCTGTGGATGCTTCAGAAACTAAGAAAATGGGTTTGTTTTTTTTTTCAAGCTCAGAAACTTAAGAGGGAGCTAGGAGGGATAGGAGAGGTCATCTAGTCCAGGAGGCTCTGCGCTCCTATCCACCGTCCCATCCGTTACCCACGGCAGACTTGACCAATTGAGTGCTAGCACAGCCCTCCCATCTTGCACCCACGGCAGACATCACTAATGGAGCACAGCAGTCTTTACCATGAGCCCGACTGTAACTCAGGCCCCTCTCAGTGCCCTGCTCCCAGAAGCCCCTGGGAGCTCAGTAAGACTGAGGATTTTCCCACGGTCACACGACCCTGAACTTCACTTTCAAGGCCACTGGTTCCCAGCTGTGGTGGGGACAGAGATATGGGTTTGCCTCCCTGGAGGCACTGCGTCTGCTCTTCCTGGCTATGTGTCTGGTATCTGAAGCCCTTCGCTGCAGGGAAACCACGTGGCTGACCTTGGCTCTCACCCAGGCTGCCCCTTTGCCTTGTCCCTGCAGGGCCTTCTTCCCCACCTGCCCCCAGGCACCTTAATCAAGGAGGCTGAGTGGAGTTGGGAGCCAGGTCCCTCCTGGGAGTTAGGCTACTCTGCCTTGCACCCTGCGTGGGTCCTCGCCTCTGGGCCTCAGTTGACCATCTGTGAAATGGGAGGGCTTGGCGTGTTGTGCTCACCTGAGCTTGCTGGCCTCCGGGTGCAGTCCGGAGACCACCTGGGTCTGCTCAAATAGCCTCCAGGACTCAAACAGGAATCTGTAAAACAGTGCTCCCCAGGGCTGTTTAGAGGACTGGTTGTTCCTGGGACTGAGGCAGCAACATCAGAGGGCAGCCTGGAGATGCAGGTGCTTAAAACAAAAGCAAGTCTGGGGCGGCTCCATGCAGGGCGCTGACCTCGCTTGCTGGAGGCCCAGTCCCCCCCAGCCCCCAGCACCAGGCAGACCAGCCCCAAATCCCAAACCCGGATGGGCCATGGGAAGAGGACCCAGGAGCCAAGCTGAGAGTGGTTGGAGGGTTGTAGTCTAACCCGGGGAGGGAAAGAAGTGCCCACAGCCCACAGCCGCAGAGACGGACGGTTGCATAAATAAATAGAGGGGGACAAAGGGACAGACCCTCCTTGCAGAATTCCAAACAATAAACGAGCATGGAGCCCAGGAAGAAGAAGATCAGTTAGAACCTCACAGCCGTGATCGCCGCGGGCAAAGCCACCACCGCGGCTGACCTTAGTGGGTGGCGCTTTCAGGAGAAGCGGAATGTCTGCGAAGCCTCAAAATGCTCATTAATGACTGTGTGGTGGCCACGGGCGTCCACACGGTCTTTGATCTCCCCGGGGGTGGAGCTCAGTTCTCCTCCCTGGGAGTGGGGGCTGGAGCCTTGCTGCTGAGGCCTGGAAGTGGTAGCTGTTCAGAGGAGGAACCTGGGGGCTCCCTGGGAGGGAAGGGTCCCCTCACCGCCCAGGGGTCATGTCACTAATGTCACTAATGTGTGCAAGTGACACTCCCCCTCTGCGTACTTCTTCTCCAGACCTGTAACCCCAGCCTCATCAGGAGAGAACAGCAGAGGGACACACCCGCATGGGTGGGCGTTCTAAGGTCCACTAGAGTCCACCAGAGTCCACCCAGCTGTGCTTTTTGAGTGTCAAGGTCTAGAGAGACGAGGGATATGGATGGACCTTTATCTTAGTCATTATTTTTATGTGGTGCTGAGAATCAAACCCAGTGCCTCACGCATGCCAGGCAGGCGCTCTGCCACTGAGCCACGACCCCAGCCCCCTGGAGGGAAGACCCGGAGGCACTTTCAGATTGGAGGACACAGCTCAGCCTGGCACTGTGTCCCGGGTTGGGACCTTGGAACAGAAAATAAGGACAGTCTTGGCCAAATCCTGCTGCAGCCGGGAGCATCGTTGACGTTAGCGGATGTTAACGGCTGGGTTTGGTCAAGAGCCGGCAGGGCCAGCTGTCCCTGGCAGGGGAGGCCAGCGGGTGCTGCCTTACCT
>JAJEJO010000560.1:535879-613502 GCA_020662805.1 Glaucomys volans | reverse complement strand
GGCCAGGGTGTGGACCTGGGCACTAGACCAAGTTGGGGTGGGGGCACAAAACTGTGCTCAGTGATGGAGACACTGGGCTTGAGAGCCCAGGCAGGCCTGAGCTCCTCGCTGGGTGCTCAGTTGGTGGCAGGTGGTCACTCTCTGCCAGGGAAGCTGTAAAATAGCACCAAAGGACCCAAACTCCCCGCTGGAGCTGGTGACTCCCTCCACTCCAGGCCAGACCTCCCCAGGAGACGCCTTGCAGTTTCGGGGAAGACTGGAAGACCGGAGCTTAGCTCTGAGGACTCAGGCAGCCTCAGATGGTCGCCCTCTGGTAGGGAAGCTGCAAAATGGCTGGCATTTATGTTTTAATCTGTTTTATATAACATAATTATCTGCATTCTGAGATTTTTTTGGTCCCCAAAGTTCAGAAATTGTTTCCCTCTGTTTTATTCTGAGAGAAAAAAAAGCCTATAATTTTTTCAATTTGCTTTTTGTTTAGCTAGGTTTAAGCTGCTCCTGCCTTGTTACTTCATGATGTTTTAGCATGTATGCAAACAATCTAGGTTGGGTTTGAGCAAAACTGTCCACAGCCTGCTCTGCTTTGCCCAACTCTATGCTAACAATTCTAACAAAACTTTCTTTGGCAAGCTTCATTCTTAAAGTTTAGAGTACATACTCTTAAACACAGATCTACCATGAAATATAAATATGAAAATTAACAATTACAGATAAAACTTTGTTTGGCAGTACACTTTTAAGAGTCTGAAAGCATGTTGACAGTGTTCAGTTAGTTGAGTTTTTTGGTAACAGTTTCATTGAATATAATTAACATACATATAATTTACTCATTTACAGTATGTAATTCAATGGTTTTTAATATGCTCACACAGATCACCACAATTGATTTTAAAACATTCTTGTCACCTCAGAAAGTAACCCTCCAAAAGAGACTCTTAGCTATAACCTCCCAAACCTCTCCCCCTGACTCCTACCACAGCCCTAAGCAACCACGAATGTGCTTTTTGTCTCTACATATCAACCACTCTGGACATTTCAGGTAAAAAAAATATCATTTAACATGTTGTCTTTTGTATTTGGTTCCTTTCACTTAGCATAATGTTTTCATATTGTAGAATGTATTAGTACTGCATCAATCTTTGAATAATGAAAGGTGATTATACCACATTTTATTTTTCCATTACTCATATGATGGACATTTGGGATTGTCCCCACCCTTAGGCTGTTGTGAATGGCACTGCTATACCCATTCATGTACAAGTTTTTCATGCAGACATATATTCTCATTTCTCTTTGATATACACTTAGGAGTTGAATTTGGGAGTTATATGGTAATTCTACATTGAACTTTTAAAAAACTGCAAGATTATTCTCCAAAGTCACTGCATTTATTTACAGTCCCATCAGCAGTACACAGGGTTCTTATTTCTCCACATCCTTTGTCAATATTTGTCAATAGCTGACATTTTGATTATAGCTGTTCTATGGAATGTGAAGGACTACCTCTTTGGGGTTTTGATTTGCATTTATGATGTCACAATTATTTTGTTTGCATTTAAATTATTACTTTAGTAAGTTAATATCATTTGTTAATCTTTGATTATGTCATATATACAGTTGCACGTTGTGCATATTGGTCACTTACATAACTTTTTTGAAAACGCACTTTTCATCTGCATATTGGCTACCTGCATATCTTCCTTAGACCTGTATTTACTTATGCATTTGTTTTAGTATTGGTACTTATCACTGAGCTACATCCCCACCTTTTTTATTTTTTATGTTAAGACATTGTCTCACTAAGTTGCCCAAGCTGGTCATAAACTTGAAATCCTCTTGCCTCAGTCTCCTGAGTAACTAGGGTTACAGTCGTGTGCCACCACACCTGACTCTTCAAGTCTTTTATCAGTTGTGTTATTTGCAAGTGTTTTCCTACTGTGTTGGTTGTCTTTTCACTTTATGATAATGTCTTTTGAGGCATAAGCATTTTTAATTCTGAGTAATATTGATTTATCACTCTTTTGCTTGTACTTTTGCTTTTATTTTAGTTTTCAGTTATCATGGGCACATATTTGTAATTGTTTTATCTTTCTGAGAGATTGATCATTATAATATGTCCTTCTTTATCTCAAGTAACAATTTTTTTCTTTTAAAGTCTACTTGTGTAATTGTTTTTCTTATTGTTCAGCCAACTTTTGCTGCTGAGAAAGGATTTACTTTGAATAGTGAATGCATCAGGTTTGGCTTAAAAGCTTGGTCATCATTTTTGCATACTCCAAACAACAAAGACAAACTGAAGTTTACCAGATCTCTAATGCCCTTGTAGAACTTACTTTTAAAATGCATTCTTTGGCCAATGAACTTGGGATTAATTGAGTGGTAACTGAAGGCAGATGGGGTATGACTGGAGGTGGGTCATTGTGGGTGTAGCTTTGGGGAATATATTTTTATCTGCTGAGTGTAGTCTCTCTCTGCTTCCTGATCATCATGCGAACTGCTTCCCTCTGCCACACTCTTCCACTGTGATGTCCTGCCTCAACTCCAGCCCTGAGGAATGGAGCCTGCTGTCTATGAATAAACTTTTCCTCCTCTGTAATTGTTCTTGTTGGATTTTTAATCACAGCATTAAAAAAAAAAGGAAAAAAAAGAAAAAAAAAACTAAAACAGTCTTTTTTATGGACTTTTTGTTTATACCTTATGATTTTTTGTTTGGGGCCATTTAGTCAACTCCCTCTTCCAGAATATGAATTCCCTTTAAGAGCAAACCTACATTCAGCAATTAAAGAGTATGAACAAGTCTGTGCCCACAGAAAGCACTTCAGAAATGAAGAATAAGAGGTAAACAGCATTCCAAGCAGAGGCCTATTAGAAGAGTGAACCAAGCTCATTTGACTGGTGAACTGCAATCAGCTAGATTATAAACTCTGAGTGGGGCAGAAACAAAATAAGTTATTGTAAAGATATCCAGATCCAGGTCAAACAAAAGCACTTAGATGATATCCTATAAATGGTGCCTTTTAGAAAGATTAACTGACAGATTGAAAAGTTTCTAAATATTCCACAGAATATCAGACCAGTGTTTGAATATAGTAGGAACAGAAATACAGAAGGGAACATAGAGAATAGGGATATTAATAGCATAAAATCAACATGAGTTGGTTGATGATAAAAGGAGAGGAAGTTTACTGTAGTGATTCCAGAATTTCCTTGAATAATGTGAATAATCATAGAGTTACTAAAATTTACGAAGAAAAGAACTAAGGCACCCAAAGATCAAGCTTAAAAATATGTGTGGGTCCCCATTTGGACTCTGATGTAAGAAACTGGAACTAACTTCTTGGGTCTGTTAGATTGAAATTAGATTGATTCATATTCTTCATTTTTAAAGGCATGATATAAAATTTACCCTTTTCTTATTAAGTGTAATAGTTGCCTCTTCCTCTGAAACCAATCACCCTAAAACTTGGTTGCTTAAGGCAGCAAAAATATTTTGAATCTCAGTTTCTCTGGGTTAGTTAGGAATTCAGAAATAGCCTTGTGTGCAGGGTTCTGCCTGCAGATGCTGATGAGGCTGTGGTCAAATTGTTGGAGTTGGGCTGGAAAACCCTCTTTCAAGGTGGCTCATTCATTTCAAGGTGACTGACAGGTTAGTGTTGCTTGGTGGGAGGACCTACTTCCACAGTCATGTGCTCCTCTGCATGGGACTACCTGATTGTCTTCATAGTATGTGAGCTGGCCTCCTCCAGAGTGAATAATTGGAGAGAGAGAATATCAGGGATCAGCTGTAGTCATTCAGTTACCTGAACGGAAAGATACAGGACAGCTCTTCCTCTACAATCTTCATTAGAAACAAGTCAATATACCTGGCCTTTTGTGGGTAAAGGGGCAATTGACATTTTCTACAGAGGCCTATTTCAAGAACTGTGAACCCAAATAGCTTGATGGGAAAACTAATTAGACCACAGCCTCCACCTTTCAAAAGAAGAGGACCAAACAATTGGTGGACGTATTTTATTTTAAAGTTACCACATTACGTATGTAGATTTCGAATGGAAATATTTTCTTTGAACAATCTAGAAATCTTGATACTGAGTGCTCTTCCTTGCCTCAAAGAACTCTTTGACAAAAATAGGTGGAAGATGCACATGAAAGTGTTTTCGGGAATCAACAAAGTGACCGGAATTTGCAGATGACTTGGTGATCAAAACATAGCAGAATAAGACTGCTGACGAATTTTATTTAAAGAGTTACCATGCTCTCCCTGCTTTAGAAGCTTTTCCATACTGACCTCAACTCTGGATTTCTCCAATGATTCTATCACACATCACATTTTATGGTTGAGCTTTAATTACATAAATATTTATTTCATTATGTATTAATTAGCCTTTATTGTCAACTCGGTAACTTAAAACAAAAAATTTCTTATTTCTCACATTTCTGTGGATGGTTTGG
This sequence comes from Glaucomys volans, assembly GCA_020662805.1. NCBI lineage: Eukaryota > Metazoa > Chordata > Mammalia > Rodentia > Sciuridae > Glaucomys > Glaucomys volans. The sequence continues at coordinate 609,050 of JAJEJO010000560.1, read as the reverse complement.
CAGTCCTGGCCTGCAGTGGTTTTGCTGAGGGCTTGGTGGTCTAGTTTGGCCTCATTTAAAGGTCTAGGCTGTAACAATGTAAGATTTTTCATTGTCCTGAAAGCTATATCACTTGGAGCTCAGGGTTTCCAAAATTGAGAGGGAATGAGTTCCAATGTACAAGGATTTTTCTATCCTCTGCTTGGCCAGTCACATGGATAAATCCAGATTTAGCATTTGGAGACATAAAAGCCACCACATGAAAGAAATGCAAAATCACTTTGCAAAGGGCGATGGACAGTTTAGCTGCCACACCATTATTTCTGGCTTAGTGATTATTGCTATTTTTATTCAAACACATTTTCATGACTTTTATCACTCTAGAATTAGGAATACCTGCAGCAACCAATGATGAAAGACTGTGCATTGATTGGGAATTCGAGGTTCCCTGTCTTGGTAAACTCCATAATTTTGCCCTCCATTTTCTATGAGAATTAAAACCTATTCTCTTCCTACATCACCCTTTAACGTGTCTCTCCTCTCTTATACACCAAACAAGCAGGTGAGGTTAAAAATAGTTTTACTCAGTTATCAAGTCCATCTAGTGATCCATAATTCTTGGGTTCATTTACATATTCATATTAATAAGTTCTCAAGTTTCCCACCTTAAGGATTTAATGCATAATACATATATGACCATCTTTTCACTTTCTTGATGTTGTGGTAATACTGGCAAGTAGCTACACACACTATTCATTTCAGTGCTCTGTAGCTTATTAATGAGATTGCTCTGGGTTCCATTAAGGATTTTAATTATGTTATTTTTTCCCTTTTGTTTCCAGTTTGTTTTGGCTAATAAAGTTACCCACAGCTGCTTCAATTTGGTCATTGCTTCTGGGAGAAAAACCATATGGAATGCTTAGAACAGGTGCTTGGTACTTGACCAACTTCACTGGTTTACGGGAGATTGACCTGTGGCACCTGATGTTGGGGCACTAGGCTACAGATGTGTTTGTTAGAATTGGAAAATTGCCTTTCTTATGTTGCAAGGAATAGTGGTTGATGTTAAAAACTTTTGCTTCCAGTTAAGACCATTCTTGATAGATGTGAAAACACAGGGTGGTAAACTTGGAAACGTCCCTTGTATTTAAAGTCCCCACTGAGTAGGGGAGAAAACACGGGTCCCTCAGCACTCATATTACCATAATGTTGGGCATGTTACTCTGTCAACTAAAGAGCACGAAATGGAATTGTTATTGTCCAGGAAAGCCTGCTGTAATGAATTTTTACACCCTTAAAAGAGGCACTTGGAGGAACTGGAGAATATCCAGAGAAAAGCAATTAGGGGAAAAAATTAATGCTTGGAGTTTTCAGAGGAGTTAAGGCTACTTAACCTAGAGGGGAAAATAAGTCTGAGAGGTTTCTACATTAATGAATTTAAATTATAAAGAAGGTGTTGAGCAGCTGTTCTCCAACTCCACAAAGCGCTGAGGTAAAGAAAAAAATAATCTTGACAAGCAACAAGAGATGCATCAGTGAAATGTAACCCCAAAAAATCTTATCTCTAAGGATTGCTAAACAGCGAATGGTATCCAATCCACTTAGTAAGCATGGAAGACTGACACAAAAAATTGACTCTGTGGGTTTTATAGCATGTAATTCTGCTCCAAGGATGATAGCTAGACTCCTTTCCTTCCTTTATTGACCAAAAATATTGAGCCCCTACTGTGTATCAGACACTGTGTGTCAGAGTATTAGGAATCATCGTCCCCTTTTCCTGGTTTCCAGCAAGCTCTAAGAATTCGGCTATACCCCAGTCCTGTGCTCTGCACCCAGTGATTTCCTGTCTCCTTCTAGATTAAGCATTTATCTGACTTTCTCCTTGAATACAATCTCAAAATGTATGCCTACATGCTCAAATGAAAAATATACCAAGAATTATTTGCAAAGCACTGGCCTATGGAAATATTAGAATTTATGCATCCATCAAAGAAATACAGGAAAAAGAGGGGGTCTTTCTTTCCTCCTTTCTAAAATGCTTATGAACCAGAATAGACTACCTTACACCTTTGGCTATGTACTTCAATTAATTTAAAACCCTGAGCTTTGAGGAACAAAACTGCTCATTCCTTGCCTAGGTCTGACCAGCAAACTTGTAGGTATTGCTGACCGAATAGAAATTGGAGTGGGAGAGAATGCATGAACTCAAGAATTTCCTGAGCAGAAATACAGTCAAAATTTGAGAATGTTGATCACAAATCATTAGAATTATATGAGTTCACAAATCTGAAAACACATCATGTTCTTCATTGAGTAAAGCCAAGCCATCTTTTGTTTTTTTAACTAAGAGTATACACCAAAGCAGCATTTATATCAAGTTACAAATTCAAAAAAAGATTTTTCAATAATTTTATGAGTTTTGATAAGTAGATAAATTTTATCGAACTCTTTTATAGATTACTATCCAGAATTTTAACGGAATTAATATGTTATTACATAATAGAGTATATGGTTGAAAACATGTTTTCAGTGGTTGAGATTTATTTTTTTCAAGAACATTGAAAATAAGTCCTGCTTGTACTGCAAATATTTTGTTAAGAAAATCACTCTTTTTCTTCAAAATATTATGCAGAAAATCCTATTTCTGATTCTGAAATGAGGATCATTTTACATTAATTCCATAAATTTTATCACATTTACCAAATGACTACAGGAAATCACTGAGTCAATACTAGTAAAAGTCAAGTATATTCCCTATTCTCAGGTAGCTTATATTCTAAAAAAGGAACTAAAAGCATTCTGAATCTATGATTCACTGTACAAAAAGTAGGATGAACGTGGCACACTTGGACTCAGCATTGCAAATGACTAAAACTGGCTCAAGGAAGAAGTAAGTGCTGGGAAAGGGAGAATATATTGCCTCACAAACTGTAAATTCCACAGGCATTAGAGGTTCCAGACCCAGCTGAGTCCAGGCATTCAAATTGTGTTGTCAGAAATCTGTTTTTGGCTAACTTTTGGCTTCCTTGACCAAGACTGGCTTGATTCTCAGCAGGCTCTACTACATGAATACTATTAGTACCCTCTTCCAGATTGCCAGCCCCAGAGATAAGCAAGTCTCTATTAATAGTCCCTAAAACAAACCTGGGCTGGTGACATTGGTTTTTTTCATTCATTTAACAAATATTTAATACATACTAAATGTTACAGAATTCTGGGCATATAGAACACTGTAGTGAACAAAACAGACAGAGCTCCTTCCCCATGGAATTCTTGTTTTGGTAGGGAAAACATACACTAAACAATTTGAGCAATAAATATGCAAAGTTTTTTATGATGAAGGCCATAGAGAAAACGAATGCCCAGTAAGAGACAGCAGCTGTGTCTGGTGGTACATGCCTGTAATCCCAGCAACTAAGGAGGCTGAGACAGGAGGCTCACAAGTTCAAGGTCAGCCTCAGCAACTTAGGGAGGCCCTAAGCAACTTAGTGAGAACCAGTTTCAAAATTAAAAAAAAAAAAAAAAAAAGGAGTTGGGGATATGATTCAGTGGTAAAGCAATCCTGCATTAGATCTCTAGTACCAAAAAAAAAAAAAAAAAAATTCCAGCTGTCAACTGTATATCCCCCAAAGTATTTTATGGGACTGATTGGGCAAGACTGGAACATGTGACCATCTGTATATCAAACACATGCCCTCAATGCCACCTATGTCATCCAGGAGGAGAATATGAAATAAATCTCTCTCAGAAGAAAAACTCAAGAAATTTTACTAGAAGGAAGCATGGCTTCTCAAATGAGGTCTAGTGGGTTGTAAAAGTCAACATGAAACTTTTTCAGAGATGCAAGATATTTCATGTTAACTGGAGATTGATAAAAATCATATGGTTCATGTTATGGTTTGGTGTGAGATCTCTCCTGCACCCCAAATAGCTCACGTGTGAGACAACAAAAGAAGGTTCAGAGGAGAAATGATTGGGTTGTGAGAGTTTTAACCTAATCAGTGAATTAATCCCCTGATAGGGATAAACTGAGTGGTAACTGAAGGCAGGTAGGGCGTGACTGGAGGAGGTGGACTTTGGGGGCGAGGCTTTGGAGTGTATAGTTGTATCTGGCAAGTGGAGATCTCTCTCTCTCTCTCTCTCTCTCTCTCTCTCTCTCTCTCCCTCTCCTCTCTCTCTCTCTCCTTTCTGATCATCATATGAGCTGATTCCCTTCCACCACACTCTCTGCCATGATGCTCAGTCTCATCTCAAGCCCCTAGGAATGGAGCCCCCTATTCATGGACTGAGACCTCTGAAACCTTCAGCCCTCAAATAAACTTTTCCTCATCTACAATTGTGCTGATTGGGTCTTTTAATCACAGCAGCAAAAAAGCTGACTAAAACAATCCACAGTTGAGTGCCACATGTGAAATGATCCCTGAAAGATAACTAAGATTTAAACAAAGATTAGGGAAGGATGCGGAATGACAGTAAAGAAATGTGAAACAGAAGAGTACAGTGTTTGCAGAGTGTTGCAGCAGTAGTTGACTAAGATTGTAAAAAAAGAGGGAGCTGCATTGGAAAAGTCTTCAAATATTCCTTTGGTAGCAAGAGGAGACACTGAAAAGTTTAAGAAGGGAGTAACATTACTGATATTTGCTATAGGAAGGTTAAATTTAATAGTGCACAAAATTGGTCCAGAAGAAACAAGAAACCTATTGCAGTGGTTGAGGTAAGAGTTATGGGAGTCTGAAATACATTGTCAGGATCAAGGAAGATGGAATTAAATATGTTTCCTAATTTTCAGATCTCTTTCACTGGGAGAATGCTGCTGACACCAGTAGAATATAAAAAGCAGAGGCAAGAATGGAATTGAACAAAGCGGTTGGCAGGGAATTAGCCACATATTATGTGAAGTTAGATATTTGACCAAAACCAAGGTTTGGTGTTGTGCATCTCTCCAATCTCCAAGATTGAAACATTCAGTTAGGACTTTTGTAACTCTTCTCATTCTGGAGATTTCATTCAAGTCTTAAGATATGATATTATCTGTCTGTTGGTAAGTCCAGCTCACTCCCCTACCAGACCAGTATATCCAGTCACCTACTCTCCCCTTGAGCATCAAGAGCTTTCAAATTCAACATCTCTAAAACTGAGTTCTAGATCTTCCCCTAAACCCACTCCTCTTGAAATCATCCTGGTCTCAACAAACAGAAGCTCCATTCATCCAGTTGCTCAGAGAGAAAAAAAAAAGGAGTTATTCTTCACGTTTCTTTTTTCTTTTTTTTAATTTTCTCTTTTTTTAGTGCTCTATATGGTGAAACAGAGATAAAATAAAATGATTGAAATTTCAATATAAAAACTCTTTGGATTTCAATCCCACAATTTTATACATCTACTTTATTCACATGTCAATGAAAAACCACCAACTACTATGAAAACAGGACAAATTGTATCATGGATGAAAGTTCATTAAAAACACATCCAGATGGGCACAGTGGTGCACACCTCTAATCCCAGTGACTCGGACAGCTGAGGCAGGAGGATTGCCAGTTCAAACCGAGCCTCAGCAATTTAGTAAGGCCCTAAGCAACTCAGCCAGACCCTCTCTCTAATAAAATATAAAAAAGGACTGGGGATGTGACTCAGTAGTTAAGCATCCCTGAGCTCAATCCCTGGTGCCAAATAAAAAAACAAAAACAAAAAACACACACACATCCGACTACAAAGACAATTGCTTCCTTGGTTTCTTCACATCCTTCTATGTACTTACACATCATTTCCATAGACAAATATATCCCCATACTTACTCTTCAGTTGTCGATTTTTATACTTTTCTGCCTGCTCCAGGGCTATATTCATGTAGCCATTTAGGCAAGCCAAGACCTCTTGATAATGTACTCCAGAATTTAATTTTACCACAACTGGCCATCCAACAATTTGCTTTAAGAAGTCAAATGGTGTTTGCTTCTGCAGGACTCATTTTAACAATCTTGAGAGGCAGAAAAACTGAATTCTAATCCCAGCTGACACTTAGTCATGTGACTTGAGTAACTCATCATTCCATCTCTCATGGGTCCAGGCTGCTCTTGTCTCCACAGGGATGTAGAGCTATCTCTTCTGGTGCCCCATGAGCCCAGCCTCTGTGGGCAAACACAGTCCTTCACGCTTCTTTCTCTAACACAGTATAGATCATCCATTATCAAATTATTTTACATATTCTATAGTCTATTCTGGATATTGCATTTAAATTGAACAATAAATATGTGGTCTTTCATGTCTGGCTTCTCAGCATTTTTTTTTCAAGGTTCATACCTACTGTAGCATTTATCAGAACTTTGTTCCTTATTATGGCTGAATAATATCCCAGTAAACTGATAGAACACATTTTCTTTACCATTCACCCACTGATGGACATTTGGGTTGTTTCTACATTTTGGCTGTCATGAATAATTCTATTGACATTCATATGCAAGTTTTTGTGTGAACACGTGTTTTTAATTTGGGGGGATATTCACCTCAGAAAGGAATTTCTGGATCATATAGTAATTCTAGGTTTAATTTTTTAGGAAACCACCAAACTGCTTTCCACAGTGGCCAAACAATTTTACAATACTACCAACAGTAAGCAAAGGTGTACATCTCTACAACCATGTCAACATTTATTATTTTTCCTCTTCTTTTCTATTGTAGCTGTTCAAGTATCTCGGTAGGTATAAGATGGTACCTTGTGGTGTTTTATTTGATTTCCTTAATGTCTAATATTTTTCATGAGCTTATTGGCCATTGGTCTATCTTCTTTGCAGATATATCTATACAAATACTTTGCCCAAACTGAGTTGTTTGTCAGTCTTGTGGTCGACTTGTAAAAATTCTTATATATTCCAAATACTAGACTCTTATCAGATATATAAATTTCAACTATTTTCTCCCATTCTTTAGATTGTCTTTTCACTTTCTTGATGGTGTTCTTTGATGCATAGAATTTTTTAAATTTTGGTGAAATCCAGTTTATCTATTCTACTCTTTTCACTTGTACTTTTGATGTCCATTGTTGAATCCAAGGTTAGAAAGATTTACTGCTATGTTTTCCAACACTTTAACAGTTTTAACTCTTTAATTTTAGTTCTATGGTCCCTTTTGAGTTATTTTTTTTGTAAATACTGTAAGGTTGGAGTAAAGATGTTCTATGTTATAAGTAAGCAATCGTGTCTTCCACCAGAATCTAAGCTCCAGCAAGTCAAGAAAGGATTTTTTTCAGTACCGTATTGCTAGTCTGATCAATAATGACTTGTACATAGCAGAGGCACACCATTTGTGAAATGTATTAATTACTTGGCTAAATAATGTTCTAAAAGAAAAGGTGATTGAGATGCTATTTAATTAATATATTATTTGTAACATTCTTTATATATCATTTTTAATCTCTGGCAACAAATGCTCAATAAATTTCACTACAGTTCTATAGCAATGTCCCATTTAGAAAAGTCCATTTGGTTTTTATTCTATGATAAGCTAGGACACTTTATAGTTTTTACAATTCCTTTTTCTTTATAAATTGAAGAAAAATTCATAAAATGTGTGGGGTCTACTTTTAAAGAGTTTCATTAAATTACATCTTGATCATTTTGGAACTTAAAGTCTCCTAAGGGATCAACTGGCCAATAACTAAATCAAAATCTGATGAATCATAAAGAAAAAATATATAATTTTGGAATTTAACTCCCTGTAGTTTATTTACTGAATATTTGTCAAATACTGTGCCAGACACTAATGACAAAAAGGAAAATATGAGAATAAAAATACACCCCCCATTCTACCAAGCTCTGCTATGAGACAATCAGGTACACAGAGTGACTCACAGATAGTGCAAAACGGTCATTCCTGATGGCAGCTAGTATCAGTGACACTAAATCCATTTTCTATGGACATTAAGGAGCACTTCCCTCTCCTCTCCTTGTTCTCCTAAACTTCTCCACACTTTATTCTGTCTGTGCTCCAGTCTTCCTCTACTATGCTTTTGCCACGTAGTTCATCTTTCAGTAAAATTGGAGAAGGCAGAAGACTTCCAGATTCTGGTGAGAATGATGAAGGGAAAGTATCCTTTCCAGTTCAGTCTCCATGAAATAGTTTATAACACAAACCAAACCCTTTCAGTGAGATTGATTATCTGGATTGCGTAACTCTTCTGCTACTATGATAACAAAATATCTTCTCTTTTCTCTCCCTTCCTAAACTAAGCAAAGAACAAAGAATCAAAATAGCTCATTCTAGTTATGAATGACCCAGGACCTCTAAAATTAGATAAATACATGCTCTTTCCAAGAAAAATAGGTTAAAATATCAGAAAATCCCATTTTGATGATAATAACAACTTTTACTACTAATAGTTTCTGCCATAATAAATGATAAATCAAACTATAGCTTTTTAGCCAAAGCAGGACTGACAATCTGGTGGCATAGGTTGAAAGAACCATATTAGTTGGTCACAGCCCATGTTGTCCCTGATGCATTGGGGACAAAATATAGAAGTTGATAAACTTTTAAAATAGCCCATGTGTCTAACCTCAAGAGCACAATTGTTGGAGGAGATTTTTCTGGGGTCAATAAGAAACAGAGGATGAAACCAAAGACTTACCAGATGGAATTGACTTTTTAAATTATTGCTCCAACTTAATTTGAGTATAGTGTAAATACCTATAAAAGATCTCATTTACCCCCATTTTCTGAGGAAAACCCCAAGGCAATTTTGTTAGCACTAGGTAACTAGTTTACTGAGTCAGTGGAAAAACCATCTAGGCTTCTACTTTCTGTACACAATGGAGAAATAGGATACATTTGGAAACAAAATGGGCTCCCATGCAGAGTAATAAAGCTAATCCCTCTTTAATTACTAAAATCACTACATATCCCAAAATCCAAATGAATTTTGAAAGTTGATCAATAAAATATAAAGATCTAACTATACAAACTACTAAACTTCCATAGTGGGCGATCTTTTTTTCAGAATTAAGAAAACAAAAGTGGCACATAAGTTTAATAAAACCAGGCTTCTTCTAGATATAAAGAATCTTGTTCTCTTCTGAACTCAAAAATCACTGTATCTAAATTTTGCTTTATATTTAGGTCCATATATGGATATGACTATTTGGAGGTGGAAAACACACATACACATACACTCCTACTCTTCCCAAATTATGTGTCCATAATTGGTGGAGGATGGGGGATGGGACCACCTTTCTTTAGAAAAGAGAAAAAAAAAACACTAATTTTATTATAAGGGAGATACAGGGGAAAAAATAGCCCTCCCAATCTTTTTTCATGATTCTATTTAAAATTATTTTATTTGTTCTTTTTAGTTATACATGATGGCAGAATGCATTTTGACATATCATACATACATACATGGAGTGTAACTTAACATTTTTGTGGTTGTACATGATGTGAAGCTACACTGGTCTGGTATCCATATACGAACATAGGAAAGTTATGTCCAATTCATTCTCTCTTTTTGATTCCTATGCCCCCTTCCTCCCCCATCTTGCCCCCCCACCACCAATCCAGTGAACCTCCCCACAACTGCCTTTTGTGAGTCAGCATCTGCATATCAGAGAGAACATTCAGTCTCTGCTTTTCTGGGATTGGCTTATTTCACTTATCATGATAGTCTCTAGTTCCATCCATTTACCAGCAAATGCCATAATTTCATTCTTCTTAACCTTCCCAGTCTTATCAAATAGTAGTAACTCTGTCTCCTATCATTGTAATCATCTATTTCTGGTCAATGAGCAGGGAATTCAAAGTTCAACTCATTCAAGACATTCTTTTTTCTTCCCAAGATGTCAGCTAAGTGTGAAGAGAAGTTGGCCACACTCCACATCTTTGAAGAAGCAGGCTGTGGTCCCTGTGCTCTTCCTCCTTTCTGGTGTCTAATTCCATTAACCTTGAGAAGCAGGCAGCCTCAGTCTTCACTGGCTTTGGTACTAACAGGCTGTTATTTTGCTCACAGTTTATTCTCTCCCAGAAAAGAATTGTGATTTCTCTCAGAAAACTTGTCTGCCAACCTGCTGTTCAGGACCCCTCTTATTTTCTCATGGGAGTTATACATCTCCTGTGGTTTGGCTATGAATCCCACTTAATCCAGGATTAACATGTTCTTTCTGCATTCTCCAACTAAAAACACACGGAAATTTTTAAAATCTCTTCCAACACACATTAAAAGAGGGAAACTCATAACACTTACCTCACACCTCTCTTTGCCTAAACATGCCATGCAGCCACTTCTCTACTAGGAGGAATAGAGAGTCTGACTGCAAGTCAGTCTTGCAGTTGAACTGGCCACAACATCAGGAGCACAAATGAAATAGAATATAATCTGACTCATATAGTATATGCTCAGGTACACAGTGACCCATCCAGATAATCTTCTTCCTAAAGTTCCTAAGAAAAAAAGGAGACACAAAGCTGCACAGTTTTTGGTTTCCTTCTCTAAAACACCTAGTTTTTATCACTTTCATCTTCTACGACCGCCATATAGAGCCAAAGCCAAAAAAGAATGAATGCAGCCAGGCTTTGAGATACCTAGGTAATATCTTTTCTCTCCCCAGTTCCTTAACATTTCTGCTTATACCTCCAAAATAAAAGGGCTGCCCCTCTAATACTTAACTAAGAATATCACTTACACCATGATTTATAATGGCCAGATATTGTAGTTTATATTAACACACTAAGTTTTACTCCTGCTTTGTAAGGAAAACTTTCGGAACTTCAACAGCCATTTTCTTTCTCAACAAAGCTTCATTTAAATATTTTGCTCTCTTTTCTTATTGTTTGTTCTATTTAGTTATACATGATAGCAGAATGTATTTTGATTCATTGTACACAAATGGATTACACTTTTCATTTCTCTGGTTGTACTCGATGTAGAGTCACACCATTCATGCAATCATACATGTACATAGGGTAATGATGTCTGTCTCATTCCACCATCTTTCCTTCCTCCCCTCTTCCCTCCATTTCCTCTACACAATCCAACAGTCTTCCATTCTTCCCTTACCCTCTCCCCCACTTTTGTATCAGCGTCCACTTATAAGACAAAATATTTGACCTTTAGTTTTTTGGGATTGGGTTATTTCACTTAGCATGATATTCTCCAACTCCATCCATTTACCTGCAAATGCCATTATTTTATTCTTCTTTATGGCTGAGTAATATTCCATTGTATGTAATATTCCACCATATCTATATATATACACATACATATATGTGTGTATATATGTGTGTATACATATGTGTGTGTATATATATATATAGAATATGTATGTATATATTCCATAGTTTCTTTATGCATTGAAGAAAGGCACCTATTGAAAGGCATCTAGGTTGATTCTACAATCTAGCTATTATCAATTAGGCTGCTATAAACATTGATGTGGTTGTGTAACTGTATATGCTGATTTTAAATCCTTTGGGTATAGTCCAAGGAGTGGGATAACTGGGTCAAATGGTGGTTCCATTCCAAGTTTTCTGAGGAATTTCCATACTGCTTTCCAGAGTGGCTACACCAATTTGTAATACCACCAGCAATGTATGAGTGTTCCTTTTTCCCCACAGCCTCACCACCACATATTGTTGTTTATATTCTTGACAATAGCCATTGTAATTGGAGTGAGATGAAATCATAGGGTAGTTTTGATTTATATTTCTTTAGAGATGTTGAACATTTTTTTTCATATATTTATGGGTCCATTGTATATATTCTGTGATGTGTCTGCTTAGTTCCTTAGCCCATTTACTGATTAGGTTATTTGTATTTTTGGTGCTAAGTTTTTTTAGTTCTTTATAAATTCTGAAGATTAGTGCTCTATCTGAAGTGCATGTGGTAAAGATTTTCTCCCATTCTGTAGGCTCTCTTCACATTATTGATTGTTTCCTTTGCTGAGAAAAAGCTTTTTAGTTTGAATCCATCCCATTTTTTGATTCTTGCTTTTATATTTCTTGCACTTTGGGACTCTTGTTAAGGAAGTCTGGTCCTAAGTCAACATGATGAGGATTTCGACCTACTTTTCCTAGCATTTGATGCAGAGTTTCTAGTTTAACTCCTAGATCCTTGATCCATTTTGAGGTGAGTTTTGTTCAGGGTGAGAGGTAGGGGTTTAATTTCATTTTGCTGCATATGGATTTCCAGTTTTCTCAGTACCATTGTATGTTTTTGGCTCCTTTACCTAGGATGAAATAACTGTATTTATGTGGATTTGTCTCTGTGTCTTCTATTCTGTACCATTGGTCTACCTGTTTATTTTGGTGCCAATAACATGCCATTTTTGTTACTATTGTTCGGTAGTATAGTTTAAGGTCTTGTATTGTGCCTCCTGCTTTGCTCTTCCTGCTAAGGATTGCTTTGGCTATTCTGGATCTCTTATTCTTCCAAATGAATTTCAGGATTGCTTACTCTATTTCTCTGAGGTACATCATTGGGATTTTAATTGGAATTGCATTGAATCTATATGGCACTTTTGGTAGTATGGCTATTTTGACAATATTAGTTCTGCCTACCCAAGAACATGGGAGATCTCTCCATCTTCTAAGGTTTTCTTTAATTTCTTTCTTTAGTGTTCTGTAGTTTTCATTGTAGAGGTCTTTCACCTCTTTTGTTAGATTGATTCCCAAGTATTTTTTTTTTGAGATTATTGTGAATGGGGTAGTTTTCCTAACTTCTCTTTCAGAGGATTCATCACTTATGAATAGAAATGCATTAGATCTATGAGTGTTGATTTTATATCCTGCTACTTTGCCAAATTCATTTATGAGTTCTAGAGGTTTTCTGGTGGAATTTTTTGGATTCTCTAAATATAGAATCATGTCTTTGGCAAATAGTAACAGTTTGAGTTCTTTTCCTATTCATAGCCCTCTAATTTTTTAGTCTGTCTAATTGCTCTGGCTATAGTTTCAAGGACAATGTTGAATAGAAATGGTGAAAGAGGGCATCCCTGTCTTGTTCCAGTTTTTGGAGGGAATACTTTCAGTTTTTCTCCATATATAATGATATTGGCCTTGGGTTTAGCATAGATAGCCTTTACAATATTGAGGTATGTTCCTACTCTCCCTATTTTTTCTAGTATTTGACCATGAAGGGGTGCTGTATTTTATCAAATACTTTTTCTTCATCTATTGAAATAATCATATGATTCTTAACTTTAAGTCTATTGATGTGGTGAATTACATTTATTGATTTCCAGATGCTGAATCAACCTCACCTGCCTGGGATGAACCACACTTGATCATGGTGCACTATCCTTTTAATATGTTCTTGTGTGTTATTTGCCAGAATTTTGTTAAAAATTTTTGCATCTATGTTCATCAGGGATATTGGTCTGAAATTTTCTTTTCTTGATGTGTTTTTGTCAGTGTTTGGTATCAGGGTGATCAGCTATTATAAAGATATAAGGAAGATCAGTGGTGTAGAAGAAGAAGATTGAGAGTGAGGAAGGAGGAGGAATGGAAAAGGGGAGGAAGTATTAATGAATTCAATGAAATCATGTTATATACATACATGAGTATATTACAGGAAATTTTATCTCTATGTATATACAGAATGTACCCATCAAAAATAAATAAATAAATGAGCCAAAGGAAGATTAGTAAAGGAAGAAGAATAGGGGGAGGTAGGAGGGAAGGGAAAAGTGGAGGAGCAGAGATTGAAAATCATATTCCACACATGTATGATTTGGTCATAATGAACCCAACTATTATGTGCACATATCATGCTCTTATTAAAAACAATTTAAAATTACATCTTTCCCTAATTGTTTCATTCTGTAAAACATGATGATAACTGTATGTATCTCAGAGGGTTATTTGCAAAGTTTAAATTAGATAATACAATTAGGATAGTACCTAGCACATAGTAAACTTGAAAAACATTAGTTAGTGTTACATGAAAGAATGAATGGATAAACAAGCAGACATTGGGCTTTCTTCCAAAATCATATGTAGTAAATATTGTACAATTCCTTGGTAATTCCAGGCAATTTCTTTTTGATATCTCAGCTTAAAGTCCAGTCAAGACAAAAAGATAAAGAAGACAAACTGAAAATTATTTCTTTTTTGGCAATTAAATAGAATTTTCCTCTGCAAAGCATAGGATTTGAAATCCAATTCTTCACCCTTTCTCTCATCAACCCCATATTTTTGCTGGCTTCAAATGTTAATGGTTCTGGTAATGACCTATGTGTTATCCTCCTCCTCACAGGGCTTTCTAGGAATGATGAGTTATGACAAAGCAGCTTACTTGAGGGCTTTACAGCACTTGTTTCAAGAGATTACGATGAGAGAAGTTGTAGTAGGTCCAGAGGAATTTTTGGCTGCTCCTTAACTATAGAACTCAGACACCTGCTCAGAAAGTCAGCCCAGACTCAACTACTTGGAAAATGTGAAAACAATATATGATAAACTGAAATGTAATGCCTTATCTAAAACTCAACAGAAGCCCTGTGCTAGTGTCTTAATTCAATATATAAAATGCTCCAAAAGTACATAGATTTTTATACAAGATTACTTAGGAAGTAATTATAAAAGTGCAGCAGGCTACCTGGTTTGGCATCCTGTATGACTTGCTGGAAAAAAGTGCTGAAAGAAAATATTCTCTTCGTGATGGTAGAGAAAGAAGAAATTACAGAAAACCATTCATAAAACAGATTTATAATCCTGCATCTATTTAGTCAGACCAAGATCATAAGGACTTCAACGTTGTTCTAAAGTCCAAAATTTAGAGATCCTGGAACTTTAGCTAAAAACATAGTGCTTAAAATTGGGGTAAAAGAACATCTTTCGCTAGAAACAATAGAGTGTAAATATAAATAATATTATGTAAAGAATAGTTTCTTCAGTGGTACCAACAAATACAGGAGAATGTTGAACAAGTCAAATGTTCTAAATTAAAAAACATAAAATAAAGAGTTTTAGTCACAAATTAGGCTAAATTTAAATTGATTTATTCTGCACTCCAAAACCTTCTCATGCTGTCTTTTACTCAACCCATTGCATCATTTTAAGAGTATGGAATACAATATTGTTTAATGTTGTTAATAAAATCTGCATATGAACATTAGCTCATCTACTGAAATTCAAGAAGGTCACTTTTCTCCTCTTTCCATTCACATTCTATAAAGCAATTTGTATTCCTAACATTCCTAACTGTAGGGACAGTGGAACTCAGGCTTGTGTGAGATCTTAGCATATCCCCCCAGTTGAAGAGCATCCGAAATGGGAAGAATGAACCAACTCTGCTCTTTCCCAGCTTAGATACTCAGTTGCCTTCAAAACCAAATCAGAATGAATTAAAATCAATAAAGTGGTTCCTCTCTTAAGTGGACCAACCCCCAAAACACCTGGCCACATTTCTCAAGCACAGAATTCAATGTATTCCAAAATATTTTGGCACGCGTGGATGTGTGTCATCCTCTACAATTTTTGGCATGGCAATTAGGTATACCTTTTTGTTATTGTTTTTGAGAAAACCTCAGTTGTTATTTACTAGATAAAATTTTAGAGCTTCTATTGTTTTTTCCTATTTCCATTATGCCATCTACACTTCTTACAGTGTATGGCTATTGTTCTTGTTCCTTTCCAATATCTGTTTTCCTCCTTCTAGAAAAGTACTTTGATGTTTCCCAGGAAATCATCTTTCTTCCCATCCCATTCTCGTGATTCAGGTCATTTTGACCCTACTCCTGAATCCAAGAATAAAACATCAGAGATAGAACATCGCATCCCACTGCCAACAAACTGATTTTGGGCATGTGAAGCGGATATGACAAACAGCATATTCCGTTTGTCTGAACAGTGTGTTTGGGTCAACTATGGGCACAGGACCCTAGCAAGACAATGATGCTCAAATCCAGAACTTTTGGTGGGTATATTGGAATGGAGAGTCTCGGTCTATTGGATTGTTTACTTTTTTAAGTAGCTTTTATGTGCTGAGATCCAGCCACTGTACTCTCTGTGTGAAAAGCTGTCTGAATAAGGAGCCAATACAGAGAAAATCATAGTCAAATGATAAACTCTGAATTCTGATGACAGTTTTAAGCTCCTGTTATCTACTTATGCCTCAAGATCTTCTGCCAAGTTTTTAGATAGTTTGTATTAGTCAGTTTTTCATTGCTGGGACAAAACACCTCAAAAAACAAACAAACAAAAAAAAAGGAACTTAAGGAGGAAAGATTTATTTTGATACATGCTTTCAGAAGTAGACCAGCTCCATTGCTTTGGGCTTGAAGCAAGGCAGAACATCATTCATTATGGAAGAGGGTGTGGTGGAGGAAAGCAACTCACTTCATTGCTGCCAGCAAACTATGGAGAGGAAGGTACTGGGGAAAAGATGAAGTTTCCAAGGGGACACCCTCAAGGACCAACCCATTCCAACTAGGTTCCACCTCCTAATTTACATCGCCCTAGAGCCCTAAGAGCCCTCCAATCACTTCCCAAAAGTTCCTCCTCTGAACATAGCTGAATTGGGGACCTACGGGCCTTTGGGAACAATTACAAACACAAACTATAACACAGATATAAGTTAGTATTTCTTTGTTCTGTTCCCTGTTTCAATTGGGTTTTATAGAACTTAAAATACTTCTCTCAGTATATAGCTCCATTGTTTCTCCAGAATGTTGGAATCTCACATCATAATATTCAAGAAGATAAAAACAAAGATCATTGAAAGTTATCCCAGAGATTACTGAGGAAGCAATTACACTAATGTAGTGTCCATGAAAGAAGGTTATTACAATCTTTCTGGGTAACAGGACATATATTGGTGACATTAATATAATTAAATAAGTAATCATACATGCCTGAGCCATGCACTTGTTCTTCAAAGATAGGCTCCCCATAAACTGAACCAGAATAATTCAGCAAATTTCAATTGCACGTTGCAACAATTTCCAGATTTTAAAATGTAGTTTAGTTAATGCATAATTCACTTATACTTTCAAAACTCTGTTTATTCATCCATTCATTTACTTAAGAAATATTTATTGGATACCAATTCTGAGCTAGTCATTTTGCTACCTACTGAAGGCATAAATAATATCTACATAGACTAATAATGACTTATTTTGTCTCTTGACCCCAATGACTTATTTTAGTATTCATTGGTACTTACTTTACAAGGTGGATAAGAGAGAAAAAAAGAGATGAAAATCTTTTCAGCTAAATGTCATCACTTGTAAATGATTTTACTGGTGGCTGAGTGGAAAAGTACTTTTAAATGGATGAACAATGTGAAATTTGGAGATTATTTGTCATTTCCATTTTCCTCCAATTTTCTTCTCATCCATTCTAATAAATCATTGATAATTGGCCATATTCCAAGTGGATAGATTTGTCAGAAAGCCAGGTTATGATGTTCATTATAAGTGTTCAAAAAATTGTCACCTATCAAATATTTTTGTCTGCATAAGAATTGAAAGACTACAACTTATAAAATTATCTTCATAATTCAAGTCAAGTTTCCTAATTATTGATGCAAAGAGAGGTTTTTGATGATCATAACAAGTTTTACTTTCGAAAATTCAATACAATCAATCCGAGTTTGAAGATTACATTATAAACCATGGTTCTAAGAATCAAAAATTTGAATCATTGTAACTTTACCCCCAACCTGGTGAAGGAGGGAATTATTTAGTAGTAATAGTTGCAATCATTATGTTTTAAAGGCAAAGAGAAAATACTGTAAACAAAGCAGGAAAATATTTTTGGTGTGTAGCATAAACACGCAAACAATTATCTTAAAATGTAATCTTCATGTGACTTATTAAAGTAGATTACATTTTAATGTGCATTGCAATTTGCACATTATAGAGAGCACTCTATATGCAGCGTTAACTGTGTGACCAGCCTGACAACCTGCACAACTGAAGATATAAAAAAAGAAAAAACCCTCTGCTATCTTTCTCTAAATGGATGTATTTGGTGTTGATAGTCAGATACAGTTTTCACCTTTATCCCAGCTTGTTTCTGACCCAGTGGGTTAGTGTTAATCACCACTGTAGGCACCAATAATTTCCCCATATGTGGAATTTGATAAGTTAGAGCGCCCACTTCAATTCAAGAAGATTCCAGCTGACTATCCAGTTATCGCTATGGACAGCTTCAAGCACATCCATGGCTGGCCTTGTATTCTTAGCTTTATCAAGCGCTTTGCACTTTTTGTCTTTTATCTCTTAATTGAGACCTGACTGCAAGAAATGCCTATCTCTTCAACTGGGTTGCATTAAGTATTAACTTTAACTGCTTTGGGTACTTGAGGTACAGAAGAGGGGAAAAAAAGCCTTAAGAAGCTGTGTAGAGTAGAAAATCTTCCCAAATCTCTATTTATAAATTGTGTAAATGCTACAGCATTTTTAAAAAGTAAATAAATCTTTATCTCTTCTCCAGATTTAAAAAAAAAAGTGTTTATGTTACCAACTGGAAGAAAGTTTATGAACCATCCATCATATTTGGCAGTAATAATAATCCTACAATTCTGGCCAAACGAGATAATATTTAGGATGAGCAAATAATTTAGTAACAATAGATGAGAAAAAACTCTGTCTTTATGTTTCTGGGATGTCTATGGACTGGCTCTTTCCTAAAGGATATGGAAATATGTTTTCATTTGAGCAGAGAATACATAAATCCAAGGATTGGGGATAACTTACATAGGTTCTAAGTCTTGAAATTTTCTAAATAATTCCCATTTATATATATTACCCAATTTTTACTGTTTTCTAAAGTCCTTGAGAGCCCCGTCTGGGCCTGTTCCATCTTTTTATCCCAATTTCCTGCAGATAGTAGACATTCAACCAATGCTCATTAAATTAAATGGTATTCACTTGGGGTCTTCCTCAGCACCTATGAAACCTTCCTGTGACTCCTTAATGTGTTTATCAGTAAAAGATGCCAAATTCTGCCATCATACTGACTCCTATGTAGGGTGTTATTCCATGATCATACAAAAGTGATGCTTGGAAAATATGGGTCATGAACAAAACAACAGCTTTAGATACTGGCACTGAAAAAAAGGAAAACTCTGGGGGAAAGATAATTTACTGATGAGGGGTCTGAATATCGCTCACTGAAATAGCACTGTTCAAATTTTATACCAATACCTAAAACTTGATGATAAATGCTTGGCACTAGTGTTTAGATATCCCTTCATTCAAAATATCTTCAGCTATATCTAAGTTTAGAAAAGACTCATCTCCCTAAGAGTCAGTAGCTCAGAAATATTATGACCGGAAAAGCTTCAAAATAAACTTAAGCAAAGACAATTCAAGAAGTTATAGTAAAACACATGACTGTAAATTAAACTTGTAATAGTTATTATTAAAAATTAATGTTACTAGTAATGAAAATAAAGTTTTTCCTATTGTGTGTAATCATAATTAAAAACTCAAGCAAAGGATTATAAATTTGAAAATGCCAGAGTATGAGGCCAGATGTTCCAACCAGAAGTGATAGCTGATTCCTAAAGAGTTATTATTAAGGAAATATCTTTACCTGAGAAGGGAATGAATAGAACAAAACATCAGAATTCTAAAGACAAACAGAATATTCAGTATATATGAGAAGAAAAGCCATCCTCCATACTTCATATGGTACCAGAGAACCACAGAATGAACAGTTTAATGTTTCACTCACTCACTCATTCATTCATTTCATGAGTAGTTGGGAAATTTATATATGAAGACATCCAGGTAGTAAAATGAACATGCTGCCCAGGCTATTCTCCAGGCATAGCTGTCCGAGCATACTGCTTATATTTAAAATTGAGAATCACTAAAATTTAAACTCAGGGAGTTTTATGAACAGTGTTAATTGATGGCAAATAACATATACTTATTATCTGTAGCACCTAAAATGAAATCTGAATCTTCAAGCAAGTTTTCTAATTCATTCATTGGTCAGATGCATTCATCTTCCGTGTACCCAGCCACACCAAGTCCAATCTCCACAAGAATTGCAGTGTAGCATCACTAACATTTCCTAGTAAAACCTACATTTATTATGAGGATCAAAAATACTACCAATAAGGGTTTAACATACTCTTTCTGTAGACTTGGAGAATATGCAAAAAGTGCATTTTTCTTTTGCTTTTAACTTTAAATTCTTAAATTCCCCCTCCCCACTTAAAAGTAAAGACAAAACACTCTCATTTTATTGTTTTCTTATAGGCTCATAAAATTTTAGCTTTGTGTTACTTTTTCAAAGACTCTATTAAACTTGATACATGAGACTAGGAGACGGCCACAAACTCATAAAAATCTTTTCAAGGAATTGCTGCCTAGCAGTGAAAATTGAATGGCAATTTCTAAGAATCAAGCTAATGGCTTAAACTATAGAAAATGTGAAGCCTACTAATAGATAATTTAGGATTTCCCCTCTCCACCCCTGCCCCCACCACCACTGGAGAGAATGAACATGAGCTTGAATAAAATTGCACCAAGATCTTATTAATCTTCTGTCTGTAAAAGCTCAATTTTCCTAAGCAGTGGGCTGTGGTCCACATTCCACATTAAAATCTATGCTTAAAATATTCTCTATATTTTGGAGCTAAAAGTTCTGCACCTTTTGACGATGTGGACATTTGTATTATTGTCAGTTTCAAGAGTTAAGTATTCCAGCAGGAATTTGTTACTACGCAGCGGTACATAATGCCTGAAAACCCCCTGCACCAATATTGCTCTCAAATTGGCAGCAAGTGAACAAGGGACATGAAGGATGCTTCAGCACAGTAACCTATCCTTCCTTCTCTCCTGGGAGCCACTTGGCCAGCTTTCATCCTCATAATTATAATAAATTTGACATTTCATAGATAATATTGATTTCTGTATTTTAGCATTTCACCATAGGTGACAGTCTAGCGTCAAGAATGAAATTTCTATTGATCTCCTGCGCATTAATCTCTCATGTGTATGTGATCATTTTTATAAGACCTTTTACTGCACATAAATCAATATTTCATATTTCCAGCTATGCCAGAGGAGATGTCATATTTGTAAACTGTGAGTTGACACCTGCAATTCCTTCCTGTTCAGCTTCAACTGTTCAGTAACAGTCGATTCAGGGCTGGGAAAGGATCAAGCTCAAGAAACAAGGTAGATGAAAGGCATGAATGTAGACTAGAGTAATTAGCTTAATGAACAAAGAAGCTACGTAAGTGAAATAAAGCAAAATGAGGTTTCTTCTAAAAAAATGTCTCTGTGAACATAAGATTCTATACAACAGGTTGGATTTCCATACTTACAGAGATGTTACTAGATTTAAATGCCTGTATTAATAAGGAATGCTGAAAATACTTTAAAATATTATCTTAGAAAGAACTCTCAATAATTGTTGAATAAAAAAAACACCCAAATTTCAATGACATTTAACATATAACATTTGATCTTTTTACCCACAACTATGATAGTGTGCCGATGCTGATTAAGTAGTTTACAGGACTGTAGTCTGTTTCCTTATTTAGCAAGCAATTTATAAATTAAGGAGATTTTCATGTTGAATAATTTTCAGATTTCAACAAGATTCAAATTCTATAGGAATATCATGATTAATCAAAACAGAATAGCTTTTTAAACTGAATGTGAGTCTTTGTATAAATTATATTCCAGAATGGGAGCTGAATGGGAGCTAACAATTATTTTTAACAAGTAAATTTTTCACTCTTAAACAGGGATACTACCCCATTTAGGGAACTACTAAATTGTTTATTTTCCCAGTTTCAATGGCATTTAACAGATTATTGTGCATTTGCATGTAATCTTTTAATTTGTATGACAAACTTGTCTGTGTGTTATTATTTTCAAAACTATTTCCACCTATTAAATAATTGGAATATTTTAAGGTTTTTGGAATAAACCAAATCACTGGGCATAAACTGGTCTATTTGGACGTTTATGTTTCTATCTGTAAAATCTCCATAACTATTCTTACACTTTCTGATAGAGGTCATTAAATACAAAAGTCAATTTGGACATGGCCTAATATAAATGAAAAGGTACTGAGGGAAGAATGCTCTTTTGTATAGCATTAACATTTATTCTTTATAAAATTGCTATTCCACATAGTTAGAGAAGTTCAGAACTCTAAACCTTGTGCAATAAACATTTTCAAAATCTGACAAAGATGCTTTTAATTCAATAAAATGTTTGCTGGTATAAAAAGAACTACTTTTCCCAGATAAAAGTGGACTTGGAAATGTCCACTTTCTAGCAATTTCCCATAGTCACTATTGACACTCTATTATTTCAAATTATATGTCGTTTCAGTAGAAGGAAATGCTGCTCTTGCTTATTTTTTAAAGGCCAATCCTTTTTGCTGGTTTCTGAAACATGTTCATGGCCATAAAATATGTCAGCAAATGACTGTTTTAACATGATGACAGACATATTATCGGAGTGTGACTGACTAGTGTATGAGTGAGTGTATTTCAACAGTTGTGTCAGTTTTTGACTGAAGGAGCACAATTAAAAAAAAAACAGCTAGAATGAATAGTAAGGTGCTACTGAAGAAAAGTCAGCAGGTGAAATATATCTTTACAAATACTTTGGTTTCCTCAAGTGTCAGAAAAATTAATAGTGAGCCTTAAGCACTATGAAATTTATTTTGCTTGAGAACAAATTAATATTCCAAAATACTGGGCTATGTGTACTTGAAACTTTAGAACTTAAAGTTTAATATCCAAGTTGACTAGATCTTGTGCCTTCATTTTTACTTAATCAATTTTCATTGTCCCTTTTGAGATTTTATTTCTTTTAGGTGAAAATTTGTAAGGCATGAAACCCCAAGACTTATATGACCACCTAAATTCCTGGCTAGTGTCTCTTCCTTAAACAGATAAATTAAAGAATTAGAGATTCATTGTCTTAGTAAAAAACTATTCCTCCAATTTTATGAGCAGAAACTTTTAGCTAGAATAAAGTACATGAAGAAATGCTCTCAAATTTATAGAAGGCATTTTAAAAGAGTGTTGTAATTAATACTTGATAATTTTGCTATTTCTTTTCAACACTTTTCCTGTGCACATTTGTTATTTGCCTTCTGTATTCCAGAATCCATAGGGATTTCTCCCAGACACAAGACTTCATTACAGCTGCTCTATGTTTCTCCTTCCCATTGCCTGGGTATTGCATGCACTATTCTTGGTAGACCTGATTTGCTATTTGTTCCCTATGCCTCCAAGGCTACTTTTGCACTCAACTATTCTAGTATCTTAAACACGTACTTATATTTATTCATTTTCCACAAGTTCAGAAATCTTATTTTCCATGTCCATTTTCCCAAGGCTTGCAGTCTGTGTTTAGTAACCAAATTAGCCAAATAAGAAAATCTCTACAGAATAAATGAATGAACAACACAATCAGTGGCACATCAAAGTACGATGCCTTACAATGAAAGGAGCATATTTATTCAACAATGTGAATTTTATAAGAATCCATCTCTTTCATAATTCTCTTAACAATACTTTGAATTTAATCTCCATAATGTCATTTTTCAAGTGAAAATATGCTCAGCAACTAGTATGAGTTCAGTAAATAATCTGGACAGTAGAGTACAAGGAATTTTTTAGGTCTTAAATAATATTTTAAAATTTTCAGGTGCTCTATGTATTCATTGTTTAAAAAACATACATGCTATTTGTGCTTTAGTGTAGAAAAAAATGATTCTAATGACTACATTCAAAATATATCTTAAAGATTGCATAATTCTAAAATAAGAATGTAGTTTTCCAGATAGCACATGAAAAATATCTATTTTCTTCATATTAATTTTCTAAAAAAAGATGTTGAATGAACATCATATATTTAGAGAAAATTGGCTTAATATTAAAAATGAACTTCCCATTACTTAAAATCTTACACTGTATAAGTCAAAATTTCAAGTTCATATTAAAAGTTTTGAGAGAAAAGTGCATAAAGAAATTATTTAAAGCTAGAAAATTTTCACAATAAAGTTAAAAATGCCTACAAAGTAAGCATGGCTCACAAAATTTTAGAGATAAAGTCATTTTTATTATTTGAAACCAAATAGTTGCCTCTACTAATTATACACACAAATGATCCAATTTTTAAAATATATGTGAGGTTCTCAAATTAAGAAATTAGCATCAATTTTTCTCATAAAAATCCCCAAAATATTCCCTACTAGTCATGAGAAATTATCTGCTCAATGATGGTGTGAGCATTGAAATAAGGGATATTTTCCAATACAAAATTAGGAAAAATGAAGTTAGTATTATGGGAGGTTTCATAATATATGAAAATAAGTAAGGCATTTCAAAATTTATCATTTAGAGTACTAAAATAAGATTGACAGCTTGGATCTCAAGAAGTTGACATGCTGCAGTAATCAAAATTTCCAGCATCAATGCTATAACTTCATTATAGAATACCTGAAATTTTTTTCGCTCCTTCCTATGAGAGAGCATATATATTGAATAATAGGGTTGAAATATATATATAATTCTACATTTATATATATACACATATATACATATATATATATCTTTTCAAAGATGAGTGGAAGTACATCTATGTACTTACTATGTAAGTATTTTTTCTATGGGATTCTTATGGAGCATATTTATCCAAGTATCTTCCATTTTAAATGATCAATGTCAAGGAAATACTAAGGAAAATTTTAGATTCAGATTTCCAGGAAATTTTTTAAACATTTTTTTAACATTTTAAAAAGTGTTGAAGCATGTTAGGATTAAAAATAATTGTTTAAAGGAGTTCAATACATGTTTTTGTTCTTTTTTTACCAAAAAAAAAAAAATGGGAATTTCTTACAGTGCATAATAATGGAAGAAATGAAAAGGATTCAGTTCCTTCAGTTACTTTTTCAAAGCTAAAATTGTGAGTAAAAAGGAGCATCTATTTTGATTATAATCATAGCCAAATGCAGAATATTTTTTTCATATCTTACTAATAGGATCTTTAAAGAAATTATTGTGTTGATTTTAGTACCCCAAACTTTGAAAGTTAAGAAGAAAGCTAGAGAACAGGGAGGATTTACCCAAGTAAGGGCTGAGCTTAAAAATAATTCTAGAATTTGACAAGGAATTATCATATAAATCCACATACCAAACCAACATATAAGTAGAAATGAGCGTCAAACCTAAAGAATGGATTATTGGAAAGAATCATCATTCTTTGTAAGAATGATAAGACCCATTTTCCTCAGTTTAACTTATCTCCCTTCTATTTTCTGTATTTTCTTAGGAATTTGCTGTCTATTAAAGTTCATAATAGAGACCTTACTCTTAAACTTTTGAGGAAAGTTTCAGATGAAGAATTATGAATATATTTATCCCATTTAACAGACCTGCTAAATAAAGTTCCTTATTATAAGCGCAAAGTTCTAACTAAGAATGTTTTTAAAAAGGAAAACATTAACCAAAAATATTGAAAAGATAGCTTAAGTAATTCAGTAAGACAATAAGTAACAACCCCACAAAAATAGGCAAAAGAAAGGTTAGTAAGAAAAAACTAACACACTTACAAGATATTCAAACTGATTCACATTTAAATAATTAAAATATGGCACTAATTGTGACCTAGCAGATTGACAATTTATTTGTTTTTGTTTGTTTGTTTTTTACAGGTGGTTCAACTTTTTCACTTGCTCTTTTTAGATATACAGAGTATATTTTGACACACTACATATACATGGAGTATAACTTATTCTAATTAGGATTGACAATTTATTTCTAATTCATTTACAACTAGGCTGTGGGGAAACAGGACTCCCTTATTCTGCTGAGAGCAGAATCTTTCATGAGTAATTTAGGGATCTATCTCAAAATTGAAAATCTCTATACTACTAGACTAAGTAAATCTACTATAAGAACTTGCAATACACTTATATGAAAATTTACACACACATTCACGTACACCCACACACACACACACACACACACACGGATTCGGTAAAATTAAACTAGCAAAGACAATTAGAATGTCAATCAATAAAAGGTTAATTAGCTAAAATATGGTACATACACAATGGAATACTCTTCAATTGTTTTCTTAAAAATCACTTTGAGAAACAATTTTGTAAATTTGCATTGATTATAACAATTATTTCCAAACAAATTTTTAAATCCACTTAAAGAAAGAATCTGATTTATAAAAAAAATTGGTAACTCTTGGTTAAAGTAAACAAAGAAGTCTTTTCAGAGAAGTGTAACTTTGAGACTTCTGGGGAGAGAGAGGAAGTTTTTCAATTACTACCTTTTCTTTTCTGAACTGTTTTAGTTTTTTAAACATGTTTGGTTATTATTTTTAATAGTATTTAACAAAGCAATAGATTATTTGACCACAGTTTTTCTTCTCATCTTTTTAAATTTGTGTCTAAAACCTTTATAATCTAAAATATACTATATACATACACACACAAATAATAAATGAGAGCCCAAATGATATACATAGAGTCAAACATTTAATTTAATAAAATCACATACATATGATAAAATCACGTGTGTGAACATTGACATCCCTGAATCATGTACCAACAAATGGTGAGTTTATTAAAAAGTGTCATCACAAAGTTCTTTGATTTTCACATTTAAAAATGCCTATAACTGGCATGTCCATTTCTCTATTAATATTTAAGTCAATACATTGCTCACCCCTGATCCCTGATTGAAGAGGCACTACAGCACAGTGAGCTAAGAATGCAGATCTAGAACTAAATTATCTGGGTTTGAATTCAATTTCTGCCCTTTACTAGATATGGGACCTTGGACAAGTCACCTAGTTTTTCTTTAATTTGGGTTCTCTTCTGTAAAATTAAGAACATTTCCTACCTCTAGTTTTTTTTTTTTTATTTACTTATTGATACATTGAACACAAATGGAGTACAGCTATTGTTTCACTGGTTGTACACAAAGTAGAGTCACACCATCTGTGCGTTCATGCATGTACACAGGGCAATGGTATCTGTCACACACTCTGTTATTAATTTTACCCCCAACCTGCCCCCACCCCTCCCTTCCCTCTATGCTAGCTATCTTTCCTCCATTCTTGCCATCTTTCCCCCCCCACATTATGCATCATCATTATTTATCAGAGAGACCATTCGGCTTTTGGATTTTTGGGATTGGCTGATCTCACTTAGCATAACAGTTTCCAACATCTATCCATTTACCTAAAATGTCATAATTTTATTCTTCTTTGTGGCTGAGTAATATTCCATTGTGTATATATACCACAGTTTCTTTATCCATTCATCTACTGAAGGGCATCTAGGTTGATTCCATAATCTAGCTATTGTGAATTGAGCAGCTATGAACATTGATGTGGCTGCATCACTGAGGCAATCTGATTTTAAGTCCTTTGGGTATAAGCCAAGGAGTGGTATAGCAGGGTCAAATGGTGGATCCATTCCAAGTTTTCTAAGGAATCTCCACACTGCTTTCCAGAGTGGCTGCACCAACTTGCACTCCCACCAGCAATGTATGAGTGTACCCTTTTCCCCACATCCTCACCAACACCTGCTGTTGCCTGTGTTCTTGATAAAAGACATTCTAATTGGGGTAAGATGAAATCTTAAGGTGGTTTTGATTTGCATGTCTCTTATAACGAGTGATGTTGAACATTTTTTCATAAATCTGTTGATTGCTTGTAGATCTTCCTCTGTAAAGTGTTTGTTCATTTCCTTGGCCCATTTATTGATTGGGTTATTGGTGTTCTTGGTGTAAAGATTTTTGAGTACTTGGTAGATTCTGGAGATTAGTGCTCTGTCCGAAGTGTGTGTGGCAAAGATTTTCTCCCACTCTGAAGGCTCTCTCTTCACATTGCTGATTGTTTCCTTTGCTGAGAAGAAGCTTTTTAGTTTGACTCTATCCCAATCATTGATTCGTGCTTTTATTTCTTGCGCTTTGGGAGTCATGTTAAGGAAATCTGGTCCTAGGCCAACATGATGAAGATTTGGACCTATTTTCTCTTCTATTAGGTGCAGAGTCTCTGGTCTGATTTCTAGGTCCTTGATCCACTTTGAGTTGAGTTTTGTACAGGGTGAGAGATATGGGTTTAGTTTCATTTTGCTGCATATGGATTTCCAGTTTTCCCAGCACCATTTGTTGAAGAGGCTGTCTTTTCTCCATTGCATGTTTTTGCCTCCTTTGTCAAGTATGAGATACCTGTACTTATTTGGGTTTGTCTCTGTGTCCTCTATTCTGTACCATTGATCTACCTGTCTATTTTGGTGCCAATACCATGCTGTTTTTGTTACTATTGCTCTGTAGTATAGTTGGAGGTCTGGTATTGTGAAACCCCCTGCTTCGCTCTTCTTGCTAAGGATTGCTTTAGCAATTCTGGGTCTCTTATTCCTCCAAATGAATTTCATGATTGCTTGCTCTATTTCTATGAGGTCCATCATTGGGATTTTAATTGGAATTGCATTGAATTTGTATAGCATTTTTGGAAGTATGGCCATTTTGACAATATTAATTCTGCCTATCCAAGAACCTGGAAGATCCTTCCATCTTCTCAGATGCTCTTTAACTTCTTTCTTTAGTGTTCTGTAGTTTTGTTTGTTCTAATTAGTTGTACATGACAGTAGAATGCATTTATACATTTTGATAGATCATACATAGAGTGTAATGTCTCATTTTCTGATTACACATATTGCAGGATCACATTAGTCATACATGTACATACATTCATACATGTACATGAGGTATTAATGTTTGTTTCACTCTATTATCATTCCTTCCCACATACCCCTTTCCCACCCTTCACTCCCCTCTACCTAATATAAAGTAACTCTATTATGAACTCAATTTTACACTGATAAATTTGGAATATTGAACATAACTTTGGTCAATAAAATGTAAGTTTCGCGAGGGTGGGGTTGTGTTCAGTATTGTATTCTTGTTACTTAGAATGCTCCACATATTGATGGCAATTAACAAATATTTACCCAAAGAAAGCATTTTTGTTCTAGATTCTCTTGCCCACATTTGATGGTGATACTCTGGAATACTGACAGATGTGTATTTCACTTTTTTCTGAGAAGCTGAGAAAATAGATTCCTTTGCATAACTAGCTAGACTCTCCATAGATAATAAGAATTGGCTAAACTGGATTCAAGAAACAACTCTGAGAGTATTTGGGGGGAATGTTTGGAAAGAATGCTGATCTTAAAACAACAATTGATCCTCTACGTGTTTTACTTATACTAACTCATGTTATATTCATAACATAAAACTAGAGGTGAGCGGGGAATTTGGGCCCAGTCGGCGCCATTCTACAGCTTCCCTGGCGGAGAGACTCCATCTTGACCTCTCTGAGCCCTCGGACCTAAGCCCACCCCTTTCCCCGGGGACACAGTGCTGCGGCTCCAGGTGAGATTTGGCCAGGAGCAGAGCTGTTTGCCGGCTCCAGCGGGGAATTTGGGCCCGGTCGGCGCCATTCTACAGCTTCCCTGGCGGAGAGACTCTATCTTGACCTGTCTGAGCCCTCGGACCTAAGCCCACCCCTTTCGCAGGGACACGGTGCTGCGGCTCCAGGGACACGGTGCTGCGGCTCCAGGGCCACGGTGCTGCATCTCCTGGTTGCCTCTGCCCAGAAACATTGATCATTCCCAACCTGGAGGTTGTGAGATAGCGGCTATCTTGGTTCACCACTTGATCAAGCACCTCTCAAACATCTGGTGAGTTGCTGGAAATCTGCAGGGACGCTCTGGGTCTTTGCAGGAAAGTTGCAATCCCTCTGATTTGCACTACTAGAGGGGAGGATATATGAGCAGCATGGGAAGACACGGGAAGAAAGTGTCCCAAACAAACCTGGATGGTGCATCAGGAGATCCTAAGGACAGCACGGTAGAGGGAATGACAGAAATGGAGTTCAGAATGTTCATAATTAAAATGATCCGAGAAGAGAATGAGGTGACGAGAGAGCAGATTCAATTTTTTTCAAAAAGCGAGTTCATAGAGTAAGTTGATTTTTCTCAAAACATTTTTATTTTTGAATGTTTGTGAAATGAGAATAAACAGAAAGAAATACCGTACAGTTTTCTGAAAACTCTTCACCAGAATTATGCCTTATCTTGCTTTAATTTCTGTCAAAAGTTTTTCCCATTTCAAAACCAGGAAAAGAATACTACATGTACATCAGTATATATTTACATATCCATGGATGATAAAATGTAGGGTTAAATTTTGTGTTAAATGAAATTACATGTGCAAGAAAAAAGTGAAAAGACTTGGCTTTTACATTTTTTTACTTTTTTTTTTTTTTTGGTACTGGGGATTGAACCCAGGGGCACTCAACCACTGAGCCACATTCGCAGCCCTATTTTGTATTTTATTTAGAGACAGGGTCTCACTGAGTTGCTTAGGGCCTCGTTAAGTTGCTGAGGCTGGCTTTGAACTTGCGATCCTCCTGCCTCAGCCTCCCAAGTGCTGGGATTACAGGCGTGCGCCACCACGCTCAGCTACATTTTTTTACTTTATTTAGAATTTAAATTTAAATCCTCTAACTCTACATTTTCACTCACAAGAATTACCTTAAGAAACAAAAACACTTAAATGTGTTCACATACCAATGTAAAATTTTAACTAAGGGAAATATTTTGTCCCAAAATACCAAACCCTTAAACTTGAGCCCAAATATATACATATATAGGGTTTTTCACCCAAGAAACATAAACATATTTCATTCTGTTTGGAAGATATTCTTGAAAAACTGATTGTACAAGCCTGTGATGTAATTTTACAAAATTTAAAAGAGCAATGCTGAGCAGCAAACCGCCCCCCCACCCCAATCCAAATCTAACCCGGCCAAATTGTTTCCTAATTTTGTCATCACAAAACAATGAAGAATACAAAACATCAATGCATAGCTATCTTTAAGCAAATTTTCATTTCTTGGAAAGAAAAGTTTAGGTTCCATAAGAGAGAAAACCCTGGCAATAGCAGGGAAAAGTCTACCTAACCAAGTTTGCTAACTTGAAAATTCTTGATGAACTTACTCAGACAGAGATTACTCATGTGCTCATAACACTCTTGTAATCTTTTCCCAAGTGGGGTTACATTTCTAATTCAAAAGAGGGGAAAGCACAAAACTTCATTTGTCTGACAAATGGTGTGCTGTGCAGTAATTCAATACATCCTCCTGCCCCAAAAAGGAGGTACTTCCAAAGGCATTGTCCATTGAACACCTAGTACATAGTAAATATGATACTACATATAACAGAGTGCAAAACACATGCAAGTCTTACCTTCATGTAGCCTGAAGTACTATGGAGTAAAACATAAAGACATTAAAAAGGCCTCATTACAAATTCTGATGGAAGCCATGAAAATAACAAAGCACCTGAGGGAGGAGGCTCACGTCAGATTGAGGAGTCAGGGAAAGTGTCCAGTGGGAGTGTTTGGCAATTAGACCACAAAGGAAATGAAGAATGCAGCATACAAGAGGACCAGAGCGTATGTGAAGTCCTGGGGCTGGGAAATGATCTTACTTTTTTGTGGAACTAAAAGACCGAAGGCTGAAACTTAGAAATGACAAGAATAATTCCAGATAAATGTGTAAAGAAAAATGTAGAAGCAATTGTTTTCAGCTCTTTGAGACCATGTATTTCAATTGCATGGATAACATTTTCAAATTTATGATATGAAACAATCAAAACATCAGAGGGTGTTTGGATGAGGACAAAAGTTGAAGAAAGGAGACAATTTGAAAATGATGCTAGCAATGCACAAAAATGCTACCAGGGTCTTGTTTATCACACTAACAACTTAAGACACTAGTTGCTCCTCTACAATTCATAGAAATAAAATTAAATCGGAAGCCCTGTTCTAAATTGTTATGAACAAGAAGACATGCATCACTGTCTGACCATATTTCAAGTATGTTATGGATTTATACAGGTTGAATGGGTTGGCATAAGATAACTGACATCAGTAATTTTTTTCGTTTGGAGGATATGTCTTTTTAGAATCAAATAACCAATTTAGAAATTCATTTTTGAATGCACATTATTTAAAAGTTACTCATGTGTCTCACTGTGGTCTCACCTACTGTAGGAGGTAGAACATTTATTTAAATTCAACATAGCTCCCACCTGTCAACACTTGACACATAAAAAAGTGAAAGCCAGAGAGATTGTTTTAAGTCTTTTCACAATGCACAGTTTTCTGCTAACCCACCAAGTAGTGATTTTGACTTTGGCTTTGCCCTAATCATTTGCACTCACCATTTTGCCACGTTCTTATTCTTGTTCTCCCATTACAACATGCAACTGATCTTGGGCTAGTTTGAGATTAAGCTTCTTGCTGTGGGCTAGCTACAGACCAAAAGATAACCAAAGTGATTTGAAATGATGTACCCTATGGAGAAACAAGACTTTCCTCAGGATACATAGAGAGTTGGGTTTTATGTCATCTTTGTACATAGATCTACTTTCACAGAGAATCAATTCTGACTTTTGCACTAAGGAACCTACAAACATTATCTTTAAATGAACTAAGGATTATTATAGAATTCTGTTATTTGGAAAGCCACACAGTCTTGTGAAAATAAAATGTACTAAAAAAAAAGTTTTTAAAAAGGACAAAAACACACAGCAACCATTCCTTCATGGAGCCCTTCCCAAGATAATATGAATAACTTGAATTTCCATGCTAAAGTTTTAGAAATGTTCAAATTCACAGACATGTGTGAACTCTTCAATCTCCTCTCCACTGAGGTCTGCTTGTATCTTGTGTTAGAAACACCCATTTCTAGGTTCAAAGAGAATCAAGCAGACAACAAACAAGAAAGTAATTCTTCTCCCATTCTGCCATTAAACGAAGGCTACCACACTGAAAGGATTCTTAAACATCTCAGGCTTCCAGAGACAAAGTGGCCAAGATGGTGAAAATGTCTAACCAAAATCACATTTCTGGAATTTTACCATTTTACAGAACTTGCTGAACACTAAATTTTATGTTATCCATTTATTCAAATAAATTGACCAAAGCCTACCTGCTATATACCAGGCAATTCATCTCATTACAAGTAGAAACAGATTCTGTCATATACCCATGTGCTTGTTGCATGGTGAGGATTCATTAAAGATGTCTGCTCTGTGGTGATGGCTGTAGCTATAATTTTCTAATCTATTGATTGTCCTTGGTCCACCACCTTCAGTGGCACCATCCAAGGCCCTCATGGCTCTTCAGTCTTCAGAGAATTCACTACATCAAACTTCCCCAAACCATTACTAAATCACTGATTAAATACTGAACCATTTCTTGACTGGGAGCAAATAAATAAATAAGTAAATAAATAAATAAATATTAAATTATCTTCTCATCTTTTACTGCCATTTCCTATTTCCCATGAGTTATTTTGCCCCAGTAGCCAACAAAAATTAGTTTCTTTCTTCACTACTCAGCTCTCAAGCAGTCAATTCTATCTACCCACTACCATATAAAGACTTGCTTAGAGGTGTCTCAATGTCTATGACCATGCCAAGCATAGCAGATGTAACTGCAAAACTAAGTGCTAAATTTGAATTCCTCAGTTTTTACATCCAGCCCATTTCACATGTTTCAGTATCTACAAAACTCATTATTGCTTCTGTGTTAACCAGCTTTTTGTCACTGTGACCAAAATACCTTTTCTAGAGAAAGAAGAGTTTATTCAGGGCTTCTGGCTTCAGAGTTTCATTCTATGCCCAGACAATGCTATTGCTGGGGTGGGACAGAACATCATGCTGGAAAGGCATGGCAAAGGAAAGCTGCCACCTCTTGGCAGCCAGGAATAAGAAGGAGATAGTGTGTGTGCAAGGAGCCAGGGATGAGATATTATCTCCAAAGACAGGCCCTCCATGACTTTCCACCTGCCTACAGTTACCACCCAGTAGTTTATTCAAATTAGTCATCCATAAAATGGTTTAATCCACTGATGCAGTTTCAGCTCTCATAACCTAATCATTTCACCTCTGAACATCCCTGCATTACCTAACATGAGTTTTTTGGAGGACATTAAAGATCCAAACCATAACAGTGGTTTATCAGGAACATGAGCTTCATCCAAAAGGTGACTCATTTCCACCCATTTATTTATTTGAAGGAATGAGGACTCAACTTTGATGAATTTGTTTTTCCAAGATAATCTGTAAATCTTGATTTTATGTAAAATCTTGCAATGTTACATGTTGACTCATTTAAAACAAAAAAAATATTATGCTAACTCCCAGATCTTCTCAGCAATTAAGTTCCCCATCATTATAATGTGTGATGAGGTAGATAATGATGATTTCTAAAGGGCACAATGTACAAATATATAAAAGCAGAACTTGATTAAAAAACAAGATAATCCACAACATGCTTTCCAATACTAAAATAGCCTAAGGAAGTTTCAGCCTGTAATAGATTCACCCTAATTAAGAAATATGATTTTCTTACAAATTCTGTGAATATTTTGGCAAGTAAACATTCTCAAAAATGCTCACTGTGCTCAAACCCTTGACATAGAGATTAAAAGAGCTCAGGATGTGGTAACAATCATCCACTTATTCGACAAACGCTACGGGTCAGGCATTTTGTTTGACAATGGCAACAAATGGGATACAAGACAAAATTCTTGAGGCTTGCAGTTAGTGGGTGAGGGAGGTAAATCAACAGGCAGCTATGTGACACCTACTGGGTGCTTTCGACAGAAGCCGGCAGTGTGCTATGGAAGTAGAGAAGGAGTTCATAATCGAGCTTGGGAGTTGAGGATGGAGGATAGCTCAGAATGTTCCTTGCAGAAGTATGTCTTTGAAAAAAGATACATATTAATTGGTTAAGTATGTGTGTGTGTGTGTGTGTGAAGACTGAACATCTATAGACACAGCAACTGGAGAGGGCATAATACTTCCAACAAATTAAGGAATAGCAAACAGAAATCAGATCACTATAAGAAAGAGGAAAACAGAACCCAACACACACACACACACACACACACACACACACACAGTTGTTGCTTAAAACAAGTTATCATTTTGACTAACTCTTGAAATACGTAGTGGCTCTAATATACTTGAGTTAATTTACCATGAGAAATGAAGAATCTTTTTCCAAACCAATACTTCAGCCAACCACATATTGTAGAGTTAAGAGAATACAAACAGCAGATTTTTCAGAGATTCCTGAAACCAAGCACCAACTTCTCATGTATACAGTGTAGTAAAAACATACCCACCTTTTCAGTGATGCTTTGTATAGAAGTGCAGCATTTTGTTGAAAATGGACAATAATTTATATCATCAAGGAGGGCCTACACTCATCCTTATAAACCTTCATCTGCCCTTAATCAAACCTCTCAAGAACCCAAACTCCCCAGTGGAAACTCATATAACTGCTGTGGCTGGTTATATCTGGTTTCTACTTTCTTCAGATAAATTCTCTTCTCATTCCTATAGGCAGAGAAAAATGAAAGGCAATCATTCTTTTCTCCATTGGAGAAAATGTCAGAAATATAAAGGTGCTATGGAAACATGGTTAGATAATACTGCCAAGGACTGAGATGCCGGTGTTCTGGAGAGGTAGGAAGGACAGGAATAACTAGCTAGGTCCTGGGAAGGATAGCCAAGGAAGGCAATAAGAGAACAAATGAAGAGCAAGTCTAGGTGGAGCTGTGATGTGCAGTTAATTATAAGCAGTGATTTATATATGTATCAGGATGTATCCATTAAGAGACTTTTTGTTTATAAAACCCAATTTAGACTGTCATAAGCAAAATAATTTATTGGTTCACATAACTGAAAGGTTCAATGGGGTATATTGGGCTTCAAACATAGCAGAAGTTCAGAGTTCAAACGATGTCATGGAAAGCAAGTTGTCTCTTTTCACCACTCAGCTGCCTTCTAGTTTTCTGGCTTCAATGTATAGGCACAGCATGTTGAATTTTGACAGCTTCAGACTTTCCCTGGTGGTAGAAAGATGCTTAACTTTGATAGTAAGAAAGTAAGATTCTATCGCATGATTTTCATCAAACAATTCATTTTGTTTCACTGGCTCTGATTGGGTGCGATCTGCAAATCTAAAGCAATCCCTGATGGTGGTCAGGTTACATCTCCGGGTGACCATAGTAAAGTGGGCTGGCAATGGAGAAAGAAGAACAGCTCAAAAGATGGCAATGCCAGGAAGAATACCACATTGAGTTTCTCTAGTCTATACTCAGAATGTACTCAGATGTAGGAATCATTAGAAAGAGAAAATTGGGGGAAAAAGTCCTTTATCTGCAAAGTTCAGAAATAGTAATGAACGATACTCTAAAATTCCGCAGGTTTACCTCCAGATCAGAACATCAGTCCTTCCTTCCTCCCAAACATTTTTACAAAAAGACACTGTAACAACAAAGTCTTCCTCTGCAGCTCCATCCTGATACTCGTTGTGCTATACCTGCCTTCACAGACAAGCATCAAGAGTTACTGAAGCAAAACATAAACACGTTATGTTGAACATTTCTCTGTAATACTATCTTTGCACCTTGTGGATTATGTAGTGGAAACAAAATAGTTTCAATGACCAATTAAATCACAGGTTAAGTGGGAGAAAGAAATGAAATGAAGAGAATTACACACTTTTATTTGGATAAGTGATGAGATGACTGAAGTACTCTGCTGGCAAAACCTCCTATATCATAAAGCGCATGACAGCATATGTAGATTTAATAGGTAGAAAATATAGAGTTTGTTGAAAAACTGTAGGTAGCATAAGACAAGAAGTTCAAAACCACTCTAATTTGAATAACTAGTTGGTAGAGATGAATTCTGCAGAATTCAAAACTAGAGAGATAAGGTATATCCTTTGATACTGGATGAAGTCCATTAAATTTAAAGCAAAATGGAGAGAAGTTGTATTTACTTCAGTAATAATAAATACAAGGAACTCATAAAAAGTCCAAGCAATAATAAATCTGAAATCTAAACAAAGGCCAAAACCTCTATTTTAAGTGAGGAATTACAGAATCACTGAATAAAAGTGATATGAGTAGAGCTCTAAGGATTCCAAAGATAGTACTTGTGCCCTCTGATCTCATGTCCAACAACATCTTTGTCATTATCTCCCTAGGCAGCAGAATTCATTATAAAATAACCTCAATGGTAAGAAAGACTTTTCTAAGGGGTTGAGGGTGTAGCTAAGTCATAGAGCAGAGGCCTACTATGAATAATGCCTTGAGTTTGACCCCCAGCCCTGCAAATGAAAAAAACAGAAAAAAGAAAAAATTTTAAAGAATTACTGCTTACTTCCTTCTTACCTTTTGAAAGAATTACACCCATTATAAGGGCAGGGAATCATGAACTAAAATCAACTTCCATGTATGTATGAGTTTGTCACAATAAACCCAATTACTGTGTATAACTATGAAACTCTAATAAAAAAATTAGTAGGAAAATTCTGATGCTTTCCTCAGAGCCTGAGATATATAAGTGATTTAGTTAGACAAATATATTTTTAAAAATGAAAAACATATGAATCCAACAATAAAAATGACTTGTAATAATTAAAAAGAAAAGAAAAATAGCAATCTAATCTCTATGTGATCTAACCAACAGAGATTAGAACAGAGATATGGCCATGCCTCTTACAAACTCTGGACTGGATATTAATTGTTTTATAACCTGCATTCATTTTTCTTTTTTTACTTTTTTTCTTACTTCCTTGTATGTTCTCTCTTCCCTATGCTGATGAACTAAAATCCAAAAAGAAATCAATTTCCAGAATCTTTTTCCAGGAGGGTTCAAAAATACATAATCTTCCATGTGCTCAGTTGGATAATATCCATCCCTTTCCCCTTCAAGATATCCAGTTCCTAATCCTGTGAATGCTACCTTATATGACAACAGGATCTTTTTCCAATATTAAATTAAAATTAGTGAGGTGGGAATTCTGGATTTTTCAGGTTGACCTCAAATGTAGTTATTCATTTGCTTATAAAAGAGAAGCAGAGGGAGAGTTGAACAGAAGAAGAAAAAGCAGTGTGATGATAGAAATAGGAAGAGGAAGAAGTTGACGCAATGCAGAGGCTGGAAAATGAAATGAAACAAATTGGCCCCAAGAATCTCTGGAGTAGTTGTGGCCCTGCGAAAACCTTGATCTCAACCCACTGAAAGTCATTTCAGACTTTGGTCTTCAAAACTTCATAGTCCTGGAATAATATTTATAGTTCGGAATCATTTGTTTTTTTAAGCCACCAAGTTTGTGGTGATTTGTTATAGCAGCCACAGGAAACTAATACACCCTCTGTCAATGAGGGGCTGTCACATAAAATTTGGAAGTTGGAAGTGAATACAGGTTATTATTGTTCTTCCAGCAGTTATGTACAGGCACACAGAATTTTACAGTGGTTTCTAGGTTTTCTCCTGTGCCTCACTCCCTTTCATGCTGAGGGCTTCTCTCCTACATTCAGATCTTTGAATTTGAGGAGAAATTCAAACCAGCCATCCTGAGAAACCAGACATGGATTTCTGCAGTTTGCACAATCTTCTCATACAAAAGAGTAAGCCTTTTGTTTCTGCCTTTTTTTACATGGCGAAGGCAAACCTGATTTGAAATATTTACAGAACAGTATATAGAGTCTTACTTTTTCTTAATCTTTCTTAGCCCTTTCAACTCATAATGTGGAAGTAAAGAACCTGGAGTTTGTGAGGTTTACTCAGGAAATAGAAATGCACTAACACATCAATGCATCCATAGATATATTAGAGAAATGTGTATGACCTTTAATGACTGGAAAGATTTTTGCCAAAACCAAGGTCATCTAGAATTTCTTTCTTTCATACTGGTTATCTTGTTCTCCTCCTCTTCCCTTTACCTTAGAGAGATTTTTCTATTTGGATCATCTTTCTTAAGTGTTTGTCTCTTCCTTCAACTTCCTAGACAGGTAAGTACATACATTCTCAGTGGTTATCTGAAATACCAGCATATTTATGATTTCCTGAAGCCAAGAAAGAGCTTTCCTTCACTTCCACCAAACCCTACCTCTTCCAGCTGATTTTAAGCTCCTAGATTTAAATGCTTCCTGTTCGAAATCCTTAGACCACTTGCTGTCCTCCTGATCAAACCTTGACTGACACCATCCATGTTCTAATTATCCAGTGACTTACTTAGAATAGATGTAAAATATTTTGTTTCCAAAAGCTTTTTAAATTTATTTCTATATAATTAAATTAGGAGGAACTAGTTTCCAAAGCTCTATAATTAAATGTGTATAAAAAGAATTTTTCCTTTATTCCCTCATTCATTCAGCAAATATTTAGGGAGCACCAACTCTGTGGGATATGCAATACACAAATTAGATATAATGAGAAAGCTATATGTGATTCCTACAACACAGTGTTGACAGCACCAGGGGAAGAAAGGCCAAGACAGAGGCAATTGAATAGGGTATGACATTTCATGAAAGGTAAATACAAGGTGCTACAGAAGTCTACAAACAGCAGAATCAGAGAGTACTTCCTGGAGGAAGTCACACCTATTCTGACATTAAGAACATAATATGTATCACTAAGGCATTATATAAACAATGGAAGAAGAAATAATCCTTTCCTCCCCGACCTGCCACATCTACTCCTCGTTCATCCATCTGTATCTCTGAATTCCCACATGACTCAAGTAATCACCCTTTGCTTTCTGTACTTACACAGAAAATTCCACAGCAGGCCGAAGAATGTATTATTGAAATACGAGTATTTCCTGTATTTATGAGCTCCTGAAATGAAGATCTGGAAAGCAGGTGCAATCATTTAAGGGGATGGTTTGGTCTAAAGCCAGGGACACCCCAAATGTGTAAAATTTCTGCTCCTGCTGCTGCTGCTGTTTGAATTTTATTATTGGCTGGCATAGGATATTTCAAATTTTTGTAAATTTATTCAGAATTTTTCAATTTACCACAATCTCTAGCCTTCCCTGTTGTTTAGAATGAGTAATTTGCACATCTACTTCATTTATCAGGCCTCTCAAACCTTTTCCTTATGTATCCTAGAATAAATGAAAGAGTACACACTAACATCAAATCAAACTATAAATAAGCATTTATTTCATGTGTAATCTTGGAAAAAGCACCTAAATCATCTGAGTCTTTATTTTTTCTTGTTAAAGTGAATGTACCATCTGCTTTGCATAGAAATGATGCTGTGAAATGTCCAGCTTGAGAACTGGTGGGTTTGCCTCTTTCTTCCTTCTTTCCTTCCTTCCTTCCTTCCTTCCTTCCTTCCTTCCTTCCTCTCTCTTTGTTTTTCTTTTTCTTTCTTTGCTTTTTTTGCATATAGTCTAAGATGTAATCATTATGTGGTAGCATCTTAGTTATATATTAAAACATTTTTCCAGGACTTCAGATTTAAAACAATCCATCAAGTAGATTAAACAAATCAATTACTTACTCCTCTACTTCTCCCACATCCCCCTTCATAGAAAAGTCTTCTCCTATAATATGTTCCTCTTTTTCCAATTATTCATGGTGAAAGGAAAGAATTCTTCTCAGTTAAGTCAGTAAACCTATTTTTTTCCACTTCAAGTATTAAGTCAAGTTCCAAGTAATGCTAGCATTATATCAAATTAATGGACAAAATATATCATAGAAGGTGAAATTAGAATAAATTTTCAAAGAAAAATATTTAAGTGATATTAGATCTTACATTCTTACTGACTACTGGGAATGAAAAGCAATCAAAAATCAAAAAATGAAAAGCAATCAAAAATCAAAAAATCTACAAGCAATCAAAAGATATATGAAAAAATGTTCAACATCTCTTGTAATAAAAGAAATGCAAGTCAAAACTACCCTAAGATTTCATCTCACCCCAATTAGAATGTCCATTATCAAGAATACAAGCAACAATAGGTGTTGACGAGAATGGAAGGAAAAAGGTACACTCATACATTGCTGGTGGGTTGGGTTGCAAATTGGTACAGCCACTCTGGAAAGCAGTATGGAAATTCCTTCAAAAACTTGGAATGGAACCACCATTTGGTCCAGCTATCCCACTCCTTGGTAAGTGAGATAAGCCATACCCAAAAAAACAAAGGCCAAATGATTTCTCTGATAAGTGGATGATGATACATAATGCAGCATGGGAGGGAGGCAAGAATGGAGGAAGGATGGATTGTACAGAGGAAAATGAGGTGTGAAGAGTGAGTGGGAGGAAGGAAAAATAACAGAATGAGACAAACATCATCACCCTATGTACATGTATGATTATACAAATCGTGTGACTCTACTTGGTGCACAACCAGAGAAATGATACTTGTACCCCATTTGTGTACAATGAATCAAAATTTAAAAAAATTAAAAAAAATAAAAACTTAAAAAAAAGAACTCTTCTCAAATCACCTGATGGATTGGTCCCAAAAGAAGCAATAATAGTTAATTCAATCAATCTTGGAAAATATTTTAGAAACTAGGTAACACGTCCAATGAAAGGAATGTGGATCTCTGAAAAGATGAGGAGGAGGAAGAAAGAAAGGTGGAGGACTCTGGATCACAAAACCATCTGTGCCCAACACTGAAGAAAACATGCATTGACTACAGAAGTCAGTGGGTTCCTGCACTGTGTGGCGTTAAAAAGACACTCATGTTCCAGGATCTGAAAAATAAAATACAACATGAGTAAGTCATCAGGAAAAACATTGAGTACTCTAGGAGTTTGCTGATAATACTGAAAATAACAATCTGCATTTTCCTAGTCCAGCATGTTTCAGAAGCATTTTCTTTACTACACACCAGACTTCAAGAACCTAAGGGGCAAGAACTGTCCCTCATCAAACTTTGTGCCTTGACAGATATCCTAGAATAATGTTTTAAGCAAAATGTGCATATGTAAAAGGGAATGGAAAAAAAATCCAGAGACAGTTGCATGACTCATAGCACACCATCATTGAGTAACATAAAGTTTGTCTATTGTTCATGTATTTACAGCTTTCTGATACAATGGAAGCAAGTAAAAAACACCACAACTCTTCAGTGTTGTGGTAATTTTTTCCAATATGAGGCTGGGGGAAAAGAAGCTTGCTGAGTTCTTCAGAAGCATTTGTTTTTCTACTCAGTTCAACATTAAACTTTCATCTCCTAAAATGAGCCAGAAAATCCAGATGAACAATCAGTACCTTTTCTCCCTAGCTTAAAATCATTAAATTGTTTCCAATTTAGGAAAGGAGGTATAGGTGCCAGGTTTTCAGACAACTTTAACGCCATAGTTTACCAAAAGATTAGAATTAATTTGAAAATGCATGGATTTTTAGGGCAGTGTAACTACTCTGTATACTATAATGGCAAATATGTCATTCTAAATCTGTCAAACCATTGAATGTACAAGACCAAAAGTGAAACTCAATGTAAACTATGGACTCTGAGTGTTAATGATGTGTCAGAGTGTGTTCATCAGTTGCAGCAAAAGAGCCTCTTTGATGCAGGTGTCAATAATGGGGGAGGCCATAAATACGGGGATGGGGAGGTATATGAGAAAGCTCTGTATCTTTTGCTCAGTTTTGCTGTGAATCCAAAACTCCTCTAAATCTGCTTGAAAATTTAAAAAAGTGGGGATGTGATTCTAGTAAAAATTTATTGTTTTCTACATATATATTTTGTGTGTGTGATTTACATGATTATCTTTTTAATGTGATTTAATGTGATTTTCTCCTTTCCTGTAGCAAGAATTCCTAGAAAGCAGAGAATTTCATATATTTATCTTCATTTTTTTCATCTCCTAGAATGGTGTTTGACATATAGAAAATATTCAATGTACATTAGATGGATGGGTGAGTAGGAAGATGAATAACTGGATATTTATAGATAAGCTGTGACAATGACAGGTACTTAGAAATATCCTGTAATTAAGAGAAATGACATGTTCTTAAGTTCCCAAGCAAACTTTCCTTCTCAAAGTATGGAATTCCTAAGGGATTTCCTTTATTTGGAAGATGGAGGAGTTTCTGAAGTCCAGAGTAACCCACAGACCAACTTAGAGCCAGCCAGAGTACAAGCTAAATACCAGAACTTGAAGCACCAAAATGAAAGGCCTAGGATAGAATGTGTACCATCTGTGCAAATGAATGAGAAAGCAGCAAAGCACTGTTATCAAGGTTAAGTGCAAAGTAATGCAATTAAAAATCCCAAGTATAAATACATTAGGAGTTCTGAATAGGGGAGACAATGCCATCCAAGTTGCCTTCATCAAAAGTCC
The DNA here is from genome assembly GCA_020662805.1 of Glaucomys volans. NCBI lineage: Eukaryota > Metazoa > Chordata > Mammalia > Rodentia > Sciuridae > Glaucomys > Glaucomys volans. The sequence continues at coordinate 565,889 of JAJEJO010000560.1, read as the reverse complement.
TTATCAAAAATCTTACTTCCAGAGCTAGAGATATAGCTCAGTTGGTGGAGCACTTTCCTTGCTTGCACAAGGCCCTGAGTTCCATCCCTAGTCAAAAAAAAAAAAAAAAAAAACAGCTCTTCAACTCTTATTTCCCATGAAAAAGCCCTTGTGTGTGCAGCTTTAGGAATTGTCCTTATGTGGGAGATACATGGTTTAGTTTTCTATTTCAGATTGGAAAAAGTCTGCCTCGAAGAATTAAGGTGGTAGGAAAACTAAATGCTCAACATCTTAGGTGTAAAAAGAATACCTGTAAATTCATGAACCCTTTAGATCTGATAATGAAATGGCAAAATCAAACTTCAGGCTTTCTTAAGCATAAAACTATCAAATCTTACCAAGGAGGCTGTGTGTGTCTTCACATAAGCGTAAATATTCTCTGTCACATGGTCACCACCCCTAACCAACATGTAGTTGTCAGATCCATTCTGTTTAATCTTGTTAGCTAATTATGGTTATATACTAGAGACAATGAGGGAAGGAAATTATTCTAAAGAGCTAATCAAAATAAAAAAGCCACATGCCATTAAAAATGCAAAATGAACACATCAATACCTATTCTTAGAGTTGGAAATTGTTCTAAAAATAGTCATTTCTTTGCTTCACAATTCAAACAAACAGTACTGTGACCATAGCAAGATCAGTAAAGAGATGTTTGTGACTATAACAGTTAATGTGAAACCATCCTTTTCTTCTTCACATGTAATGTATTGTGGATTAAGAGAACTATTTGAATGGATTTTATTTCATATCAACCTGTAGTGTATTTTTTCTTCCTTGAGAATACTACTATTCTATCCAGAAACTTTTTCAGGAGTTCATCATTATTTGTTGTTACAGAGACATATTTTTAAGAATTATTTTCTTTTAATTTTAAACATAATCACTTTTCATCTTATCTCAATGGTCGAAATATGTTCTCCTGATGGTAAATGTGGCTCAGGAAAATGACTGACCTTTTCAAACAAAATTTATAATTCTAAAATGTAAAACTTAACATTCTTTAGTAATCCAATATTAAAATACATTTAGGTTGATCTATAAAATGCTACAATTTCAACTATCCTTTTTTGAATGTGCAATAGAGAAACATTAACAATGCGTGTGGTTTAGAAAAATTCATTTATATAGCCGTTTGCCATGTCATGATGTATTTTAAACAAAAGAGGTACAGACAAAGGTATTGATTTTAGAGACTTAACTAAATAAACAGTATGTAAATTGTGTCTTTTTCTATAAAATTAGATCAGGACACACATATTACACTGCCTTTTTCTATAAGAATGACAGCTATTGAATTTGGCAGACATTGGAATTTGGTTAAAGAGTTACAGACCTTTGATCTTTGGATTACAATTAAATGAAACCATTGTAAAAGGACAGTAGTGGGCCAGCCAATTTCTCAAGCACACGGTTGCAGCAGCCAGGAGGCGTTATCGCTTAGTGCTGTCTATAAATGGACTCTGCATTTGATTTTGTTTCTAAGTCCCATGTCTTCTGGTGATGATGAGGGTGATGATGATGTCCTCATTAGCATGCACAGAAACATGCTGAGAGCATAGTTTGGTGATTTTCCTGTTTAGTTTTGACCACACATCAATGCTGATCTATTGCAGTCCCAAGTAATAATGTAATACCATGGAAGCACTTGATTCATATCATGCTCTCTCTCTCTCTCTCCCTCTCTCCCTCTCTCTCTTTCTCTCTCCACACACACTTTTTTAAAGACCCTATGTGGCATTATTTTTAGAAGGAATATAGAGAAAATCTAAACTCAGATTCAAGTTCACTGAAATTTTAAGGAAAATACACATAAAAAAGAAACTCAAGGTTAATGATGCTCTAGTTTCTTCCTAATTTGTGGGAAATTTGGCATTGATTTTGGTTTTTCCTTTTCTTTTTCTTCTCTCTTTCTAACACTTTCTTAGTCAATGTGGCCACTAATAAATTAATGTTCTCTGTCATACCCAAAAGAACCATTCCCTTCAAGTCTTTGCTTTTTAAGCTAAATTCTTCAAGTTATAAATAATGCCATCTCATTGCAATGACCATATTTGACCATCACTTTTTAAAAAAGAGATTTCTGATAACCTTTTGAATAAGAGAAATGCTTGGTCCCCAAGTTCCTCATTAATGCATTTTCTTCTTATATAATTATTACTAATTCTAACAAAAATTGCACTGGTAAACTTCCAACAGTGACTTAGCAAGTTTTCTTAATTTAAAATTATGCATTCATAGCAACAAATAGGCAAGTTAGATCTCTCTTAGGCCTTTTTATCCAGCCCACCAGATCTGTGTTCTTTTTTTAAAAACCTTCTTTGTTATGTCATTCTGCAGACAGAGCTCAGGCTGTTTCCTGTCACCCACTGGAGCAAACTGCTCAACAGAAAGCACAGTTGGACAGCCCTTAATTAGTGCTACTTGGGATAGTCAGTGTGTGAGCCTGTGTCAGCATCTCACTTAAACAGGAATAGAGCAGTGAGGATCAGCTGACAGTTTGAAATGCAGGACACCAGGTCTTTCACTTCCACCTACAGTCATACAATGCGTGCTGCACGCCTGTGAATGTTATGAGAAATGTTGGAAATAATGTTCTCTATGTAAATTGGAGTCAAATTATTCCATCACATTTTACAGGGTGTTTATTTCTTTTAGTTATCCAGGTACATGCTCCTCAATCAGACTCTAGTGTGCAAAAATAAATAAAACGAATCTCAAAACCACTTTGCTAGCAATTATTTTTTTAAAATTCACCAGACTTAGGATAATTTTTAATACTTTCAAAAGAACAGAGAATAGCCATTTTTAATTTAAGAGGAAAAACAGAATATATTTTATTTAAACTCAAGTGAAGTTGAATTTTACTTTGAATTGATATTAAATGTGTTAAAATAATCACTGATCACTAAGATTTTAAAACCATATCTAAACTTTAAAAAATAGAAACAAAATTATATTCTGGGAGGTTACATTACTTACATATTTAGCCAAAATTTGAGTTGGGAGATACTTTATAAACTTAAACTTTTTATATCACATGAGCATAAAGGAAGATTCCCAGCTTGGTAAATCTGTTGCAAGGTGAACACCTGAATGTGGACCTCTATGACCTACTTGCACCCCAGAAGTCAAGGTAACAAGCTATTGTGATGTCATATTGAAATTCTGTCTATAGCCAAAACGAAATGAGAATCCAGAGTTGGTTCAGCTCTGAGATGGTGGGATTTCCTTTGTTATAAGGCAGACAGTGTTTAGTCTGGGTGAAAAACAAGATGAACATATTCTAAACCTGTAACTTATTATAAACATAACCTCCCCCAAAGTGTCTTAAATGAATATTTTTCTAGTGACTAATAGAGTCCCTTTAGGTTTAATGTGAAGGGAGCCTACGATGTGTGTTTTCAGAGAGTAAACAGCTACCACATCCTTTTTTTCTCTCTCTTTTTTGTGATTTATCTGGAAAATAGGCACTGTACTTGATGTGGTAGACATCTTTAGAAACTGTTTTTGCTTTTTGTTGTTGCAATTCAGAGGAAGGGTGGTGTTTCAGGGCTGTGGCAGCACAGCCTTCTTTATAAGGATGAATGAAGATGAAAAGCAGGACAAATAGAAGCGAATGAGACACTGCTTTATGTGATTCATGATAGCTTGCCGTCAGCCTGTTAGCCTCTGCCTGGCTCTCTTCTCCGAGAGAATAATGGATAGTTACAATGTGTATAGTGACATTGTCAAACCATCAGGAATTGCTGATTATAGTGCTAAATATTGATCTCTGCTTCACATGTGTCAAAATTCTTTCTTCCCTTAATTAGAACTTCCCTAAGCACCATACAAGAACAAACTGAATACATCAGATCTCTGTGAAAGGGAGTGTGATACCAGCATATAATTGTGACCTCTTGTCTTCTTTTCTCTTGAGTTCTGAGATGACTTGGGCTGTCTCTCCTGCCCTTCCCACTACATGTGATCATCATGCTCATTTTTCCCAATCTAACCATAGGAAGATTTCTCCGAACCTCTGCTTTTCATCATTCTGAACCACTAGGGTAGTAGTCAGATGGCAGTGAGACTTAGAGTGCCAGAAGGTGCCTTTTTCTATTTGTTTGTTTCATGGTACACCGCACCAGGCAATGACCTGTGGCAACAATGTCATACAAAACGGAGACAGGTTCACCCAATCAAAGGGAGGTTTAAAATTAATACAGATCCCTTCATTTCTTCATGCGAGATCTGGGAAGGGCAATTTCAGGGTGCCATAGGCTTCCTTGATATCAGTCACATTCACTTAAAAAATATTTTAAGAAACTTTTGTTATGGAAATAATTCCTTTTAGTTCCAAATTCTACTATAAAGTGAAGCAGAGTAAAGCTCCCTACTAATTTGATATTACCATTCAATCAACTTCCATATTCTGTACTCTAGCACTAATGTAATATAATGAAAGGTTGTGATATATGGTTTCAATTTGCACTGCAAACTGAGAACTTAACTCATTTATCTTGGTTTACCTGTAATATATTGTTATTTTTTAATCATGACACCATGGTACATTTGCCTTTAGTTTGATGTGCTTGATAAAATCAATATTTCATTAAAAGATTTTCAAAAATTGTTTGTTTCAAACACAGAGGCAGAACAATTTGGCAGTCAGTTTCTCAGAAGCCACATCTTTCCTGACTCTGTGTGAAAATACCTCCATATTCACTCACCACCCCCACCAATACCTTGTGTGGGGGAATCTTGATCTGCAGTTACCTCCCTGGTAAATTCGCACAGTCCTTATTCATAATACGTAGTTCTGAGGGGCTATAAATAGCAAATTCCAATTTTGACCTTTTCATGATAAATCTGGAAGAGGATGATGAAGGGAAGGCTATTAAGCTTCCCCACTTTTTTTTTTTTTTTTTAACAATTCAAGCTGGATTCTCTGTCCCCATACAGAGAAAGCTCCAAGTTTCCTGCATGAATGCAGGTCTCTTCCCATAGCTGCCCAAGTCACCTGGCTACATTGCACTACAGGTGATCTGTGTCAGTGGTAATGATCAGGTTAGCAAAGTGCAGAGAACTAAATTTTAAATTGGTCTGAAAAGCTTCAAACTGCAATGGAAAGGTGCCAGCACTTCAAACATCCTGGTGAACAATCATGACACCAAATGCTTGTTTTAATGTGGCATAGTTTGCAAGTAGAACTACTTACATGAGAAGTGTTAACTAATGGCAACCGTCGACTTTTTCTTCTCTAGCATAGAGATGTGGGAAGAAAAATGATCATTGGGCTGCCTACTTAAAACACACATTGCCCATTTTCTTGAAGCTATTCAGCTCACAGAAATAACACTTTTGCGTGTTTTCTCCTACAGGTTACACATAAAATATATATTTATCACTATAAATCAATATCTAGCTCTCTTCACAGGCTGCATTTATGCCCTTTAGAGATAAATGTAGAATATGATAACTGAAGCTGTCTCTGAATAGACATTTAACTAATATATAATTATAAGGAATGTGATGAAATATAAGCTTATATTTGTAGATTTAAAGAATTTGCTCCATAAGGTAATAAAAGAAGAAAACGGTCCATGATGTAACTATACATAATTATTGAATTATGTCCATTCTACCCTAAGATGACATAAATTTTGTAAAGATCAAAAAAATTGATGACTAGTATCAGTACATTGACAACTACATATAGAGCTTTCCATCAAAAGCAGTTATAGGTTGAAATGATTAAATTGCCTTCTCCTTCAGTAATAATTAGATGGAAGAGGATTTGCAAGAGCAGGTGTACATAACACTTTATTAGCCAATAGCGTATAAGGATTTCTGGCTTTTCCTTAATATCATCACAACTATGTGCCACCCAAAATCTGGAATAAATTAGTCATTCTTCTATATATAAGAAATATTCATGACAATTCACAGCTGAGGCAGAGAGGATATGACCAATAAAAACCAACTACTCTTTAGCACTTATATGCTTCCCATGATTCTTAACCAAAAGAAGTAATAAATAAGTGGCACATATGAATAGTACCTTTAAATAAGCAAGTGAGCCTTCTTCAGCAACAAGCAACATTCTCTGGATATCAAAAATAATAAGTGGTTTTGCAGCAATGCAGCATGGAAACACGAGGGTATAAGATATACTGTACTTTAAGCTCTGTTTGATGAATCTGAGCACAGTTCCTGGGGGATAGATTACTTTAAACCATGCTCTTTTACTTTCTAATCCTGACTTGATTTGATTTGTACTTTAATACAGCTGCCTGGCAATTCAACAGCAAATAGAGACTATTTATGTAATCAGATTGTAAGTAGTGGGACAAGAAGAAACTCTCTAGAACCTTTTTGGAAAATAGTTTGTTGTACTTTTTATTTATTGAACAGCAGGGCTCCGGGCTTTCCAGTGCTCATTATAATTGGTTTTCTGCTTGAACTTTCAAAAACTGTCATGTCAATACTCAAACAGAATTTTTTTGCTTACTATATGGCTATGGGCTCTATTTTCTCGTGTGCAACTTGACAAAGTTCTTGTAATACCTTAGAGGCAAAGTTCTAGAGTTTCTTTTGCTATTTATGAAAAGGCATCAGAGGTCTGTAGTGTATTCCCTACTCCTGCGCTCCTTTTGCAATTAAATGCCTAAAACGAAGACATTGTTCCCATTGGAGACAACCTTTGCCTATTCATAAGTCTCTATTGTTCTGTGGGAGGAGTTTCTCTGCTTCTGTTTTACCATCCAACAATATGCTCTTAATTCCACTACCCTAAGGCATGCCACTTGAAGTAAGGTGGTTTTTCCACTGATATGTTCAGAACCACTCTTTATATTCCAGTTACCATTGGATAAAGAATTTCCTCTCGCTGAAGATTTACTTCCTATTTTGCTGCCAAAGTACAAATATAAATTTCTTATTCTCCAAACCTTTCCTTTCAGAAACCCTAAAAATCCAACCAATCATTATGCAACAAATGAATTTAAGACAAACTACCACACGTGTCCAAGTAGGAAATAAAATGTTAAACTCTAGCCCTGAAAATAACCTCTTTCGAACAACATATTTGTATTTTCAAAGATCATATTCTCTTTTATAGCTAGAGATAGATCACTTTTGCATTGCAAGATGATTTATAATTTTCTGTGGCCAGAGCAGAGACAATTGAAGGAAAAAAATATTAATAAGAGATATTAGTGCTTATATTTCATTTTATTTTCTATTCTTTTAAATTTCTACCTGCTTAAAGCAATCATCTTTGAAACTATGCAATTAGTGGGTGTTTTCTCTGTATGTTAAAAATGCAGTACTGGAAATAAAGATCATTGAATAACATCAAAATATTAGTGACAACTATTATCTATAAAAGAAATCTTTGCTTTAACTGGGATGGTAGAGCACATTGGTTCTACAGAATTTCAGGTAGAAGTTGACTCCTTTCAATGTTGTCGTTGATTATTTGGTGTTCTTAACTGAAAAGAGACATGGTGATATGAAGCTAAAACTTTGTATTTGATTCGATTCCTTTTTACTACCATTCTAATTTTTCTGTAGTGAAGGCTAAATGTGATTATGAAGTGAAAAACAGTTTTTTGCTCAAACCAGCCCAGGTGCTATACTTTCAAATCCAAGTATTCACTGACAAAGCAGCCATCCGCAGCACAAGTTTGGCTTTAAATTCAAAGAAATACATCTGCAAAGAAAAATAATATATGGTTGAAATGCAGTAGCTGTTGATCAAATTTGCAACCACATTCACAAGTCCAATCCTTATAAAACTGGCTGGATGAGGCAAGCTGCCAGTTACCTTTAGAACACATTTTTGCACATTTATCTATATAGGAAAAAAAGGGAGCACCTTTGGGTCTAGGTAAAACCTTATGCAGTGTGGAATTGTAGGTTCTATATATTACCATACATTTAGAACTTCTCATGTTCAGCATCCAGAAAAAGATTTCCAAAACATTTATGGGAATGAGAATGTAACTCAGAATAAAAAGATAGTTCAACATAATGAGAGTGCGACTGGAAATGAAAAATGCTTTTAAAGTTCAAGAAATGGAAAAATACCTTACAATGCTGACTTGAAACAATAATAGATGCAGAAGCTCTTGCTGGACTCTATTATTTATTTCAAATATTTAACTGCAGTGGATTTGTATATTTATACAATCATATCTGTGAGGGTAGTCATGTTTAACCACAGTATGACTTGCAGCTTGATCCTGGAAATATAAGTTTGCTGTGCTATAGTACAGGTTTAAGGTGACCATCAGAATCAAATAAAAATATGAAATCCATTAAATTCTTGGGGTAAAACTCATTCTCTGGATCTCAAATAGGAAATTGCTTGTGTGTGGCAGCCTTTTGCTTTCATAATTTTATGTCAATGCTGTTCCTTGTGTAAAAATATATAATTTATGTTGCATGCAAACTAAAAATATCTAAACTTTTGGAAAATATATTGAAAGGTATATTTACATATTTATACATATGTATGCATGGATGCATATATGGAAACTAAAAATGCATTTTTCTGGTTATAAGAGAAGAATTTGTTTTATGTTTTCCTTTGGAATATGCTCATCTCTTTTAAGGAACTGAATTATTGTCCTATTCTATTACCTATTGTTTTATCAGGCTGAGGGTCTAGACTGGTGTGTTTGTTTGATCACACAGCACAACTGGCAGAGATCTGCTCCCCTTATACACTACACTCGCAAGACAAATCTGATTCTGTGGCTTTAGCTCCCAAAACTACATTGAGGCCACTCTTTTAGCCAACTTGGAAATTTATATACTATACACCAGCCCTCCTTTAATATCCTCTCTCTCTTTCCTCTGGGCATTTATTGCTGTTCTTTCTAGTTCAGTAACCAGTGAGCAGAAGGTTCATTAAAACTAATTGAATTGGAAACTTGTCTGCCCTGGGAAATGTTAACTCTTTGTTGTTATCTGTAGAAAATTCCTTTTGTTATGTTCCTTTGAGTTGAATTATTGAATCTTAATATTACAAATACTGTGTTAAAAGCAATTTCCATCTTTTTGATGGTCTAGACAACAAGTTTCAGGGAAATGTCCTTATATCAAATTGGATTTTACCAAAATAAAGCAGCATTATATTCAGTGACATAAATAGCAATATTGCACACAGTTGAAAAACCGGAATTATGTTGCCTGTTAACTCTTGTAGTTCTCTAGGCACTGCTACACTGACTAAAAATTTCTTTTAAAGAGGTTTCTATTATGCCTCTTTCTCACTTGGTAAAACAAATAACACAACTGCAGGTTAGCAAGTCAATGTTGGTGGAATATGGATTATCAAAGAACATCAATCCTGCAATTGCTGCCATTCTACCCATTTGAACAAATGTCAAAATGAAAGGATTATAATTATTCTTAATGATATAGAGAACTATGCTTTACCTTGTCATTTGTAATCATTTGGAAATTGTGCTGAAAAAATTTGAAATAAGGGTTTAGGAGACTGTGTGTGTTCTAGAATTGTTTAGAGCAAGGAAATATTGACAAAATTGAAAACATTTGATAATAGTCACTGTGGTAGATTTTTGCCAGCTTTAAAAATCAATTGAAAATAACAGGCAACCCACTGTTGCTAATAAAAGTAAATATTTATGACTGATTTGACTGTGCTTCAATACCAGTCAATCATTTTCTAAAGGATCTTTGCAATTCATTAACCTCTTTTTACTGGTCTTGTCCCTGTTGGTATTAGCCATTAAAAAAGAATAAGGGAGGGAGTTTTGATTTTTCTGTTCTCATCATTCATAGCTTATTTGTTCTTTCCCTTCATTCCCATACATTGCCACTAAATTGATTGTCTATTTAGTCATATGAATGATAAAGTGGCAGTGCCAACAAGATGGAAAGCCTCCATTAATTTCCGAGGAAGGTGAGCTCCTCTGCTTCAACCACAGAGGAACTCGAAACCAAACCTACTTCTCTTAGTGTCCTCTATCACTAGTAATTCTCATGACAGAGTCCATGTAAGCATCTGACTTCCCTTTTAAACATCTCCCTCAGTGAACTTTTAGAAAACAGATATTTATTCACATCATCTCAAAATCATCTGTTCAGTGCTTTCAGCCTAGCCACAATCTTTATGTACAAAAAGTCAAAAGCTGCAAGTTTTATTTAAACAACATGAAAAACAAAGCTTAATATGCATTTTTTAAAGATGTTGCAAAATTCTACTCATTTGGTAATCAGCACACTCAAAGGTAAATCTTTCATGCAGCAAGAGTCATCTTCCTTTATTAAAACAGCTTTTTAGAGCCCTTCCATGATGCAGTTTTAGATTTCCGAGGTCTGTGTTTAAAAATAATAGCATTATACTTTACCAGTGTTTCCTTTTTACATCTTAAAATATTCATAAAATCATAACCATCTAAAATTATGTATAGCAACTGTGTTTCCTTACAGAGGTATTCTGTGATGTATTACAGTGGTACTTTAAGTTGCTTTAATTGCCTTTGTAAGTACATATTTTGTCACTGAATAACAGACTGAACAGACATGTAAAACCTGCATAACTTACCAGTATGTGTAAGTTAAAGCTACCTCTGGGTAGCCTTAAATTATAATCCTCCATGGAGATAGGTTTTTTTAACTCTTTCCATGGTAGGTGTGTTTCCTCTTCCTCATTCTCCCCGTTCTCTGCTTATAGTCAGAGCCATCATTTGTTGAGCTGTAAAAGCTTGTTGTGTAGCAGGCAGTGTTTTTAAATAGCAAGAATAATCTTACATACATAAATTTTCTTATTTAGCCCTCCCATTGACTCTATGAAGTACATCCTGTTAGAATTGCAATTTCTCCAATGGGGAAACTGAGGCTGTTAGAAGTTAAGTAATTTGTACTGAATTTGCACAACAATCTGAAGCCAGATTCCGCATTTTCCATGCTATACCTCACCTCAGTTGGATCATTCACCAGGGTCTCCCCTATAGAATAAATACGTGTAAATTTGCCTACCTTCCCCCACCTTAGATTACGATATCCCCTGTGAAACCCAACTATGCCTTCTCTTAACATTTTGCTTTTAGTAGGTGCCTTTGAATCACCAGACAGTGCATATGGTACAGGGACAACTTTTTTCCACATTTTTTATTGGTGCATTTTAGTTGTATATATAAATGGGATTTGTCATTACATATTTTTGCATGCACACAATATAACAATGTAATTTGGTCAATATCACCGCCCAGCACTTCCTCTCTCCCTTCTGACCTCCCACTTCTTGGTCTGTTTCCCTTACTGATCTTCCTTTGATTTTTAGGAGGTCCACACCCACCTTTCTTTTCCTTTTTCCTCTCTTGCTTCTGCATATGAGAGAAAACATATGACCCTTAACCTTCTGAGTTTGACTTATTTCATTTAGCATAATGGTCTCTATCTAGTTCATCCATTTTCCTGCCAATGACATAATTTCATTTTTCTTTATGGCTGAATAAAATTCCACTGTGTATATATACTACATTTTCTTTATCCTTTCATCCTAGGCTGGTTCCATCATTTGGGTATTGTAAATTGTGCTGCTATAAACATGGGTATGCACATATCACTGTAATATGATGACTGTGATTTTTCAGGATAAATTTCAAGAAGTGATAAAGTGTTGGGTCATACAGTGGTTCCACGCCTAGTCTTTTGAGGATCCTCTGTACTAATTTCCATATTGGTTGTACTAATTTACAGTTTCACAGATAGTGTAAAAATGTTATTTTACTCCACGTCTTCTCCAGCATTTATTATTATTTGTATTCTTGATGACTGCCATTTTGATTTGCATTTCCCTAATTGCCAATGATAATGAATATTTTTCATGTATTTGTTGGCCATTTGTATTTCTTCTTTTAAGAAGTGTCTGTTTAATTCATTTGCCCATTTATTAATTGGGTTGGGTTTTTCTGGTGTTAAGTTTTTGAACTCTTTATATAATCTAGCTATTAATCCTCTGTCACAAGAGTAGCTAGCAAAGACTTCCTCCCATTCTGTGGGTTCTCTTTTCACATTCCTAATTGTTTCCTTTGCTGTACAGAAGATTTTTAGTTCAATGCCATCCCATTTATTAACTCTTGGCATTATTTCCTTTTCTTGACTCCTATTGAGAATGTCATTGCCTGTACCTAAAAGATGGATTGTTGACCCTATGTTTTATTCTAGAAGCTGTATAGTTTCTGGTCTAATACTGAGGTATTTGATCCATTTTGAGTTGATTTTAATGCAGAGAAATAAGGGTCTAATTTCATTCTTCTACATATGGATAATTTATTGTCCCACTGTCATTCATTTAAAAGACTATCTTTTCTCCAATGTATGTTTTTGGCACCTTTGTCAAGGATCAGATGACTGTAGAGGTGTGGATTTGTCTCTGTCTCTTCTTCTTTGTACCATTGATCTATGTGTCTGTTTTTATGCCAGTGCCATGCAGATTTTGTTACCATAGCTCTATAGTATAATTTGAAGTCAGGTATTTTGATGCCCCCAGCATTGATTTTGTTTGTTTTTGTTTGTTTGTTTGTCTGGCTTAAAAGTGATCTATTGTGGGTCTTTTATTCTTCCAAATGAATTTTAGGACTTTTTTTTCTAATTCTATGAAGAATGTTATTGGTATTTTAATGGGAATTACATTGAATCTGTATTTTGGCTTTTGGTAGTATGGCCTTTTTAACAATATTAATTCTGCTATCCATGAACATAGGAGGTCTTTCCATCTTTGGAGGTCTTCAATTTCTTTTGTCAATGTTCTATATTTATTATTGTAGGGATCTTTCACCATCTCATTAGATTTATTCCTAGATTTTTGTTTTTGTTTTTTAAGGCTATTGTGAATGGAATTGTTTTCTTGATTTCTTTCTCAGCAGATTTGTTATTGGTAAATAGGAAAGCTATTGATGTTTGTATGTTGATTTTGTAACCTGCTACTTTGCCAAATTTGTTTATTAGTTATAGCAGTCCTTTTGTGGAGATTTGTAGATCTTTTAAGTATAGGATCATATCATCTGCAAATAGTGATAATTTGACTTCTTCTTTCCCATCTTAATCCCTTTTATTTCCTTTTCTTGACTCATTGCTCTGGTTAGAATTTCTAGCACTAAATTAAATAGGAGCGGTGAGAGTTTGTCTTATGCAGGAACAGAGTCTAATAATTTAGATTTCTGCGTTTGTTTGTTTTTTCTTTTGTAAGGCACCATCCCAGAAAGCAATGTTACAGAGGTTGGTTTTGGAGAAGCACATATATACATGCAAGCAACACACAAATGGGAGGTGATGAGTGTCTCACAGCCAGCAAAAAAGTAGTATCAGCAATTGGAAGCCCAGTCCTTGCACCTACCCCTGCTACCTTCAGTCTGGGTGTGGCCCATGGTGGAAGACCTGATCTAGTTGTACTACTTTTTTTTGTTATAACTAAAAAGGAATGGTCTACACTTTTCATTTCATCCACACTGGCTTCTTCACCTACCATGTGGACCAAGATTTCTCACAATTTCATCTTCAGCCTATGGAGAATTAGCACAATGAAGTGAACTAGAAATCGAAACATGCTTAATTTTTCTAATCTTAAATGGTAAAACTTCATCATTGTATCCCAAGTTTGAAAACCTCCTTTCCATGGAATGGCATTTAAATTCACCTCAGCAGTGAATCTTCTGTTGTCCTTGATAAAGGATGCACATTGAACAATGTATTTTCTTGCTTCTACTGGAGGACCTCAAGTTCCTAAGTGCAGCATTAGACCTAGCAATGACTCCATACACATAATAAGATACTGAGAAGAAGAGGATAACTTCAGAAGAACAATATGGATCTCAGTAACATAGGCACATCCAATGAGTGGTGAGGATGGAAAGAGGGGAGCTTTCTTCCTCACAGATCATGGACCTCAAGTTCATGTCCCTTTGACAGACTGGATTTTTTTCTCATTGTATGCACTTATCTTTCAGATATTATCAATTCCATAAAAAAGAAGCATTACTTTCTTAGAGATGGTTCTTAAAATGAGTACCAAATTACTCAAAAGATGTGAATCACAGATATGTACATATAAGGAGAAAAGAGTCCTACCATAGAGTTACAGATTCAGAACCATGGTGCTTTAGGGAACAGAGAAGCACACTATAAGGAAGTAGAGCAATGGTGAGAGATCTCAGTGTTCTGGCTCTCAATTAGGCATTATAATGTCCACCCACAGCTTATGTGGATTATTTCCTTTTTTTAAAAAAAAAAGTATTTTAAATGAATATACAATAATTATTGAAATATAAAGAATCACATATTCAACTGACAATTTATTATTTTCTTTATTATTTCTCATTATTTTAAGAATGTTTTCAATTATTTACTGAAAATACTTTAATGTTTTAAAAAGTTTAATTTTGACAAGTAAGAAAAGATGTAATAAGTTGATAAAAATTATACTAATAATTATTTTAATTATTTTAGCACCAAAATATTTTATTGGAAAATATATTTATTTTATGTAAAATACTATCAATTTTCAACATTAGAAATCTATCTTCTCTTTGATAAAGATGATAAAATCAACTTTAGAAGAATAATTAATAATTTAGCAGGTAGTAAAATATTTACATTTGAAATGAGCATGACTGGAAATGAAGCCCAAAACAGTGATATAAATATGTTCACAATAAAAGACCTCACTGAGGTTACCTATTCATACAGTTTCCTATGTTAATGGTTAGATAGAAAATCTGGGGTTCATTTGGCAAATGGAAACCTCTTGGGAACTGTTTTGCACCTCGCAGGATTATGAAAAATGTTGAGGCCATGAAAATAGCTGCATTCAGCAAGATTTTCAACCCTTCAGGATTCCTAGGTCAGATGCTCCTGCTCCTAGGTCTACTCCCCCTGTGTGCTGGCCTGAGAAGACATACCCACATGCTTATCCCAAAAAGACAGTAACCTCGATTTTCACACACGTCTCCTTTACACTTCTCTTCATGTTTCACAGTTTTGAAATCACTAAAGTCTCATTAATATTGGTTTGCAGACTGATTGTGCTCGTACTCCTTTTTAGATGCAGTACTCTTTAAGTAGAAGCCTACTTTTAGCCTCATAGCTTAAATTTTTGAAAATACTGGCAAATAATTACAAAGTGGAAAAAATGAATAATAGGAGATGAAAATACTTAAAGATACTTAATGATCTTGAAAAATACCTGCATTGACATTTGAATATCTGAAAAGGATTGTTGGTATCAAATTGCAGTTTTTGCCATCTACATGTGAAAACAATTATCTGAGGTATCCCCACCAAAGTTAGTTACTAACTCTGATGCCTTATATTGAAATCACCAAGAAGATTTAAAAATACATCCTTAGGGAAGTCATCTAACCTCCTTAAATCATAGTTTCCTTCCCTGAAAATAAAAAGGTTGAATGATTTGATCTCTTTAAATCCCTCACAATCCCGAACACTTTGACATAAGTTTCCACAAAGCAGAAAGGAGGACAACTTGAGCTACCAAGGGGACAGGTAAAAAGGGAGGACTGGAAAGGTCACAGACACAAAATTCACAATTTGGTGCTGAGACATGGCCTGGTAAGCAGTGCTGAGAACTGGTAAATGTTCTGAGTTTATCTTCAAGATTAGGAAACAGAGTCAATCAAAAGGATTAATTTTTGTAAGTTTGAAGACCCCTCAAGAGAGGCAGGAAATTCAACCCACTGATCTTAAAACCCCCCATTGCCCTGTGATGGTATCTGTCTCAGATGAGGGGCCAACTCCGACCTTTTGTGGACAAATCTTCCCTGCATGCTTCTCTCCTACATCCAGACCTTTGAATTTCAGGAGAAAGGGGACCTCTGGCCTTAAACCAGCCATCTTGAGAAACCAGACATAGATTTCTGCAGCATGCACAAACTTCTCACACAAAGAGTAAGCTCCTAGTTTCTGCCTCTTTATACATGGTAAAGGCAAACCTGGTTTGAAATTTTTGCAAAAGGGTAAATGGGAGTCTTACTTTTTCTTAATCCTTCTTAGCTCTTTCAACTCATAATGTGGAAGTAAAGAACCTGGAGTTTGTGAGGTTTACTCAGGAAGTAATAGAAATGTACTAACACATCAATGCATCCATAGATATATTGGAGAAATGTGTATGACCTTTAATGCCTGGAAAGATTTTTGCCAAAGCCAAGGTCATCTAGAATTTCTTTCTTTAAAGTATTTCATACAGGTAATCTTGTTCTCCTCCTCTTCCCTTAACCTTAGAGAGACTTTGCTATTTGGATCATCTTTAAGTGTTTGTCTCTTCTTCAAATTCAGAGAGAGGAAAGCATAGACATGGCAATAAAAATTCACAAGCAGGAGATTTCTTGTTTAATCGACCTTGGTGGGTTCTAGATAAATTTCTCTCTCTTTAATACATTGCCCATTTCTCATTCTTAATGAATAGGTACAATTATTATATAATTAAAAAGGAAAATTTTTAAAGTTTTTTCTTTGATATTCTATTATTGGGAAGAATTATCAATATTTATTAAATGTTAAGGTTGTAAAAGGCCTGAAATATCATAAATTATAATTTTAATTTTCAGATGCTATGAAACTCAGAGAGGTTAACTGACACCCAAGGTTGCTAATGAAGACTCGATCCTTTGACTCTGTCTCTTGCTATTCTGTTACGGTAAAATGCCCAATTTTAGATGACAGCATGAATTGCCAAAGGTAATTAGGACCATGCTCCTCCTGGCTTAGCAAAGAAGGTAAGGTATAGTTAGCTAGCGTGCAATTTCCTTAGCACCCTTTGCAATTTCCTTAGTGTCCTTTTCTCTTTGCAGGCAAGACTTACCTTACTAGGTGAGCAGATAAAGACCTTGAGTAGAAGAAGACATGTGAAAAAACATTACAGAAGGACACAACAGGGCTAACATCCCCCAAATGCAACTCTCCCTAGGGTATCTTCACTTTAAAAGGTGTATTTAATTGTGAGAATTCAGGCACAGTGAGAACCAATAGGGTAGAGATCTGTGAGGTAAACATTGCTTTAGGAGTCTTCCAACCACCTCCTGTAACCCAGAATTTGTTCCATCTTTGTGTGAGACTTACCAGTATACAGTCTCAATCGCTTTACCAACCAGACCCAGGCTAAACAAAATAATCGAAATCAATATTGTCAATGCTAATACATAAATTGTGACTGCCTGCAGGTAAATGGCTAGAAACAAAACTTAACTGACATTCTATTAGCTATAGTTCATGCTTCCAAAGTGCCAATGGTCTGTAGCATACAATGGATTGCTATTCATGAGTCCAGTCCTCTCATTCTTCCTTTTGTGGCTACAATTACTTTCCTTCATTTGTTGAGACAAGGAGTATACATTAATTTCCCAAACTTTACTGAGCTCAATGATAGGTCCTGCAGTACAGCTTTGAATGAGACAGACAATATGTCTGACATATTTGCTATAAGGGGAAATTTCAGGGTGATGAGAAAGCTGTAGTAGAGGAAGATAAAATTATGGTGAAATCAAGAAAGTCACACTTAAACTGAAACTTTGAAAGAATTAATAAGCATTAGTAAGTCATTAAGAAGGAGGAAGAGCCGGGGGCGCGGTGGCGCACGCCTGTAATCCCAGCGACTCGGGAGGCTGAGGTAGGAGAATCGCAAGTTCAAAGTCAGCCTCAGCAACTTAGCAAGGCCCTAAGCAACTCAGTGAGACCCTGTCTCTAAATAAAATACAAAATAGGGCTGGGGATCTGGCTCAGTGGCCAAGTGCACCTGAGTTCAATCCCTGGTTCCAAAAAAAAAAAAAAAAAGAAGAAGAAGAAGGAGGAGAAAGAGAGAGAGTGTTCTAGGAAAATGGAACAGCAAATGCAAGAGCCCAGAAACCAAAGAAAATATGTTAAGGTTAAAGAAATACAAAATATCAGTATGATTAATAGTAGGAATGGCAATTAAAATACCGTGAATTATGACTACCCAGGATAAATATTTTTTTCAAAAAGAAAGGGACACATATGTACAATTAGAATCAGCTCTGTTGGGTATATAAAGTCCCATAGTGACCTGCACACAGACGCTGGTGCTACCAGAGGGTCTAGGTGAGCACTTTGAGTTAGCAGAGGTACACAGCTCATCCCTACTTCAGCTTGCCCTGGCTGAACTCCCTGGAAAGACTTCCTCCCCACATCCTGCAATGACCAACTGGATCAAGTCTTGCCAGACTGCAGGACCGCAGAGCAACAAGCCACATCTCTGTCAAACCAAGCCATCAGTCTGTGAGCCCTTCTGTCTTCCCTCTGCCTAACTTTTCTCTCTACCTTTCTGTTTCTACAAATAAGCACAGAGACCAGATTACCATAAGTCTAACTAAGAACCAGAATGCTAATCTTTGTTTCTTGCCGGCAATCTTTACAAGTATTTATATGGAAGGTCTCTCACCAAACTTGATAAAGAATAACTTCTGTCCCTCTCCTTTGCAATGAAGTGGGAAAATTCAACTGTCTTCCTCAAATAAATGCATAATTCCTTTTCCACAGATTTCATTTGTACCCTGATCCCTGTCCCCTTGCTGCTGTCTTCCCACTCTGCCTAGGCTTCTGCTTATAAATTAGGAAAGCATTACAACATACACAATCCTTGGAAGTCTAAGAAAGTTCTGCTTACAGAAATAGTTTTCTTCCTACCACCATTTTCCACTGGTTTGCTATTGAAAGATAAATTTGTCAAATGTGTGTCCTTAAATCTCACACTCTGCACCCAACAATAGGCTGCCCCTTTAAGATCTCTTGCATCAGGGCCCACAGAGATCAATGCCCATCCATTTTAAAGCAATCTTGATTCCAGAAGATGTTGACCCCTGGAATTAGTTTCCTTTTTAACACCCCTTCTTCTGCCCCCTCATTTGCCTCAGATGTTTCCTGACTTTGATGTGTCTTCAGGATTCCAATTCTGGTATCCATGCCATTCTGTTCCTGGTGTCTTCTGTCCTGACAGCCTGTAATTGAATTTGGCTTAACCCTCCAACTTTCTCCTGCTTCCCAGGCTTCATGTTGATCTCTTTTCCTGATGCTGATCCCCAGAATATCTCTGATTTATACCTCAGTGTTGCAGATTCCTGATATTCATCTTCAGAACTAGGATCCAAGAACATTTCTAGAATGTCTGAAACTCTATTATTCTGTATTTTTCATAACACCTTATGATTGAAATAAAAATGAGTAACCATAATAATAAACAGCAAATCATTCTTTCTGATATAATGTTCTATTAAACATTGAGAGGTTTTCTATTATAAAAGCATGTAATAATAAATGCATGATTTGTTATGTTTTGAAACCATATGTATTTCTATGTTATAAAATTCAGCAACATAGAAATGATCTCTAAATGACATAAACATTTGATAACTGAAGGCATTAAAATAAATCATTAGTACAAAAGTATCAATTAAAGCTGGGCACAGTGGCACACACCTGTAATCCCAGCGACTCAGGAGGCTGAGGCAGGAGGATGGTATGTTCCAAGTCAGCCTCAGCAAAAGCAAGGTGCTAAGCAACTCAATGAGATCCTGTCTCTAAATAACAGAAAATATGGCTGGGGATGTGACTCAGTGGCCTAATACCCCTGAGTTCAATCCCCACTACCCAAAATATACACATATAGGTAAGTAGGTAGATAGATAAATAAATAGATAGGTATAGATAGATATAGATAGATATAGATATGTATATCAATTAAAGATTATTTAAAGAATTGAAAAAAATACCAAAAATTTTAATTAAAAGTTGTCACTCTTCAAATTTTAAATCCACAAAGCATAAATTTCCCTATCCAATTGTCTTGACCTTTCCTGCCTGACAAATATTCCAGAAGCAGAAAAGCTTTATTCCTTTTACATTGATTTGTTAAAAATACATTGGAGTTTGGTGATAGGATACAAGTTACTTCATCTGAACTAATCCCTTTTTTAATAATGAAACTATTTTGTCTGCCTCCTCTGATTTTAATTTTGCTGTGGAAATTGATACTGCTTTTGCTAATTTAGATTTTAGCTTGGTTTTTTGACTTCTTCTCTGAGTACTGAATTTGTTTCTTTGAAAAACTTATTATTTTTGTTAATATACCTACAAAGAATCATAGCCTCTGGCAAATATTCCAATATGGGAAAACTCCAGTGAAAATTAATGTTGGGGTTAAAATAAGGTACCATTGAGATCTACACAGAATTGCATTTGAAATTTGCCAATCTGAACAGTTGTTTTTCTTCTAAAACTTGTTTTCTCTTGCAACACCATACATAGGACTTGAATAAAACATACTATGTGAATAAAGTTTTTAATATTTATTTTATTGGCAAGAATGGTTAAGCATCAACTGTAGACAGGGCTCGAAACACACTTATAACCTGGCAACAGTTACAACTACTGCCTGATCACCTGGTGACCATTTCTCCCCTTCTTGCTTCTATTCTGGTTTCTGAACATGTGACTACCTTTGGATTCCCCTGTCAGTATTTCCTCCTCCTGCTTTCAACTTAGCATCAGTGTATTTCTTCAAACCAATAACATCTTGATTGATAAACTTTAATTCCCACAGAAGGTTTATAAGCATTTCCCTATTTTCCTGAATTCTTAATGGATTTTCCTCAATTTTCAGGATTCAAAAAAAAATTCCTTTGAAATGTCAGGAAGGAATCCCTGCATGGACATTCTAAGTCTTGCTATGTTACAGCACTTAATCAATGCATGTCTAAAGTTAAGTGATAAAATATAAAGCTTTATTTCCCAGCAAATAGAATGTGATAAGCAAGTATGTCTATAAATGTATATAAACGTAAACACACACAAATCAGGAAAAAATGTTGGACATGAAAAGGTGGCTCCCAAACATTTTCATGTGATGGGTTACACAGAAAGTGCTCACATGTATGGAATACAGTGGGATGTGCAGAGGAGGCTGCCTTGCACTCTCCACCCCAGGTCCTATCCAACTTCTCTCTGGCTGAGGAAAGCAAAATCTCAGCACACCTGTAGGCCACCTCAGCCATGTGACATGATTGTTTCCCCTTTTGGTGAGGCACGATATTAACAGATCCAAGTGAACAAGTGAGGATGGGCAAGTACCAAACTTCCAGAACGAAGCTTGGTCCCTTTCTCAGGGACCCACAGCTTGGAAAGAGGAAAGGCAGTGATTTCTTAGGGAGTAACTCTGACCCAATCCATCCATTTGCTCAGTCACCAAAATGTATATTATTCAGTCATAATAGATTGCAGGACTTTTTATTTTGTTTCATTCTGTTGTTGCTGTTGTTTTTGTTGCTATGGTTTGGGAAGTTGCATATAAACTCATATTTTTGTTAATACTTTATGATGTTGATAAACCATACCTGTATGCTCTAATGGCCAGGAGATATTGGTCAGACTTCCCTGCCAGAGGGAGCACTTGAGAAATAAATGAGTGGCCTAAACCTTGGGGTTATACCTGGCTGCAGGTATGGGAATGAAGGGTAGGAGCTGCCCATGATTCTTTTCCATTGTCTCTCTGTTCCTACTCTGAAGCGCATTAGAGTCCAAACTGATGTCACTCTATTCCAAGAACCTGAAACTCAAAGAACAGTTCTCTTGAGGTAGTCACTTCTGTTTGCAGATGAATTGGCTTAACCAACTGGTCAGATCAGCTCCTTGGCAGTACACAGAGAGCTCCTGTCAGACCCTGAGGTGTGCTTTGTCGAATTTATGTGGCAGGAACAAGTTCTCAAGAGATGATTCACTAGCAGGGAAACCCAATGACTTGGTATTCTTGTAAAGAAAATCCTTCAAAATAAGTTAATATTTTACTAAATAGCAGTTCTCCACTATGTACGTAAGAATTTCTGGGGGGTTTTAACACTGGTGCCAGGGCCCATATCCTTCTGCTCCATAGAGATTCTGGTTTAATTAGTTTGGGGAAAGAATAAGGATATCACTCTGAAAGCACTCCAAGTGATTCTATTCTATATCCAGGTTTATGAAAAAGCACAAAAAGGACACTGGCTTTTTTGTATTCCCTAGGTTGGTACACAAATGAGAGCATGTTGCTTTTTATTTGGTTCACAGTAATATGTTTGGTAGAAGTACTAATATGACTCACATAATTAATGTATGTCACACAGTCCTATAATGATTCTGTTTGTTCCTTCAAGCAACTGACAATCTAAAGAATACCATTTTCTCAGTGGCAAGCCGCAGGCAACAATAGTCTCCAAAACTAATGATATTTAAACAAGATTTTAAAATTTCTGATCAGCAAATTTTCTAAGATCTTGGAGTAAATTACAAAAAGAGTCCAAGGAAACTTCTGTCCTCAAATTGTGGAAAATAAGCTACAGATAACTTTTTCTGATCAAGATTTGAGGGCAGGTCTACCTGATGAACAAAGATAGGCAAAGTTCAAATATGCAGCACTTCCCAACATGATTGACCACAGGAGCTTTTTTTCCCTGCAATATCCCAAAAGCTGACCTGCAGGTGTCCAGAGAAAAGTGTCAAGTCCATGGTTGTGGATAAATTGCCAGACATCTTTATTTCTCCAATTAAGATGTCCTTGCCCTTCAGGTAGCAGAGCCCCTGAAGTTATGGTTCTGTGTAGAACACCAGGAACTGTTTAACAACTTAAAATGACTCATGCAATCTTGTGCAAAAGCAGCCCTTATCTCTCTCAAATTCAAGCAAAAGCAGCTGACACAAGTTCAAGGGAAATTTATGGAAGAAAACGTTAAAGTGAGAAAGATATGCTTATCAGTTTTCTGCCTACCTGTTGATGGAGAAAAGTCTTTGGGTTGACTGGGCACAAAAACAGGAATACTAAAAATTTGGGGGTGGATATAAGAGCTTTTGGAGAAGAATTTTAAAAGTTCCAGAATAAGGGATGAAATTTCACACCAGAATTAAGCTGATAGCAGTATTGGTGTTTCTGATCTGATACAATCTTTGGAAAATAAAACTTCATTGACATGTTTAAGGATTCTGGATTATACATATGCTTTTTGAGAGAGAATTCCCAGGTCTTAAGCATCATGTCTGTAGGGCCAGGAAAATCTCACATGTTTTAGATTACCATAAGTACTACAGAAGCAGGAGGAGGACTTGGAAGGCACAAACTTTAATATATCATGGGAAGAGTATGGAGAGGTGCAGTCAGGAAGTCCAGAGCCTAGCATTGGGTGGAGTTGAGTCCAGAGCTCTGCACTGGGGAGGATCAAGGCCCAAATTTGACAGACCTAAGTATTCTCATCAGCACTAACCACCAAGAACAAATTCAGGTTTCAAGCAAATTATTACACTGGAGTTACAAAGAAAGACAAAAGGTTATACAAATTGAAAAATTTCTGCCTCAAACACGAATTTACTAAATAGTTCATTTCTGAACTTTGGTGCTACAAGGAAGAAAGAAAAATTTCTCTGAATTATTTCATATCATGCATTGATAATTCTCATGAACCCACCCTTTTGGTATGTATATTACCCAGTTAAGCTATTAATGTCCCTTTCTGGTGTCTAGAAGAATTATGATTAAGTCAAAAACCCAAGATATTTTGATTTAATACAATTTTCCTCAATTACAGGAAATATCCACAGAGTCAAATGGAAATGGAAGTCATCATGTGTCAAATCTATTTAGGAGGCTTAAAAAGTCACTCAGATTTGGGTTCTTATGATGCTAATCCATAAAACTCTGATAATAAAAAATGCCTCCCTCTTACATTGTCACAAAAGCATGAAAATTAAGAATATATATGTATATATGTGTATACATATATATATATATAAAAATTCTCTTTAAGGTTTTTAAAAATAATTATTAAAAAGCAAACTATAAACAATTTTTAAAAGCAGTAGTAAAGGATTCTAAAGGAAACTAAAAACAAAAGTCTTCTCTACTTCCAATATCAATACACATCTTTATATGTCAAAAGGAAAAGATAATTTTCCTTTCATATATTCCTCTCCAAAGTTAAGCAGTGGAGATGGTCAGTTCAGTTATAGAAGCCTTAATAAAATGTTTTATCTCAATATTCCTTGATCTATCTGGAGTTGTGTAGAAGTACCAGGTTCATAAGCTCAGGGGTGGACTTTTTTTGCTCAACTGGTTCAAACTTACAAGTGAGAAGAATAGGGACCCTGTAGAGGACCCAAGTTCACAACAAATGGGAGAAGCCTGTTTAATCAAGACCTCTTTCTCTTTCCACTAACAACCTGCTCTTAGTTTTGATAGAACTATGATTACCAAAATACATAGCATATTTTGAAGTAAATTAAGCCCATGTTGTAAATCCCTCATGCATGCTTTCTTCTCAAACATTTGCCTGAGAAATTATGCTACAGCAAAGTTACATTAGAAATTAGAAATGCACTGGTGTCACATTTCTAAATGACAATGTTTTAAAAGACGTCTTTTAATTTTATTTTGTCCATCATTAATTTTTATGGCATCATTCATCTGAGGGATAAAAGTCTTCAATATTCTTTTAGTCTTATGACACCACTTGTCTGTATGATGCTTTCACTTCCTTGAAATAATGAAATCCATTTAACTCAGCTTTACATCATGAACTGAGCCCAAGAAAGTGCTTTGTACATAATCAGTAATAAATATAACCTATAAAACATCTATCATTAATGAGCATCCGTGATAGTGTGTGTTCTCCAAGAACAGATACCAAGTTGCAAAAATTGTATTAAGAGAATTATCTGTGACTGAACTTGACAAGGGAACCAGAAAGACTAGAGTCTTCAGATCACAATGCAAGTCTGTGGTCTCCAAGTGAAAGAGAAGGGAAGTTGAGGAAAGTGGCTTAATTGACCATAAAGTTTGAAAAGTGCTGTGAAGGTGTCTTTGAGCAAAAGTAACCTTACGGAGGAGGACTCTGCCTTTCAGGAATGGTCCTGCCTTAGTGTCCCTGTTGCACCTGCACACAGCCTCATTGATAATGTGTTGGTGGATTTCACAGAGGCTGATGCTATTGCTCAGTCATACTTCCTGTGCCTAGAGGTCTGCAAATTGAATTCTCATGGCTGCTGCTGTGACTGAATATTTGTGCCCCTGGAAAATTTGTATGTTAAAATCCTAAAGCCCAAAGTAGTGATATTAAGGGCTGAGATCTTTTGGAAATTGATTAATTCATTTGGGGAGAGCCCTATGAATGGGATCCTCCTTTTAAAAGAGGTCTCACCCCTGGCGTGATTCCGTCCTGTGCGTCTCTTCTCTAGGGCAGTCGCCTATTTTCCGTCCGCCTTCTCTCCCACCTAAGTGCGTGCTACCACCCCATGGAAGATTCGATGGACAAGGACATGAGCCCCCTGAGGCCCCAGAACTATCTTTTCGGTTGTGAACTAAAGGCTGACAAAGATTACCACTTTAAGGTGGATAATGATGAAAATGAACACCAGTTATCCTTAAGAACGGTCAGTTTAGGGGCTGGTGCAAAGGATGAACTACACATTGTTGAAGCAGAGGCAATGAATTATGAAGGCAGTCCAATTAAAGTAACACTGGCAACATTGAAAATGTCTGTACAGCCAACAGTTTCCCTTGGGGGCTTTGAAATCACACCACCTGTGGTCTTAAGGTTGAAGTATGGTTCAGGGCCTGTGCATATTAGTGGGCAGCACTTAGTAGCTATGGAGGAAGATGCAGAGTCAGAGGATGAAGAGGAGGAGGATGTAAAACTCTTAAGTGTATCTGGAAAGCGATCTGCTCTGGGAGGTGGTAGCAAGGTTCCCCAGAAAAAAGTAAAACTTGCTGCTGATGAAGATGATGACGATGACGAGGATGATGACAAAGATGATGAAGATGATGATGATGATGATTTTGATGATGAGGAAGCTGAAGAAAAAGCTCCAGTGAAGAAATCTGTTCGAGATACTCCAGCCAAAAACACACAAAAATCAAACCAGAATGGAAAAGACTCAAAACCATCAACACCAAGATCAAAAGGTCAAGAATTCTTCAAAAAACAGGAAAAAACTCCTAAAACACCAAAAGGACCTAGTTCTGTAGAAGACATTAAAGCAAAAATGCAAGCAAGTATAGAGAAAGGTGGTTCTCTTCCCAAAGTGGAAGCCAAGTTCATCAATTATGTGAAGAATTGCTTCCGGATGACTGACCAGGAGGCTATTCAAGATCTCTGGCAGTGGAGGAAGTCTCTTTTAAGAAAATAGTTTAAACAGTTTGTTAAGAATTTCCATCTTATTTCATTTCTGTAACAGTTGATATCTGGCTGTCCTTTTTATAATGCAAAGTGAGAACTTTCCCTACTGTGTTTGATAAATGTTGTCCAGGTTCCATTGCCAAGAATGTGTTGTCCAAAATGCCTGTTTAGTTTTTAAAGATGGAACTCCACCCTTTGCTTGGTTTTTAAGTATGTATGGAATGTTATGATAGGACATAGTAGTAGTGGTGGTCAGACATGGAAATGGTGGGGAGACGAATATACATGTGAAATAAACTCAGTATTTTAATAAAAATAAATAAATAAATAAAAGAGGTCTCAGAGAATTCCCTTCCCTTCACAGAAATTACTCATCAATATGTGAGAAAATGGCTATTTATTAATCAGAAAGCAGACTGGCATCAGATATAGAATCTTCCAGCACCTTGATCTTGAACTTTCCAGCCTCTGGAACCATGAAAATTAAATTGTTGTTACTTATAAGCCACACAGTACTTGGTATTTTGCTAAAGTAGCCCAAATAGATAGACAGCCACTCTAATACTATCATGTGGTAAACCTGAAATCAAGTAGTTTATGCACACGTGTTATTTTGCATTACGATACCCATGTAAGGTGCTATGATCATCTCCTTTCACCCATGAAGAAATGGGTCCTTTATATGTAGGGAAAGATTTAAAAGATGAATACATTTAGATCTCTTTAAATGAGTCACAGAGAAGTAAACCATGAAGTCACTCAACTAATAGGTAATAAAATAAATTTTTAAAAAACAGATTTACTGGCTATATTTTTGTCTACTAAATTCCAATGTTTTTTGTAGTTTGGGGGGTTTTAAAGTATCTCTATAGCCATATTTTATGAGGGAAAGCGGAAGTCTACCTCCCAAAGTCCAACTTTGTTCACGGTTTCAGTTCCACTTATAAAACTGAATAATTAAAATGATATGCAAATTCACCTGTGTACTTCAAGAGAGGAAGAGTTCCTTACAATATGACCTATATTTGTTCAGCTCCATGGAAACCATTTCATTCCATTATCCACACACAATTTACATAAAACGAAGGGGGAAAAGGTAAGAGATGTGAAGTGGCACAACCTGAAAGGAAACAATAGGGCAGCACTCATTACTGAGAAGTGGAGGGAAACCCAGAGGTATTTACTAAGCCTGTGCATGTGCAAAACCTGTCCATCTGTAATTAAGAATCTGTCCCTGACAGCATGAAATATAGTGAATAGGAAAATCCACACTTCCCTTTCCAAGACAGGCACCTGGATACCTCAGGTCTCCTTTATCAAGTTGCTGAATCTTCTTTAATAAAAAGTAAGCTGTGTCAAACTGGAAAATAATAATCAATAATAACAATAACAAGAATACTTGCACATACAAAACCACATCATTTAACTTTTACTTATTCCACCAAAATAAAGTGGGAAAGTAAGATAATCCAAATGACTCAATCCCAATCCTACTGTCACTTGAAATACTATGAGAAAATGCAGAAAAGTCAGAAATATTGCTTGAATTAGATAGTCACTTGCTTCAATTGTTCACTTCCTTTTGCCTTAGAAATCTAGCCATCCCACAAATAGATTGCCAGCCAGTTCTCAGTACTATAAGGGCACTGTGTAAACCGAG
Organism: Glaucomys volans; assembly: GCA_020662805.1. Classification (NCBI taxonomy): domain Eukaryota; kingdom Metazoa; phylum Chordata; class Mammalia; order Rodentia; family Sciuridae; genus Glaucomys; species Glaucomys volans. The sequence continues at coordinate 538,013 of JAJEJO010000560.1, read as the reverse complement.
ACAGCCACCCTCCCCCTGCCATATTTGATTAGCCTATGAGTACTGATTGCATAACATCTCTTCATTTTAAAAAAATGATTCTCTGCACATTTTTTTCAGAGTTTACAGTTCTGAAGCATGAGCAAGTTCTGTCTTCTTTCTGAGCAAGGGAAATAGTTCTTACAGTGGAATAGAAAGAACATGTATACCTGACCTTGAGAATGTTTGCTCTGTGTATGTATTCCACTTGAAGTAAAATGGTCCTGGATTTGGGTATCACTGAATTGAGAAACACAGGCACACAGTGCCCTTATAGTAAAGCTGATTTAGCTCTGACACTTCCCTATTTGCCAAGCCAAAGCTGTTGCACAAATCACACAGTCTGTGAAGAGGAAGGGGGAGAAACTGCTTCGTCCAGTTTTTCTGCCTCGGGGCTGAATCAGATACACCTCAGCTTCAACTGTAAACCTCTCCCAGGATGTGAACTCCTAACCGTGACATCAGCAACCTTGTCTAGGACAAGTACATTTTCAAAGAGTGACAGTTTGAGGCAAACACTCCAACCCATTTACCAAAAGAATAGTGAATTAAATAGTTCACGTAATTTGGTTCAAAAAGAAATTCCTTTCCAAGCTAGATTTCTAGTTTTGTGTGGTTAGGAAATGTGGTGGGTAAGAGAGTGCAAAAGCTATTGGAATAATAATGACTACTGTCTTTTAGTTGACCTCCATAAGTTCCTGCTTTTGAAATAAACAGTGCGATGAAGGTTCTATGTGTCTATAAACATTTTCTAGTTTTTGGATTAGTAGATTTCTAAATGCCAAGAAGGTAGTTACCAAAACCATAATTCACTCTACTTGGTGGAAAAATTATCTGATTATAATCTGAGTATCATTCATTACTTTTATCATTATTAATTCTCCTGGAAAGAGAATGATCATCTCTGCTTTGGTTTTCATTTCAAATAAAGGCAACCACTCTAACTGGAGGAAAGAAGGGTTTTGTTTTATGTTTTAAAAAGAATTTAAATAGTTACTATAGCAATAAAATGGCATTACAGTTGAAGGCAAATAGTAAGGAAACTTGTCAATCCAAGCTGATAAACACTGAAAATCTGTACCAAACTGACATCAATTCCAAATGAAATTCTATAACCAATGGTTCTATAAAGTATTTCTCAGCAGAATAGCATCCACTGCTTCACATGAACAAGGAGAGCAAACAGTCCCAGTCAACTCAGATTTTGTTTTCCTGATTTCACGGTGGGTTACTTAATCTCCTAAGGACACTTAAGAAGTATTATTCTCTCCTACTGTAGCAAGAAAGCATGACTTCAATGCCAAGTTGAGGGTTTTTCAATTGCACCAAGTTTATAGAGAAAGTCCATTGAAAGTTTTTATGTGAAACAATAATTTAGGAATCTAATTAGGCAATGGTGTGAAAAATAAATTTGAAGGAAAAATATGCAAGGCAGAAAGATCTTTTTAAAATTTAGTAAAATAGTACCAATTTTAATTAAGAATGCACTAAGAAAGGTGAAGAAAGTGATGAGAGGCAATGGGAGTGACCTTTTGAAAACTTGACACGTGACTAGATATGGGAACAGAGGGAGTCAAGAGCACGGGAGGTTTGGTGAGAAAGGGAAGAAGCTGTATTTTTATTTGAAACATGCTGCATTTAAAAATAAGATTTGAAACCAAAATTTATCAGCATAGGGCAGAATTTCCAATAAGATATGAAGTGCAATAAGAACATCATCTCTAATCATCCAACTAAAGTAAGAGATAGGTGTGGCTGATGATGCCAATGTGGAGAAGGAGAAGGACTGGTGACAAGCAAGAAATGAACCTTGAAAAACACCTACATTTTGAAAGTTAGAAGAGGAAAAGGAATTCAAGAATGAAATAGAATGATTGGAAAAGTAAGAGAAAACTGAACATGGTACCATCAAAAACTCCCTTGTAAGAGACTAAGGAATTATTGAGATGTAAGTTATTTAAATGTTCAAAATTGCAAGACAAGAATGAGAGAGAAAGCAAAGTAACTTGGGAAAGTTAGCTTACAAGATTTGGAGTAATTTTCCATATCCCATCATGTAGACTGGGAGATGACCTTTTGTGTGTGTGTGTGTGTGTGTGTGTGTGTGTGTGTGTGT
>JAJEJO010000560.1:442855-535779 GCA_020662805.1 Glaucomys volans | reverse complement strand
ACCAACTCTGACAATGAAGACACAAATAAGGGGAACTTATTCTTTAGAACCAAGAAAAGTGAAGGGAAGGATAGAAATTTCTAGGGAATAAAGTTGGAGGAGGGGCTGGGGATATAGCTCAGTTGGTGGACTGCCTGCCTCGCAAGCACAAGGCCCTGGTTTCAACCCCCAGTACTGCAAAAATGAAAAAAAAAAAAAAAAAAAAAAATTGAGGGAGCCTGAGGGAGAATGTCCACAGAAATTGAAGGCAGGGAAAGAGCAGGGGCAGGAATCTCAAAGTATGTGACAGTTTGGCGCAAACAGGGTGCTTTTATATCACTATTTTTCCCCACTGTTAAAATTTTTCCCCATGACTTTCTTTCCTCCACTTAAGATTCTTGTTGCTTTCAAATCACTGAATAATTAATATCTTGAATAATAAGCTAACCAACGAAAACTTTTAAACTGTGGCCTCACTTATGCCCATTCTTCTTCTATAAATTAAGAAATTAAAGACACTATCTAGCAACTATATTTTCAAGTAAAGAAAAACTTCGGTCTTTATTTCTTGCTTTAATTAAAATTACCACCAGTATTTCATGAAAGTCAGTAATAAAACTTGAGAAAAGCGCCTTGGGAAATTACATTTGGCCCCTTCAAACTGCTTCTATCATGTCAACTTCTATTGTAGTACAATGTATACCATTGTTTTCTTGTACTAAATTGTCACATCCTGTTGCTCTGCGTGAGTTTGTAAGTGCCAAGTTACACCCTGAAGAGGGATGTTTTCCAATGGTGGGTCTGTGGCACAGTTTCTTAAATAAGAATCTTAGTTCCAGATGAAAGAACAGATCTGGGAAGCAGGCTTCTACAGCAAGCATTGCCAAAGAGAACACACAAAATGGAATAGAGGTGATTTCAAAGTTCTAGTACATGATTATATAAGCAAATGTGACATGAATCTTTCTTTGGAAATGGATAAGGAACTCACTTTCAGCTTTAGTTGACAGTCTCCTATAGCCTACCTGACAAAAATACCCAGAAAGACAAGTTCCATTAACATCTAAAAAAATTTTATGTCTTCACAGGAACTCTGGAATGAAAAGTTAAACTCCAGCTAGCAGAGAACAGGAAAACAAAGAACTGATATTTCCAAAATTTTTCTAATGTAATGATTAAAGGAGAAAGCACTCATTACAAGTCTAAATAAGGAGAATTATCCATTGTTGGAAATTTCTGGAAGTCAGATTTTCTTGGGAACAACTCACTTCTTTGACTTCCTTGGAATTTATTGAAGTTTCTTTCTTCAAATCTTACTGTTCTCAGAAAACACCACCACCTTTCTCCTCATTCCTAAGGCAGCTGAAAATCATTATATATTGCTTGAAATTTTTGCCTAATGTATATTTGTAACTGTGTAAGTTACGTGGAATGCAGAAACTATGTCTGGCTCAGTGGTAGGCATATTATACATATTTAATTAATATTTATTGAGTTTCAAAAATCAAAAAAATTCAAGATCCAAATAATAAAACAAAGGAATCAAACAAAGGAAAACAAAGGAATCCATCAAATTACTCAGGGTGCTCAAGATTATCCAACTTTTTTTTTTCTGAAAGGAATGAACTTTCTAGAATAATGGAGATATTAGTTCAACAATATCATCTCAATGTATGTCATATTTATATTAAGAAAATAGAAAAAAAATTACCTATCTAGTCAGGTCTTGGATCTCGATCTCTCTCTCTCTCTCTCTTTCTCTCTCTCTGTCCCTGCCCTCCATTCCTCACTCTCTCCCTCTCTTCCCATCTCCCCATCCCTCTCCTTTTCTTCCTTCTTCTCCTTGTTAGGGATTTTCAGGGACAAGTCGACTGAAATTCTCCTCAGAGATGATCCATGCTAGTATTTCATTGTCACAGTGTTTGAATTCTTCAATCAAACTGCATTAAAAATTTACTCACTCTAATAGTTATATAAGTATTATACTTTAATTTTCCATGGGGAATAATTTACATCTTCATCTTTAAAAAACAAAACTCATTTATATAACAAGAGATGTTTACCAGCTAAATTTCCAAAGATCTTTTAATCTCCTTTGGAGGGCCTATTTCCCTTCCCTGTAATGATTTTTGTTGTTTTTCTCTAGGCTAGTACTGGTTTCTCCACATACTTTTAAAAATGTAGTAGTTAAGACCAAACATTCTCAAAGTAAAATTTTGATCAACCTGATAGTGACACATTGCACACTTTTGAGAGCTTCCTTAGGATTATGGTGACCTTGACTAAGCCTGTGACCTATAGGTGACTCTGTCCACTAATAGTTAAAAAAAAAAAAATGAGAGTAATGAATGATCCAAAGACAGAGCTGTTCTTCCACCAACTACAACGCAAGTATACCACAAGTATAACAAGCTAGCAGCAAGAGTTCATAGGTTTTTGAGCTATGGGAAAATTATAGGTTTTAGTTTCTTGAAATGTGTGTCAGAGCCCACTAGTAGTCCACCAAAATATGAGGGGTTTTTTTTTTCCCTTCCATAACAAGATTATAGCTGGGCACAAGATTAGACCACATTTCCCAGCCCTTTCAAAGTTGAATGTGGCTACATGACTTGGTTCTTTGCAAAGGAATAGGAGTCTAAGAGATGTCTGCCATTTTTGAATCTGGGCTTGAAAGAGAATGAGCACACCTCTTCTGCATCATCATTCATATTCTGTTTGATGACTGCAAATGGCAACGAGGATATTTCCCCCCTGAAGACATCAAGTAACAATAGATATTTTTGATTGCCACAACTAAAGGATACTACTGGCATCTAGCAAATATACTGTTAAACATCCTACAGTGCACAGAATAGTCTTCCAAAACAAATAATGCCAATGATGCCAAGGTTGAGAAACCCTACTGTGGGGATGACAAAGCTCTTCTAATATTGAATAAGTCCAGATCCCCTGGATGACTAAAAAGTTTAGTGTTATCCTGGCTACTTGAACACTGCTCAGGACCATAGATGGAGCTGGATTGAAATTTCTACTGTGCTGAACATAAAAAAATGTGAGTTTATGTGTTATCAAAATCCAACCTACCCAAATGGAGAGGCCAAATAACACACAATTTTCAATGTATAAATTATCTCAAGCATCTACATATGTAGCTCTCCATAAATACATCTTTCATGCCTTTTATATTTTTATGCCTTCATTAGATATGTTAGCATTTTAGAATTATTTTTCATGTCTTCCTGCGTTTGTTTACGTGCAATAGTCTCATTATTTCAGTTTTGTTAGGGTATATTCCTCAGAGTTAAACATAAGCTCCACGGGGCAGAGACCAGCCCCTCTAGGGTAACATGATATATACAGGTATCAGTATTATGCCTGGTACAGAGCTGAACTTAAAATGTTTATTTAGTGAATAAATGAATTGCAGAAAATAATGTTTGAACAAAGGAAAACAGACCATGACTTCAGTCTGGAACCAACTGTTTCTAGAAGGTCAGCTAAAAGTGATTAAATGATCATCTTCTAAATACAAAACTGCAGTTGAATAAATCATTCTAGAATTTTGCCTTGAAGTAACCTCATATTCACGAGATTATTCTCTGTAGCATCTACCTTCTTGCTTTTGAAAACTTAGACATTAAGTAATAATATTATCTGGTCCCACCATTAGAAAAACACCATTTATCCTATTTTGTGGATATATATTATAACCTCTTAGAAATGGAATTTTAATCCTAAACAAGACCATAAATCTCCATGGTGAGATCTCCAAAAATCTTTCAAATTAGGAGGCCACTCTAAAAAAATGTAATGTAATATTCCATAATGAGCTTTATTTTCTGGCTCGAGACAAGGGTTCTCACCTATAATAAAAAAGAAAAGAAATAATTTTTTAAGTAGTTTTTGTTCTTGTTACTTTCTGAAGACTTTTCAAAGGCAATTAAGAGACACACCTATGCCTGGTGATTGATGGCAGGTGCAACATGCAGTTAACTGTAGGATAAAGTAAACACCTGGACCAGCACTATGCACACAAGAGGCCTCCGTGAATAGAGTAGAGTGTTTAGATAATGATTGCTGGAGAACAGTGTACCAGTGTGTTCATTCCTGGGAAGGACATGCTATCAACCTGTTTTATATTAGGAAAAAGTAATTTAGTTGTTGTTTCTTTTTCACAGAGACTCTTACCTTCACTTAGAAATGTTTGTACTTTCTCTGGACCTCCATTCCAATCTGAAAAGAGACAGTAAAATTCACAACATTACTGGAGAAAAGTAGACATAATGTAGAATAATGTAGGCATAGAATAATGTAGACACAGAACATGTGAAGGAAAAAAAAAATCTAGTGGCTCAGAATTGAATAGAAACTAAAGTGTAAACTCCTTAGCTTGTCCTTCAAGATCTTTTACCATCAGACTCCACCCTACCTTAGCTGGATTCACTTCAACAAAATTTTCAGTACAGCTAAACTTCCCTGTACTGTCTTCCAATGACAATGCACCACATCATTTGCTCAAGCTGTTCTAAAACTAGAAAGGCCCCTCTTCTCTACTTCACCTATTGAAAGCCCACACATTCTTCAGAAGTAAACTCAAAGGCTTCCTCCCCATGCAAACAAAATCTCAACCAAGGCTTGGAGCTTTCTCTCCTTTCTCTGAAGTCCTGTAGCAATTAGGCATGTCTTATTTTGTCATACACATTGAATTGCCATCTTCAAGATTGTTATCTTAAGTAGCACACTAAAATGGTACTTGATTTAGCTTCTCCTGGTGTATGTTTTGTCCCTTCATTTAGAATAACTTGTGAGAGAACAATTCGTGTGCTACCCTGTTCTTTGTAGCAGATAGACAGAGATATGTACTCAATAAAAATTTAGAAATTTTATTGAAATTAAAACTGATAATATATTGAAGGGCATTCCTTAGGCTGATGCAGTTTAAGAATAATAAAATTGAAAGAATGTGTTCTTAATTAAAACCCCAACTAAGGGCTATGAGTACTATTACTATTGCTACAACTTGATTTTGCTAATTAGCTCATAGTATATTCCTTTATTGATAAAAATTATTCGTCAAAAAGGCATGCTATGACCTTAAGTAGATAATTTGGTGTGGCTCTCATTGTGTTTGTTTAACCAAGTTGGTGCAATGCCCAGTAGAACAATCAGGATGCTGTGGAGCCTTAGAACTTGTTAGCTGATCTGGTGCTGTGCTAACCTGAGCTAACCTTTGTTCCCAAGTGCTCCACACCTGCAAAGTTCAACTAGCCCTTTCCACAGCCACAGTAAGCAAAAGTTACTTTTAAATGAAAAAGTTTCTCACACTTTACCTGAGCCATATAGTGTTCTGAACCATGGCCCTTATAAGCCAAAAGATTTTTCAAAAGATATTAAAATTGAAAAGAAAGATTGCATTCAAGTTCACATGCCAGTGACCCACACTTAACTCTGAGTTTCATGTTAGACCATTGGATGATATGGTACTTGATTTTCTTATATCCTCAGAAGAGATCTTCTTAATAAGGTGTTGAGGAAAATATAGTACTATACTAGCACCATCATTTAATATTTATATTTTTCAATTTCTTCACAGACCAAATATTGTAAATCTATGACTTATAATCAGGAACTAATATAAAGAAAATTTTTCCTGAGTATTGCACTCAGTAAGTAACTCCAATTCAAAATAAATAAAACTCATAGTAGAATACATCCATTTCAAAATATATTTACTTTAGGGGCTTTCTATAGTCAGGTCTTTTTTTTTAAAATAAGTTTGCACCTTTTATTATTCTGATAATGGAAGTTTACCTATTTATGAGTCTAGGAGCCTTCACTGAATTGTGACTATACAAACTTAAATCGCATAATCCTCTCTCAAGAACACAGAAATGTCGAGGGTAGGAAGATATTATATTAATGCCACAGCAGTCTGCTCTGCCTTGCTCCACCCCCACAGCAAGCAGTCTATGAACGTGACTCTACAAACTGCACAAGAGTAGACAGTCAGACACAACTGGCAACTTCTAAAGAAAGGGAAATCAGGGATTAGTACACGTCCGGCTATTGCTCAATTGTATCACAGGAGAAAGCAAATTTGCATGTTTCCAAAGTAAACTCCAGGAGCCCTCCCCCTCTGTTGCACACACAGACCCGTGATCTGGAGAGAAGACCAAGCACCTGCCACGTGAAACTGGAAGGAAGCCAGCACTAACCCTTCCGGGAGCACATGAAGAAGTTCAAGGCCATCAGTGCAATCAAAACCAGACCAGATTTTCTCGCAAAGAAAGAAAATGTGAAGCTGTGCTGCTCTCTTTTTTAATATATATATCCCTTACAATTATCCCTTATAATTAACCTCAAACTACATTGTAAGATTCATGTTAATTTAAATGAGGTTATTTTCAAGCTGGAATATCAGATGAAGGCAGGGATAGGTGAATCAACAGAGTTACAATTCATCTTTGGCAAACCAGAAAGGAAGAAGTTTGAAAGTCATCTATTGGTGTTGAGATTATGATTTTTCAAGCCCGCATGTATAGAGACAGAATGAAAGGGACAAAACCAATCTAGGTCCCAGGTATTCCACACTAGGTCTACAAACCGGGGAAGGAGTTGCTATGGATGCCCTCTTCCTGATTAAGCAACTTTCTTTTAAATATTCTTCACCTTCTCCTAAAGCCACACAAACTGCAAAATCCTATGGGCATTAAGATTATGTATTTTCCAAAGAACCATCTCTTAAATTTTTTATTACCTGGTCCTTTTGAAAAACTGATAAAGCTGAAAACACTACTCAACAGGAAAAATAAATCTTACATGTGTGCACACACCAATCTTTCTTCTATTTATATTGGCTAAAATCTCAACACTCCAAATGGAACAAGTAGACCAGGAAAGTAGGTGGAGAATCAGTGCCTTCAGGGGTGATGGGAATGGAAAACAAAGACCACAACAGAATTATCAACCATGAACAGAGCTGTTCCCTTGAAAGGACTGAAGTCTTTAGAGTCCCTTAAGTTTTCTCCATTTCGCATTTTCCCTTTTAACTTCCTCATCTCTTCAGGAGAAGGTCGCAGGCTCAGATACTAAACTCTCTAGCAACCTCCCACACCACACCTTTCATCTGCCAGAGGAGGTCACTATACAGCTAAGTGTTCACTTACAAAAATAAAACACACCTCTTTTCTTTTCCATAACTGGGCCCAGAAGAATTTCTTTAAAATGCATTTTCCACACTATAAAGTGTGTCTTAACAAAATACAATAAACTCAACAGCAATGTGATTACTGTACTTGTAAAACAGTTGGTGTTTCAGCAATATGCCCCTAAAAAAAGTATGCTTGGAAAAATGGATTCTGTTTCAACAGTTAAAAGGACATAATTATTTTTCTGCTGCATAACAATTTTTAAATGTTAATGAGTTAAAATACAGTACCAAAACAGCTCCCATGCAATAATACTGCATATCATTTGGCTGCCTGGTTCTTCTCCTTTGTTTTCCCTTCTGTGGTCAAATAATACACACTATCCTGGAAGAACACAATTACCAGGTAACTACATCACGGCAATCACATGGGACAGCTTGCTCTTCTGTAAAGTTTCTGAGTTTACATAGACTAGATTTTCTGTCTCAGCCGTGTGGACATTTTGGATCAGATGAGTCTTTTCGTGGGACCGCCCTGTGCAATACTGAACTTGCCATCATGCCTGGGCTCTACCCACCACAGAGCAGCAACATCCCCACCTACCCCCAAGCCATAGTAATCAAGACTTCTCCAGACAGTGTTAAATGTCCTCGGGGTTGGGAGGCAGGGCGTTCCCAGTGGAGACTCACTAATATACACTGCAGTAATAGGAAACGAATGACTGGTAAGGTCAAATACACTGTATCTCTTTATCTAAATAATCAACTAGATAAGGAGGGCTAATTTTATGAATTTTATTTGTCTAATATAATAAGCAGTGTCAACAGCATGACTGCCAAAAGTTACCATGTTCATCAAGAAAAAATAACTGCATCTTCAGTGTTTTCACAAAACTAATAAAAGAAACTGAAATCTCATGAATTGCTTCTATTTATTATTCAACAAGTACCTAAGAGCCTGGAATATGCCAGGCACTGCAATAGAAGCCGGGTCTTAGACTAAAAAGGAGACACATTCCTGCCTTAATGGACCCTCATGCCAGTAGGAAAGTCCAGTAAGAAACAGGCACTTGTGGTCTGTGGCAAGTACTGCTATGGGGAAAGCAGTTGGGAACACTTGACTGACCTAAGGGACTGAAAGAAATTTCTAGAAGATATTACATTCAAGCTGGGACTTAAAACATGAATAGAAATGAGGAAGATGAAAGAGGATGTGAAAATGACTAAGAAGCTGGAAAAGCATGAGAGGTATAGCAGAGAGATGATAAAGCAGGGAGTATTCATGGAAATATAAATAGTATAGTATAGACAGTGCAGCAAATGGGGACATATGTAAAGAAGAAAGATGGGAGGGGAAGCAGAGGGCAAATCATGACAGAACCATACTAATGAAGAGTTCGAGACTAACTGAAGTGACACTAAAATTACTAGATTTTTGCAAGAAGATCACTCTAGCTGTAGTGGGAGTGTTCTCTAGAGAGAAAGAATTAATTGGAAGTGAGGGGGCACACATGCATATGCACATGCATTTGTTAAATGTATATACATGTATTCATATGTATATGAGAGAGAGATTATAAATAGCAGGCTCATACACTATGACAAATCCCCAAATCTGCAAGGTGAATCAGCAAGCTGGAGACTGAGGAGAGCTAATAGTAGTACTTCCAGTCTAATAGCAATCAAGAAGAATTGTCTCTCACTCATAGAAAAGTTGGCATTTTGACCTACTCCAACCTTTAACTGACAGTATGAGGCACACCCACATTAGTAAGTGTTACTTTACCAAATTCCCAATTTATTCAGTCTACTGACTTGAATATTAAATGTTAAATCTTATCTACTTAACTCAGTTTACCTACTTTACTCTGTCTAACAATTTATATGTTAATCTCATCCAAAAACTTCTTCACAAATATCTGGGCACTCTGTGGCACAATCAACTTGACACATAAATTTAAGAATCACAGTGGTGAATATGAAGAAGGACGGAGTCCAGGGAGAATAATAAGAGAAGTTGGTGTGTTGAACAAGGCAAGAATTTTTCTGACCTAATACAACAGAAATTCCACCCCCAAATGTTTTAATAGAAGTCATAACCTGGCACATAGTAGGAACTTGATGAATATATTATTAATATTTGTCAAAGTAGTGAGTAAAGATGGGGCATGAAATTAAAACCATTTTCAAAGAATTTATTTAATTTAAAAGCTGGGGAAGTAATCCCATATGACTAGGACCACATTCAATTTCATCAGACCTATTCAGATTAGAAAGGATTTAATAGTATTCCAAAGTGTTCAGTTCGTGCCTAGTTCTATTAACAGTCAATGCTGGTGAGGGTGCAATGAAACAAACACTCTCGTATATTCTTGAATGAATTTCTCCGATGTCAATCTGGCAGCATTACAAACACTGCAACTGTTTCTACCCTTTGGCTCAGGAACTCTTAAGTTTCTATCATAAGGACTGTTCATTGTAATGAAAAAATTGAAAGCAGCTTAATTTCTAACACAGTAAAAAGCACTAATTACTCTCTACCATGTAAAATCTTGTTTTCAATGTCAGTTTGGTGAAACAGGCAATGCTTTAAAATGTTAGCAACTTAAAATACAAAATGTTCTATGTGATGGAATCCTAAGTGTTCATCCATTTCTCCTCAGTCTTATCTACAGTAATTGAGACTAAAAGCTAAAGCTGTATACAGAAAAGGGAAATCCTCTGAATTTATAAAAATACGTATTTATGTACATATTTGCAGGTAATTTTTTTTGTTATTTTTTTTCCACTGAAATTGGTCAAATTCTCTCAGGTAAATAGCCACTTTGTAAATATTTTTTGAAGAAATGAATAAATGAGGGGACACACCAAATTGCAAATGACCAGATGTCTACATATTAACTGTAAACTCCCTTTGGCTCACAAGAGGAAAAAGGAACAAATTTCTAAAGACTGTCTTTTCACTGAAACCATGCAAATCCTTACTGTTTTGAAAGAACATTAAGAACTTGGGTTTGGGAAAGGCAGCATCGTTTATCAGGATTTTTGATTCATGGAGTCACATAACCAGTTCAATTAGTTTTCAAAGTTCCATAGAACTGTGAAGGGCCTCAGAGGCCTTGCATTCTGGTCTCCATCCCCAAGATGAACAGCTGGGTATGTATGTGTGCGTGGAGAGGCAAGCACAGGACCTTCTTTCATAAGTGTTTCCAGTACTTAAGGACCTCCTTTGTCAATTCTTGCTTCAATTGCTTCAAGTTCAGTCCATTCCTTCTTGTCTGGCCTTCATAAAGTATAGAGCAGCTGGGTTCCATTCTTCTTATATAATCCTTCAAACACATTCAGAGAGTTTTTTGTTCATCCATTCATTCCCAACCTCATGCCCTGTGAAGTTATTTTTAACCTCATAGGTCCAATATGGTATTTTTCCCACCAATAAGGCTTATGTCCTGTGCCTTAATTTTCATCTCCTCCTGGAAGTTTTCCCCAATTATGAGGCTGATATAGAATTCACAGCTGTATTAAACATTGATTCTTTAAAAAAAAAGTCAGACCTGGAAGTTGATCATCGATGGGAATAGTTTAACCCTATTATATTTATTCCTTAGAATACTCTTATAAAGGCAATGAATAAAATACCTTTAATGTGCTTGATCATTTGCCCAACAGAGTGCTAATAGAGAATCCCTAGAAGAAAGTGCACTCGAGCTATGTTAATTTTTTCATTAAATTACTGCTTAATTACCCTAAACAGGGTTTGCACATAAACTAAAATATGTGCCACAGGTTAGGGTTATTCTCATTTTTCTATCACCTATGAGAAGGAATGAGGCCCCTTGAGGGGCCTCATTCAATTCATAAATTTATTGAAGGGACACACCTGACTCAGAGGAAAAATGATCTGATGGCAGTCTTTTGAAAGCATGCCTAACATTTATGGTTCATGCACTTAGACACAAATAGCAGGAGAGTTCCAAGAATGGGGACAGCCCATGCCATGCAGTAATACACATAACTAAAGCCCCCAGTAGTCCCAGAGATATGAAGAAGAAACTCTCTCTTGACTGCTCAGTAACTGTGTTACTGGAATGCTATTTGGAACATAAGGAAGATATTTCTTCCTCCTTTGGCATTGTTTGATGTGTTTACTCTCAGTGCTAAATGCTAAAATAAAGTGCTATTCAAAAGGCAACTGATAGGAATGGTTTCACGTCTCTCTCTTTTCTCTCTTAAATACACACACACACGCACACACACACGCACACACACACACACACACCACACACAAAATGCTCCCACCTCCTACACTCTTGTGCCTATACACTTCCAAGATAAACAGTGGATTGCTCTTTACACCAAACCAAGGTCAGTTAAAAAGCTTAATCACCACTGCCAGCAGAGTTTATCCTCAAACTGCAGTAAAGAATTAAAATAATCTGGAAGCTCTTTAAATTATGAATTGGATGATGATTAAAAGAAGCACTTTTAGAAGCATAAGTCTAATTTATCTATGTTGTTAAACTGTTGGTTAAATTGCATTTATAATCAGTTGCCAAGAAGTCCTCCAGATAAATAGATAAATAGGTGATCTTTTATATCATTAATAAAATTTTTAAATTAAAAAAGACATAGTTATCCACAAACAATTAAGTAAATCTCCCCTTTCTAAATAGATTCAAATATTGAAACTGTTTTTCAAATTGCATGTTTAAACTCTGCTTGTTCTAGGTCATAAAACACTAATTACAGCTGGTACAAAGTAAGTTTAATTGTAGCTAATTGTGAAAGCAAAATGAGCTAAATGTTTATATAAAAATTTCACACATTTCTTCTACCATTGTCAATATAACATCAGTTTGCAAACTTAAAACAATAAAGTAAAACATTCTGTCTATGTGGGAACACAGCAAAAGGTGTACTAGAAGGAAAGAAACTTAAAGAGTTCTAAGTCTCTCCAGGGCTACCAGCAATACCACAGTCTGTAGATTGAAAACTCAAAGAAAGCAAGAACCAAAAGCTTTTCCATACAATGCCATCACCCAAAAGCTCTCAGACACTGCTCTCATAAAGAGTGACCAGTGCAAACTTGTTGACCACAGAATGCCTGGTAATCACCACAGCAATGAATTTAACTAAATGTAGCTTACTGAAAAGAACGACATGTTTATTTTTTTAATCAAGCCTTATAAAGGCTTTTCTTTAAAACCTAGATCAGGTAGACATTTCTATAATCCTCTTTGGATAAGTATTTTCTTTTTCCAACTTTTTTTTTTTCTTTTTGACAGCTATGATCCACAAAAGACCAAATGAGAATAGCATTTCATTGATAAGAAATCATATCCCCTTCATCAAACATCTACCTCTTGACATTACTTGATAACATGGGGGGTTGTACTGCTAAACTGAACTTTGGGCTGGACAATTACTGTTCTGCTGCTTGGTTTCTACAGGAAAGTAATTCTTCCATCATTGAAGTTTTAATGTTGAGTATGGTTGAGAGATACTCTTATCAAATGGACATTACAAATAAATAAATATTTATTAAACTAATGATCTTCACACAGTAATGTCTTCCGTCTTTGAGCAAATGATTTTAACTTATAAGAACATGATACAATATTTTAATCACCTTAATTGCATTCAGTTTTTTCTAATCCTTAGGCTTTATTTAATTCCAAAAGATATATGCACCATTACCTTATTTAATTTCGCATCCATTACCAGGCAGTTGACAAAAGCAAAACATCTTTATGTAATCCATGTCTTTTCAAATGCTAGTGACTAATAAACAAATTTCATTATTATTTAAAACTCAAAAGTTAATGCTGCTTCAAGTATATTTACATTTTCACCATTTTATCTATAATTGCATATTTTAGGGGTTAAAATAATCACGTGTGTCATGGTTACATTTAGAATGACTGAATGAATACCAGTCCTATGAAAGGAAGAGAAAGGTATGTCTGGTTTTGTTTGTTGCACATTCCAGCCAAGACACTGTTAGTCACAGTTCTGACTACACTTCTATCACAAGAAGATGGTCCCAAAGAAAAGAATGCCTTAACTTTTGGAAAAGAAAAGACAATACCCCACAGCAGCAGGAGAAGGTGAAGAATGAGAACAGGAGCAATGCCCTCCATGGTCAGGAGATGTGGGGTGAGCAGAGGTGCAGCCATGCACCTACTGCTTCAGCAGCTACTGTGTTGGGACCCCTTGTCACAGCCATTGAAAGCCAAAGGATAGGAGTCCAGCAGAACTTCTTTCAACATTTCAAATCCAAGACTCTGGATAGGAAAAGTACGATCAATGAGTGAATTCTTTAATGAGTCACAAATTCATTTGTTTTCCACTCCACCTGATTTGGGAAGCACTCAGATCATATTCATAAATCATACTCATGGCATGACATCTCACTAGGTGGAGTTTGGGTGAGGAAAAATGACTATAAGTAGATTGGCATGAGGAAAGAAAATCCCTACTAGAGATCTTAGAGAACTCCACATCAATAAGCAAAACCAAATCCACACTTCCGTATGCATAACACAGTGTGTACAGGACCTTCTACCATGGACATGGGTTGAAATTTTTGATCCATTTCTCCCATTTTGAAAAACATTAGAATGCCATTGACACAATTTTCCCTTGAAAGGTTCATATTATAAATGTTATCAGAAATATTAATATTATTAGAAATATTCAAAATATGACATCTTAGGATATTTGTACATGAATATCTTTTTAGTAGGAACACTAAGATATGATGTGATAATTCACCATAGTCTTTGTTCTCTCAGCACTCCCATATTCTTGCTCTTGCCCTTACCATAGTCTCCCATGGTAGCATCCCTGAACTTTTAAAAAGGTCAGTGACAGAATTTGGATGTGGAATATCCCCTGAGAACTACGTATTAAAGGCTCAGTTGGTCCCTAGCTTAGCACCATTGAGAAGTGAGGGCAAGTGGGAGGTCTTCTGGTCACTGGGGCGCACCCTTGAAGAGGACAGTGGGACCCCAGACTCTCGTCTTCCTTTCTATTTCACATCTGGGCCATGAAATGAGCAGTATTTCGCTCTGCCACATGCTCTTGCCATGACATGCTGCCTTGCCACAAGAATAAAAGCAGTGAAGCTAATCATGAAACTGAAACCAAAATTCTGAAACAAGCTAAACCTTTTCTCTTTATAAATTTATTATTTCAGGTTTTGTTGCATTAATGGAAATCTGACTAACAGTCAACTGTCTTCAAATGTGCTGTATCTTTAGTGATTGTTCACTGTGAATTTGGTGAACTTGTTCAAAATATATGAAAATAGTTACCTGACCCAAATGCACACACACACACACATTTAAAAGACCTACATATCTTCTTATTCACTTCCTCCACACTGGGGCCTGAGTGCCTGAAAACATTCAAAGACAGTATGCTGAGGAATAACATGGATAATTCATCTCTGAATAATTCAGTTCAACACAAGACCAAATCTCTCTCTAAGATATCTAATTTCCTGCATAATTACTGCATAACCTGTTCTTTTTTAAATCACAAAGTTGATCCAAAGCCAACAGGGCCCAGGCACCTAAGGAGTTAATTAGTGTAAATGCAAAGGTACACCCTGAGACTTCTTCTCTGGGGTTGGTTTTATGCTGAAAGAAACCAAAATTGCACACACCCATTATTCATGAAAACACCTCTCTTCTATTCAATTTGAAATGTTCTCATTTTTAAAGTACAGGGAACTGACTAATTACATATTTGGGCATCTCAAATATGCAGGACAAATGGGTTGTTTATGTTCTAAAGAAATTCATTTAGTGACTTTCATAGTAATCTAACACACCAAAAAAAATGTGTTTTGTTAAATGATTCTATGATCACAAAAAGTAGAATATAAATATTCTTACTTTATTGCTTTTCACTCCAGCACTGTGGAATTCAAGCAGAGTAACCAAATTGAAATAGAAAAGAAATAATCACAAGGATACATAGAATCTCAGTCACATGAAAACTATTTTTTTAAAAAAGTTATTTCAAGTATTTCATAAAAATAGTAGACAAATAATAATGGATAATAATTAAAATGGTAACTGAAAATCAAGTGAATTTACAAATAAATAGACATACTATATGACACACCCACAGACTGTTTTTAGCTGATTATGACCAAAGAGGAACTTGCTGAGCGGCACAAAAAAGGAATCTGGGCCCAGAATCTAAAAAAGTTGTCACTTCTTTTCTCTTAGAAGAAAGGAAAAAAGAAGAAGAAGGGAGGGAAGGACAGATGCAAGGACTGATGAGGGAAGGAGGAGAAGTAGAAAGATAAGGAAAGAAAGAGAAATAAAGGGGAAAAAAGAGAAAGAATGAAAGAGGGAAGGAAGAAGAGAGGAGGAAGAAAGGAAGGAAGGAGGGAAGGAAGGAAGGTGGGAAGTAAAGAAGGAAGGACAGAAGTGCTGCTGCTGTATACTTTGCTCAAAATAAAAATCATTTCTGCACAAGGTGATTTTTAAGAAAAGAATTAGCTTCATGAGATGTGTGAGCTTGTGCACAGGTGTGTGTGCACACGCTTGTGTGTGTGTGTGTGTGTGTTTGTGTGTTCCTCTACCCCTTCTTTACACTCATACTACAAAAGGGACCCTTCTTTTCATTTCAAAGTACGGGCTCCCCCGCAAAACCCTGTATCCCAAGACCAAGATTTTATTTTTCCCTTTAATATAGTATAGAACCCTGTAGCTATTGAATCTGTATGTAAAAAGAATATTTTTCCAAAATTTCATGTTAATCTTTTAGCTAAAATAACTGCTCACTGTTGGCTTATACACTCCATGAGGGGACAGTCTCTGAATATGAGTGCTAAGCGTCAGCCTCAGCAGAACACAAAGCTATCCCATACTCAGCTGTCAAAGAAGCTCATCCAGAAGACAAGGTGTGTAGATCTGTCCTTTGAAACTCAGTAGTTATTTAGGCAAAAGGAAAAAATAATAATAAAGCTTTCTTAATGACCAGGCCCAAGGTCCCTCCATAATAACCTATTTAGCCTATAAGATAATTTAACGGAGAATGCTTTGGATTTTTTAATCCAGAGAGTGGCTAATACAAGTGATGATAACAGAAAAACAGGAAAGGAAGCTTCCTTACAACTTAGAAGAAGGACCCATGCCAGGAAAAATTTTGAAATTAAAAAAATCCCCTTGCTGGTATCTTTTCCAGCCAAGATTTCTTTGGTTTCTTTTGTTTAGTTTGCTGAGTTTCATGAAACTTTAGGCTTATATCTTTAACCAAATTTGGGAAATTTTCAGCCATTATTTTTTCTGATAATTTTCCATCCCCATATTCTTTTTCCTCAGGAATTGTGGCAACATGAAGTTTACCTCTTTTGTTGCATTTTCAATGTGCCTGAGGATTTTTCACTTTTTTCCCCAAGGATTTCCTCTCTGAAGTTCAGATTGGGTAATTCTTTTTTCATTGTTTTTTTAACATTCAAGTTCCTGGTTCTTTCTTCTGTCCTCCTCATTCTGCTGTTGAGCCCCATCCTGCGTGCTTTTCTTCTTTTCAGACTTTTCTTTTCCTTGGCTTCAGAACTTACAGAATTTTCTGAAGGCCTAAGATTTCTGCAAAGAATCCTAGAGTCAGAGAGGGAAAGGGGATGAGCAGCTCAAATCATTCATTTTTTTCTTTGTGCATGTGAAATATTTCTAAGAAAGAAACTTCTCAAAAATACAAACTGTCTACAGAACAGAGAAGGGAAGTAACTCTTAATTTTTTTCTTTCTTTTCTTCCTTCCTTCCTTTCCTTTTTCTTTCATTCTTTCCAGAAGCAGATTTCCACAAGGAAAGATACTGAAAAAATATATATATTGTTGGACTTAAAGTAAAAATAATAAAAATAAAAATAATGATAGTGATGAAAAAAGAGGGAGAAAATGGTTAAAGGGGGGAAAAGGAAATATTTTCTCTTATTTTTTTTCATCTCTAATTTGGGTTTCTGGGTGTGTTATGATTTTATTTACTTGACTCCTAGACTTTTATTGTCTCCACCTATAATTTCTTCAGTGACCTAAATTTACTCGGAGTTCAAGGACACATAAGGAAATTAAATAAAAGGAAAAAATAAACTTGCATACACAGTAGGTATGCAGAATGTCTCATAAGTCAAAGCAAAATGTCAAGATTCCTTTTTTACTCATTTTTTCTCTGAAATGAAAGACCATCCTTTTTTGTACAAAATACATAAAGAAATAAAGATGTAAATTTTCAAGAAGATGGAAATGTGAACTACCCTAATCATTATACATTGAGTAAATGCATCTTTTTACCACACTGAACCCCATAAATATATATAAAGTAATTTTTAAAAATAAATTAAGATTATCTACTCTAGAAAAATTACAGTATTAACTTGTAAATATGCACACAGTTCTTTCATTTTACATTATTGGATGGAGAGCACAAAATTATTAGCTTTCAAATGTTTTTCTGCAAATGCTTCTAACAGAGTTCCAAAATTAGGAAGACCAGGCAAAAGAGAATCATGTTGACCTTTATTTTTATTTTTCTTCCAAAACAATTATTTATTCTTTAAACCCTAATTTGTAGGGAAAAAAACTGGATAGAGGACAAAGTAGAAGCAGTATTTGTAAAATCTCTGGAAACACAGCTGTACTTTGCACAACTCAGTTTGTAACTCTTGGAACATGTAAAAGAACCAATCACACAATTATCAGTATATTTTTTAAAGCCCATATGCCATGACAAATTAAATGTCACTACCATGAATGCATGTCATTTATAGCAACATCATGTGAAACGTGCCATGATGCCCAGACAATTGCAGGCCCCCAAATACCACCTTCTCCTCTAACTACACCCTCTCAGTTGTGTATCCACTTTGTGTATCAACTTCTAGGAAATGATATGATCCCATGGAAAAATTATACTGCATTACCAAGAAAGAGAAAAACATCATATCTTCACTGGGTAAACAAAAACATCATTTATAATAAAATTTTTTTTTTTTAATTTAAACTCAGCACGGTAGCACACGCCTATAATCCCAGGGTTTGGGAGGCTGAAGGAGGAGGATCACGAGTTCAAAGCCAGCTTCAGCAATGGCAAGCAACTCAGTGAGACCCTGTCTCTAAATAAAATCTACAAAATAGGGCTGGGGATGTGGCTCAGTGGTTGAGTGCCACAAAGTTCAATCCCTGGTACTGAAAAACAAACAAACAAAAAAAACCTTTAAGTTGTTTCATCCGGCACTTAAATTTAGGAAAGATCTCACCCATCATGCTAACTGACCTATTTCTGTATCTCGGAGAATGCAGTCCAATCTGTGATTTTTACAGATGAGGAGGTAGAAATGATTTTCCACCAATCTCCAGAAGTTTCCTCAAGGATAGAGATAAACAGAATCTTCTTTGATGTACTAAAACATCAATGCATTTCAAGGACAGTCCTTGAGCAGCCTTCTGCTTTGCAAGAATTGCACAATCGAAGGCTTCAAAAGACACATTCTTCTGCATCTTTAAGAGAAAGAATGTTGGGAAATGCTTAGACTTCCTAGTATCCAACTACTAATTGTGTGGTCTTGGGCAGTTCATCAACCATCCCAACCTCAATTTCTTTATTTTACATGAGAAAAATAGCACCTCGGTTTTAGAAGAGTTAAGAAGATAAAATTACAATAATAACTAATTTACAGTGTATGTTCTGAATGAGGTCGACATTGCAGGTAGGGCTGCCACTAGACATATTCAACAATTCCACCTCTAGGATTTATTCTACTGGTATACTGGCATATGTATAAAATAACATGTGCACATATTATTTCCTGTTGTATTGTTTGTAGTAGCCAAAGTTTGGAAATTAAATATCCATCAACAATGAACAGGTTAAGTAAATTTGATACCATACAGTAAAATTTTTGAAATAATTTTTAAATGCTATCATATATACACATGAAAGAGTCACAAAGATAGAAAAGTAAATGACACACAAGATAGAAGGATGGATGGATAGATAGATAGATAGATAGATAGATAGATAGATAGATATGTTTTATGTGCATTGAACGTTTATTGAAGAAAATGAACTAAAATATTTGTCCCTCTGAAAAAGAGAATTGAGTAGCTGGAAACAGGGATAGAAAAAAGGGTTACTTTTATGGTATACTTCTCTTATTTTTTTGCACTTTGTTCTGTGTAAATATATATTGCCTATTCAAAGAAAAATACATAAACTTTTATAACTGTAATCATTGGGGAAATTGCTATAAGATTACTTATGTTTTTTTCATGTGTTTGCTTTTGTGTGTTTGTTAGACTTTATAATAGATTTAAAGGGTAGGAGTAGCTAATTAAGGTCATGCTTTCAAAGAATAATTAAAAGCATTAAAACCAGCACCAACAGTGATATTAATATTTTACACCAAAATTGTCAACCTGATTGACTGAACACAATTATAAAAGAAGTTGACTGCACAGCTAGCCACTGTGTAATGTTTGCTTATAGTAGTTATTATCAAAGAACCGAGAAAGTGAGTATATAAAATTGTGGCTGCTTGGGCAAGGTGAAGGAGGCTTTTCCTAAACATGCACATACATAAACATAAACACCAACAACATATGCACACATCCATATATGTGAGAGCTGAAATTCATTCCACTCTGTCGCTGAGACTTATTGATCTACAATAGGTATGTGCCAAATTTAAATGCCATTGGAAGCTAAATACAAACACTAATTAAATAATTCTGTAGTTTATTTTTAAAAAATTAAAATCTTACTTGGTAACTTTAAATTTAGCGTTTTGTTGATTGTTTTCTGCTCCACAAAACATTTATGATCATTTCATCTTTCAGCTTCTGCTTCTTGGCACTAATAGGTGGTGGGAGGCATCACCTTCTAACAGTTGTCAGTCACAACTCAGTCCTAGAAAGCTCTATGTAGACAAACTGGTAAATGGAAAATAAGACTGCCTAGTGGAGCAATGACAGGGTGTCTGACAAGTGCTATCAGTAATCCTGAGAAGGGAATGGCAAAGATTCTTCTGTGACGTTTTATGTTCTGTTGGTATATGTAACAGAAAGGGGGAAAAATAGAACTGACTAAAATCACCTAATGCTACAAAGAATGAGCATAATTTCTTTCTGGAGTAGATGGCCTTTTGTTTAGCAAAACACTTTGACAGGGCACTGGGGTTTCAATGCTGAGGCACCCGGGGTCTTTTGGAAAAAGACCTGAACAAGGACCAATCTTAGTTACTTTACATTTTAAAAAAAGAACAAGGTGGAGAAGGAGTAGGAGGAGGCAAGGGAGGAGGAGGGGGAGGGAGAAGGGAAGGGAAAGGAGGAGAAGGAAGAGGAGAAGGAGAAGAAGAAGAAAAAGGAGTGGAGGACAATCTTGAAGAAACAAATGGAGACTATCAACTTGGAAGCCAGAGAAAGAGAGTAAGACCTGTATAAAAGGCAAGGAGCACAAAATTATTTTTATATGTAACTATTATTTTTAATTCAAACATATACAAAAGTAGAAAAAATAGTACCCATGAACTCAATTGAACTCCTAGCCTAGCCCAGACTAAAGAAGTTACCAATTTTCTCTTCTTCTATTTTTTGTTTCTTCCTCCACTCTTTTATAAAAACGTTTTGCAGCAAATTCCATTTGATCTACAAGTATCTATTTACCACTGACAGAGGAAACACAACCACAGTACCACTATCAAACCCAACAAAATTAATATTACTTCCTTAATATTATCTCATTTCTGAGGTCAGTTAATTATGAGTTTCACAAAAAGGTAATTTTTTTAACAGCTCATCTGGATCCAAGCAAGTTTTATAATGAACTGCAGGCTGCACACCTTAAGCTTCTTATCTAGGTAAAAGTTCTCCCCCTGCATTTCTGTCCATTCATGCATTCATTTCCATTCATGTTCCATTTTTTTGTATGTCATTTGTCCAGCAGAATTGTCCATCTTCTGAATTTCATTGTTTATATCTTTACACTGTTCTTTAAATCACTTTCCTTTATTGCCAATATTTCCCATTAATGTATAGATGGGCTTGAATAGATTCAGGGTCAGGTATTTTAATGTTTACTTAATTACACTTAGATTCTAGTTGATAAACAAAGCAAAAATTGTATATAGTGATGTTTACATAAATATATACATTGTGTAATGATTAAAACAAGTTAAACATATCTATTAAGGAATATGAAATTCTTCATAGCCAACTTTTTAGGTAAGGATGGCAAAAATGCAAACTTGAATAACTGAAACTTCTGGGGAAAAAAGAACCAGATGATGAGAAGCCCACAGAAGAGGTTAAGTGAGCATAAAGAAGGGGCAGCAGAGGACAAGTCCTCCAGGGTGTGGGCATGAGATGGCCCACCTTCTCTTTGCTTATGCTGAGAAAAGTTAACCTTTGGTGGGTGTGCAGCAGTAAAAGAAGAGAACGGGCAAAAGTAACTTCTTGGTGAAATATATACTATGCTTACCAATAATAATTCACCTCAATCACCTGCAAAACAAAAGAAAACAAAATTTCCCTTTACACTCTCCATCTCTTTGATGATCAGTAAAAACAAATATAAAAAGTTTTCATGCATATTTGAATGCTCTAGATGCACTAAAGCAAAAAATCAGTCTTTGAAGACCCCATCTGGGTAGTAGTTTTGATTCTGGAATTTTGTTTTGCATGAATATGTAGATCACAAATGGGTTTCTTTAATTACCACCTGTATCACTTTTTTAATGGTTACATGAAAATCCTCATATTTAAAATTACACCAGGCTATTACTTCCATTTATGTAAATAAACCTGGTCTCCACATCTAGCAACCTTACCTAATATTTGAAATTAATTTTTTAAAATGCACATTTATGCATCTCACATTATTTTTATGAAGCATTTCATCAAAAGGAAGACAAAAAACCAAAACATACCAGTCTAGTGGCAGTGACAGATACTAGATATTAGAGCGGCATATAGAAAAATCTCTTTCATTGCAAACACTCTGAATGACATCCAAATCAAGATAAATATCAGATGGATCTGAATTTTTTTAAAGGGTCTGAAACCCATTAAGTGAACAGAAATGTTTTCTTGCAGTAGGTAAAAAAAAAAAAAAAAGAGCAAGAGAAAGAGAAATATAAAACTGCATGGATGAAGAATAATCTAATAAGACAGGTTAGAAATTCTTGGGCTCAGTATTTTATTACAAACAAAATTAGTTCTTCTGCCTACTTAATAGAAATATTAATTGGGAAATCTCTTCAACAACAAACTATAGCCAAACATTTCTCAATTACTCAGTCATAAAGAATGGTTCAAAGGTGTGGTGTAATATAGAGGTTGTTTGCTTTTGACTCAGTATTAATTTCTAATTGAGATTTTAAATGATCAACTTCAACCTATTTATGATCCTTGAACATACTTAATCCAGTTGCAAGGAATAGCCAAGAATATATTTTATACTGTGTATATGTTTGTATTTTGAGATTTTTTAATGCTTTCTATTGAAGTATAACATTTAAAAGTGTACAGATCATAAGTGTAGTTTCATGAGTGCTCACAGAGTAAATATGACTATCAACTTTAACCCAACTCTGTGAATGGAATATCAGCTAGCATCCTATCCTGTCTCATAATTCTACCCACAATTCCCTATTCCTCAAGGTAATCAACATTTTAACTTAATACACTGTACACTGGTTCCTCTACTTTTGAACTCCATATAAATGGAAGTCACAGTGGGGCTCTTTTGAAGCTGGTCTCTTTCACTCATGCTGTGAACCCACCACTGGGTGTCCTGTGGTTGAGGTGCATTTACTCTTAGGCTACAGTGTGCATGTGTCTCCATTCTATGGTGGGGCACACCTCAGTAGTTTTATCATTGTGCCTTTACAAATAATGTTGCCATGAGCATTCTATTTATGCCTTTTGATAATGATCTACACATGTGTTTTGGTCATATGCCTAGGACTGGATTATTTATGTTCAATAATCAGCTTTAATTGATACAGATCTAGAGTTTTTCACAATAGTCAGAACACTCTACACCCTTCCCTCAATATACTATAGTTATAGAATAGGATCTTGTTAATACTTGCTTTCAGGTGTGTGCTTTTTTTTTCACATTGGTTTGATTTCAAATTTAGCCATTCTTTTGGATGTAATGTGGTATATCATTGTGCTTTTAATCTCTATTTTTCTGAAAGTTACTGAGGTCAAGCTGTGTTTTGGATAGTCTCTTTTGTGAAGTGCCTATTCAAATAATTTTCCCATTCTTCTAATGTATTCTTTGTTTTTTTCCTTATTAATTTATAGGAGCTTCTGGTCCTTTGTTGGATATATTCATTGCAAGTACAAAATTTCACTCTATCCTGTGTTTTCTCAATATCTTCCAGATCTGAGACTTTTAAATTCATATTGTAAGGCCACATGCATAATCAAGAGTTTATTTTTCCAAGAAAACAGAGGTAGACACAAATAGGAAACATGACCTAGGCAAATTGAGAAGACTACAATAAGATTTTATTAGGAATATATATGCCATTTGACCTTAGCATATCTCAGTTTTCTCATTTCTAGGGTGGCGATGTCTGTTCATTTTTTTCAAGAATCTCATATGGTGTTAAACTACCTAGAAGAGCAAAATAAAAAGGTAGTGGGAGAGATTAATATGTTCATTTGTAATGCCAAAATCTTGTGAAAATGACTAAGACTCATCTTTTAAGCTTATGCATCTTGGCCTATCTTTCTGTAGAACTCTCCTTCACAAGATCAGCACTTGTAGAAATTTTGTTGCAATCTATTATCGGAAACAATTCCCCCCAACACAGGATGGCAGGATATAAGACAAAGAGGAAAGAGCTCAGTGAAGAATCAGAGCAATTCACCCTGACTTTACATTCTTCCAGGAGCAAACTGTATATGGAGAGTGTTAAGTAATTGCACTGGTGGCAATATTGATCAAAATCAAAATATTCAAAGAAAATATGGCACTTTGGCTTTCGTATGGTTGAATAGAAAGATGTAGTGTGATACAGAGGAGAAAGGGGTTGACTTTTACATCTTTGCATTAGGCCAATTTGAGTTTCAATCTCAAGAATTTATGTTTTCACTGGGAAGTCTAGGAAATTTATTTACCTGTCCTAACCTCCCTTTTTTATTCAAATGGGGCTAACATTTACAGAACTTTGTGAAAATTAAAGATAATTAATTTACAGTTCCTGACACACATGAAACTCAATAATAAATAAACAAAATTTCAAAATAATTATGTTTATCTAATATTTTTCAAAGAAAGTCATAAAATTCATTGACTATGATTGTCACCACTTAGAAAAGTTTTTAAATGATAAACAAAGGAATGAGGTTTTGGGCTCACTATTTTAGTTAGTATTTGGGGACATTTTCCTTTTAAGGACAATTTATAATGTTCATATCAGTCACCAAGCATTTTAGTATCTTTGAGTTATTGAACACTTGTATTGATTTGGCTGGAAAATTCAGGCACAAATGTAAGGAATGTCCATTTTGCTCACTCCAAAGAGCAATCATTTAATTGGGTCAATATATTTGCAATTTTTCTTGACCACTGTCTTGTGAAGTGAGCTTAAAATTCAATTAATTTGTTTCAGAGGTCTGCAATAGTTTCCTGAGTCCATTTACCAAGCCCTAGACTAAAATATAAGTTCCACTCATCCATAAACTATTTAGCAGCAGGTAGTTCAACTCAGTCAATACGTGTGTACCATGAAATAGTCCTTTGAAAATTAAATCATATTCAGTCTTATTTCTATACCACCAACAAACAGTCCTAACAGCAAAACTCTGTCTGTCTGGAGGCTGTGGTAAGCTATATTATGGTTCACAATTATATGATTTCTTCTCCTGAGGGAGTATTACATCCCCATCCTTGTTTTGGACCTACCCTGTTGAACTCAGTGAGGCCCTGTGACACCCTGGAAAATTAAACACAATGGGAGATGACCTGTATCACTTCTGGGATGGATCTTGGAAAGCACAATCTCCTTCCTCTGCCCTGAGACTGTGGAAGTGAGGCCATGTTGGAGCCTCCATTAGTGTGGGTCCCTGAGTAACTTTGTTGAGCTGCTCTCTTCCACTAAACATGCAGCATGGGTGGAAAATAAACCCTGTTGTGATAATCTGTTAAATTGCTTGTTTTCCCAGAATAACTTCTCCCATCCTATTCACTAGAACCCACATGCTATAGACTATTTGGGGGCTCCACAATGCACAGGGTCCCAACTGCCAAGGTAATGCTTTAGGAGGTGAGGCCTTGGGGAAGTTTACAGGTCATGAGGGTAGAACCCTCATGAATAGGATCATGACCTTATGAAAGAGGCCTCAGAGAATTCCTTTACTGTTCCACCAGCTGAAAACATAGTGAGAAGCCTGCCTATAGATCAGAAAGCAGGCTGGCACCAGACCCAGAATCTGCCAGTGCCTTAGTCTTGGACTTCCCAGTCTACAGAACCATGAGAAACTAATTTCTGTTGTTTATAAGCCAAGTTTATAAGCCATATACCAGTATATGGTATTATAGCATATGGACTGAAATGGACTGAAATACCACAAAACAAAAAGACACATTAGCCAAAATTATTCTCTTTGAAATATCAGTTTGTAATGAAGATATTTAAAAATAGGGGACTGTGGAATTCGGTAAGATATGAAAAAGATTAGTCATTGTTACTCATGACTGATAAAGATGTTTTGGCTCTCTATTCTCCTATCATTACCTTCCTAGTAATAAATATTCTGCCCATACTGGTGGGAAAAAAATTTAAAGAAAATTTTTATGTAAAGTGAAAACCTTGGAAAATGCCTGATTGTTATTTTACCTAGAAAATGTGTTTAAAGACATTAACAAAAGATTTTTCTAAGACTTTAAAAATAACTTTTTTAGGCATAATGGTAAAATAATAATCACAGGAAAGGATACTAATATTTAGTATATAAGGTAAATATTAAGAACTTTCTGTAACTAGAACAAATAATTATTACAACAATGAAAAGTAGCCATTTACTAAAAACAGTGAAAGAATATTTGTCTACTGCAATCTAGACAATATACACACCAGAACAAACTACAGAATTGATATAATTTGCTTGGGAGAATTATAAGTAAAACATAAAACATTCTTTTGCAAAGCAAGTTCTTTTTTCTTTAAAATTACCATGATCAACAGTGATCCACTGCATACAAATGACTCACCAGAACAATAATAAATCAGGCATTTTTACACTGTAGGAAACAGCTCTGTCAGTGACGAGGGTTCAGAGTATACTATGATTATTCAGAGAAAAACTTCTTTCAATGAACTTTTACCAGTTTCTTCAGAAAGATGAAAATGTTTTCCCTCTCTTGCAAACTCTTTATGGCCAAGTGCTACATATCCCACCTTAAACAGAGATGCACATTCCCAAACCAGAAAAGATAATAAACCAGCAAGAGTAAGAAAAGAAAGGCAAGCCAGGTTAATTAAAGCTTAGGGGACTTGTGGGAAGAGCAGAAAAGATTGGGGCGGTGAGGGGGGTGCTATAAAATGCTGTAGTTCAGGCCGCTACTTGTTCTGTCCTATGTGTTATCTCCATTTTCCTCAGTATCAAAACAGTCACCTCAAATAAAGACTGTGTAACCCAGCCGTCCTTGCAGGTAGATGTGCTGTGTGCCTGCATCCTAGGCAATGGTTTGCTAGAAATTGTGTGTTCAGCATCCAGAATTAGCTTCAAGGGAGTGAAGGAACCCTTTCTCCTTTTCCTTCTTCCTTCTCACTGGAAGAGCTACCTCTAATGATAAAGTGAAGCTTCATGTCGAAAGAAGGCAACAAAACAGAAGGAGCCTGGGGCTTCGGTGGAGAGGTATATCATCTCAGAATTACCTATATTCACAGGAAGAGAAACAAATGTCTGTTTTTAAGCCACTGGGGTTTTCTGTCACTTTCAGTTGAGCCTAATCCTAAATAGTATATATTATGGACTGCACTGAGTCCCCCAAAATTCATGTGCTTAAGCTTAAGCTTAAACCAAATTATGACTGTATTTAGAGATAGGACCTTTGAAAGTTTAAATGAGGCTGTAAGGGTGGGGCCTCACCCATTAAGACCTGTGTCCTAGATACCAGACAGCTCTCTCCACCCACGCACAGAGGAAAGACCATGTGAGAAAGCAGACACCTATAAACCAGAAAGAGAGACTTCACCCAAAACTAACCCTGTGAACATAATGGTCTTGACTTTCCGGTCTCTAGAACTGTGAGAAAATAAATTCCTTCTGTTTAAGGCACCCATTCTCTGGTAGGTTGCTATGACATCCCTGAAAGATTAATAGAATACATAGTAAAGATCCATAACATCTCGGGCTTCACATGCC
Organism: Glaucomys volans; assembly: GCA_020662805.1. Taxonomy (NCBI): domain Eukaryota; kingdom Metazoa; phylum Chordata; class Mammalia; order Rodentia; family Sciuridae; genus Glaucomys; species Glaucomys volans. The sequence continues at coordinate 508,255 of JAJEJO010000560.1, read as the reverse complement.
ATTTTAAGGAATTTAGATGTAACTAAAGAAAAAGTATGGAGCAAGAGAGAGAGAAGCGATCTAAGTGTGATAAGTAAAAGTGATCAAAGAAAAGTGTTGCAGTTATATTTTAATCATAACTTTCAAGAAAAAAATATATATTTACTATGTCTAATCTATTAAATGCTGACTTATTATATCTCATTTAATCCTCATACCAATACTATGAAGTATTCTTATAGCCATGCTGCAGATTAGGAATCCAAGTACAAAAGAGTTAAGTAAACTCCTTCCCAGACTGCATAGCTAACAACTACCAAACCAACAGAGATCTTAGAGCACACTTCAAAGCCTTTTAATTTTAACACACTGTATAAAGCACGACTATGAAAGACATTATTGTTGGATAGAAAAATAACGCATTTCTGTCTTTAGAATGTAAAGTGAAATTAAAGTGAGTGCAATTCTCCAGATAATTGAGTTGATTAAAAAAATACTAATAAATAAATAAATAAATAAATAAATAAATAAAAGGGTAGCTGTTCCAATTCTTTTAAAATAATCTCAAACTCTAGATTCTTAAAGAGTAAAGTGTTTTGTGCCTTTAAAAAAAAAGAGAAACTTTAAATTGATACTTCATATTGTCTATGTGCACTTGAGAATCAAACTAATTCATTTTTATATAATTGACATGAAAACCAATGACTTTAATAATGGTTGGCAAATAATAGGCCACCAAATAATATCTGACTCCTTTCACTTGCATTGTTCTATAAAATTAGCTGAGATAAAAACCTAAATTATATATTTTCTACTATTTTCAAAAAAACACTATTGTAAAAACGGGTAATGTTTACATTCAGAAAATGTAGAAACTAAGGAAATACAGGAAGAAAGAAGAAAATTCATGTTCCTGTTATAGAGTGAAAACACTAACAATAATTTGATGGTTTTACAAAGCGGTGTTTGCTGTTCTTTTTACTTTACCATTTTCTGTTTTGCTTTTTGAATTTAATTCAACAAGGAATATGTTCACTTTAGAATATTCCAAAAACCCAGAATTCCATAAAATAAAATGTGAAAATCCACATCTCACTTATTTCCTTCAATAGATACCCCACTCCTCAGAGAACCACTTTTAGGAATATGCTGCCCATCATTCTAGAAATTGAACACACACTGGTGAAGGAAGGGCTAGTTGAAAGATAGAGTGAGAACATCAGTAAATCTTTCCCCTCCATAAAATTAATAACAACCTAGGTAGTGTTGTTCTTCACAAAAAACTGCTGAAACTCAGTAAGAACAGCAAGGTTTATAACACTGTAACTTCACTTATTCCTGCCATCCTCTCCCAATTCACTGTAACCTTGAAAATTAGTTGCTTCACAACCAAAACAGATGTGTAAATGAGAAGGCTTGCAGAACACCACAGAAGGCAGAAGTTGGGGTGGTTCTCAAAAAGTACCATCCCCATCCTATTAACTAAAATCTATGGAAAATCTGCATTTTCAGTGCATGGTTACTACCTAAAGCTGGTTCTGAAGAATACCTCAATGCTAGGGCATTTTTTTAAAACAACCAGTAACAATTATTCCACATCATAAGCTGCCTGAAGCAATAATACAAAGAGCAAAGAAGAACCTGACCAAAATCCTTAAAGGAAGATCAGGGGCTTCCCATGGGAGTTTTTGAAAAGCCATAAAACATTCCTGATATCTATATGGCCACATCTGTTCAAATGCCAAAACCATACCTAGAAAGGCCACAATCTTAGGATTCTCTTGTGAAAAAGAAGCTATAGAATGTACACATGAAAATTATTTTTAAAACTGTCTCATGCAATTAGGTGGTAGGGACTGACAAATCTGAAATCTGCAGACCAGACCAGTTAGGCTAAAGATCCAGAGAAGAGTTGCAGCCCTGACTAAAGCAACACAGAGGTAAAATTCCTTCCACCCTGGGGATCTCAGTCTTTTCCTAATAGTCATCAACAGACTGAATGAGGCCCATCCAAATCTGCTTTACTAGAAGTCTAAAGATCTAAGTGATAATCTTACTTACAAAATACCTTCAAAACAACACAGCCTGATGTTTGATCAAATAATTGGGTACCATAGTATAGCAAAGTTGCCATGTAAGATTAACCATTGCACCTTCCACTGATATTGAGGCTATGCGCAAGCAGAGAATAAAAACTAAAGCAGAATTATTAACTGCTGGAGAGTAAAAGAGTGCGCACACACACACACACACACACACACACACACACAGTTATTTGAAAAGAGATAGAAGACTTACTGTTCCAGGGTATTTAAGGAAATCTCTGACCCATCATTAGGTAACCACTAAATTAATCAAGCAGATAGTTCAGTAGCCATACACTACAAGAATAAAGGCTTTACAAAAATTGTCCAAGAACATCACTAAACAAACAAATAAAAATAAAAAGTAATGAAAATCCTGGGGCTAGAGGGAGAGGTGCTATTCTCTAGATCACATTACAGTATATGAAATGCCTGGTTTTCAACAACTGCATCAAAATTCAGGAAAAACACAAACAAAAAAGTTTTGCATTTAGGTAGGAAAAAAATCAATACAAATTGTCCTTATGCAGTTTCAGATGTTGGATTTACTAGAAAAAATACTTTAAATAAGCTACTAAGAATATGTTCAAAGAACTCTATGAAATCTGTATGAAAGAAACTAAAAGTTATTATAAGAAAGTTGCTTCAGTAAACAGATAAATCAACAAAGAAATAGAAATCAACAAAGGAAGAAAGAAGAGAAAAAAGACATGACATTTAAAAAACATGTAGAATAATGATAGCCATTAGTGTTAAGTTTCAGTAATCACATCAAATTGAAGCAAATTAAACACACTGAAAACAAGATAGATATTGGCAGAAAATACTTTTTATAAAATGACCCATCTATATGCTGTCTGCAAGAGATACATTTTAGAGTCAAATATACAAATAGGTTGAGTTTAAAAATGGAAAATAATATACCATGAAAAATAGCATGAGAGTTTAAGTGATTGCACCAATATGAGAAAAAAAGAGACATTAATTTTTTACTGACAAAAAAAGTAAATTTGATAATAATACTAGTATCAAACTATCAAGAAGATACAGCAATTATAAAACTATATACCCTTAACAACAGAGCTCCAAACAAGAAACACAAACCCTAAAGAAATGAAGAAATAGACAATGCAACAATGAAAACTAGAAATGCTAATACCCCACTTAAAATAATAGAGAGAGGTATAGGGCAGAAGATCAACAAGGAAATACAAGACTTGAACAACACTGCCGTCCAAGAAGATCTAGGAGATATCTACAGAACACAGTATTATATACAAAAGGCATATTCTCCAGGATAATGATATGCCAAACCATAAAATGAGTCTCACTAAATTTAAGTGGATTTAAATCATATAAGGTCTGATCTCTGACCACAACAGAATTAAATTAGAAATCAATAAAAGTAAGAAATTTGGGGGAATTCATGAAAAGAGGAAAATGATACAAAAAAAAAAAACCTCCCAAATAAATAATGTGCTAAAGTAGAATTGCAAGGAAAATTTTTTTAAAATTCTTGCCAGGAATAAAAGGAAAAGCACAACTCACCAAAATATATGGGAGGAAGCTAAAACGGTGATGGAAGAAAATCCTTATCAGTAATTGCTTATCTTAAAAGATAAGAAATCACAAATTTCATTTTTTGAAAGTTAATTTTGTACTCTTTCTTCTCTTGGTGATGGTTCTCAGCTGAAAGCAGCAGAATCCTCTTTGGCTAACTTCAGCAGAAAAGGAATTTATTGGATATGAGATAATTTATAGAATTGTGGGAAGGGCTGGAGAAAGGAGCCTCAAGACTAAACTTCCAGGATTAAAAAACAAAAAATGCCAAAATTATGGTCAGAAAATAACATCTGTAGCTACTATCATCTCTGAAACTGCCACCAAAGATCAGGCCTAGGATTTGCTTTGTGGCCTTATCACTGTTTCTAGCACTGATGCCACTGTTGCATCACAAAAATGATCTTGTGCCAGAGCCAGACATGAGCAAGACAGAAGCTCCAAGCATTGTCTATTTTCTCCAAATTAAAGCCTCATATACGTGCATCCAATTGGCCCACTTAGGTCATGTGCCTATGGTCCAGCAATGAGAAGTCCTGAAAATCTGAGTTCTGACTTTCACATCAGGGACACTACTCATAATATTAAAATTTTTTCCAAGCATACAAAAGAATGGTGATCACATGTAAAGCAAATATCTGCAAGATATTTTCGGGTAAATAGTCACCCAATTTTTTTTTCAAATTTTTCTGCTTAGAAAGATTAGTGGAGGAGAGGAAAGGGTACAGGGAAAGAGAGGAAGAGAGGGAAAGAGGAAGGACTGGGGATTGAATTAAAGCAAATTATATTCCACATTTTCATAATTATGTCAAAGTGGATCGTAATGTTATGTGTGATGAATAAGAATCAATAAAAAATTTCTGCTTATTTTACATTAATATGTTGTATTTACACTGAAATCTCTATGGAGTGTAAAACTGAGAAATATAATTCAGATATTGCAATTTCATCAGAATCCAAAAATAAGGAGCTTGGGTTCTGAAGCCAGACTGCCTCTGCTTGAATTTCAGCTTTACCTCTTACTAATTCTGTAGATTGTGCAAATTAATTGCCTCTGACCTCATGGATAAAATGGAAATAGTTAAATGCCTACTGCATAGGATTGTCTTGTGCATCAAATAAACAACGCCAGGCCTAAAATAAATACTTTGTGTTTTAGAGATTTTTTTTTCCAGTCTTCTTCCCCAAGGTATTCTTTGTCCTGCTTGAAATTTTTTCCATTTACTTCTACCCTTAACTTCTGCCCTTAGCCAGTTTTCAGTCTAAGCTGTCAAATTCTGTTGTATTTCACAACTCTGCACCTTAGACATTTGCTTCTGATGCGGAACTCTGTTAAATGCTATCTGAAATGATTTGTAAACTGTGGCTTGATTGTCCAATATAGCACTACAAATACATTACAATACATTGTAATTGGTGTACAAATACACTACAAATACATTATACCATCTAAGTTTTGCAATAAGATTTTGAAGTAGATATTAAGAAGTGAATATTAGAACCCTCTTTTTAGATTTCAGGAAAATGAAGCTCAAAGAGTTTGACTTCCATAGTTTTGATAATCTTGCTGCTGTAACAAATTACTACTAACTTCATGACTTAACTCTGATTTATTCTTACAGTGCTGGAAGTAAGAAGTCCAAAATGGACAATGTTGAGCTAAAGCAAGACGTTGGCAGCACGAGGTTCCTTCTGCAGAGTCTTGGGAAGAATCCATCTCTTGAGGCTACCCAATTTGCTTGTCTTGAAACCTCCTTCTTTCATCTTCTAAACCAGCAACAGTGAGTCAAGTCCACCTTGCGTGCCATTCCCTTGGTTATCTCATTCTGTTTTCCTCTGTCATTTGTCAGAACCCTAGTGGTTACCTTGGACCCACAGGATAATCTGAGATAATCTTCCTATGTCAAGGTCAACTGATTTGTTACCGTATCTGCAACCTTAATTACCCTTTACCATGTAAGGTAACATCTTCACAGGTTTCAGGAAGTAGGATATGCCTGTGACTGTTTCTTAGAATTTGTTTTTCTGGCTGTTTGACTGGCTTTACCACTCTAGCTAGGCTTTCTCTCTCTCTCTCTCTCTCTCTCTCTCTCTCTCTCTCTCTCTCTCTCTCTCCCTTTCTCTCTCTCAGTCCACATACTACACACACACCCTGCCTTACATTTGCCCAGCCATAGTTCATTCTACTACTTAAACTTATCAAAGACTAGGCCATCCAAACTATGTAACAAAATTTGGTTTGATCTAGCTATGATATTAAAAATAGTCTCAGTAGTTTTCTAGATCAGAATGGAATTAATCCTGCTGATGGTCATACTCTGATTCTAATGATTCAGTGTCCCAGGAGACTTATACCTTCTGTTTTAGTCAGCATTTTTGCTGCTTTGACAAAAAAGACCTGACAAGAACAATTTTAAGGAAGAAAAGTTTACTTGGGGCTCACAGTTTGAGAGGTCTCAGTCCATAAATGGCCAGCTCCATTCCTTGGAGCACAAGTGAGGCAGAACATCATGGCAGCAGAGTGGGGTGTAGGAAAAAAGCTGGGAAAAGAGCACCCAGAAAGCAAAGGGAGAACTCTGCTCAAGACAAGGACAAAATATAAATCCAAAACACATGCCCTGAGGGATGCACCTCTTCTATCCACACCCTACCTGCCTACAGCTACCACTTAGTTAATCCCTTTCAGGGGATTAATTCACTGATTGGCTCTCATAACCCAATCATTTCACCTCTAAACCTTCTTGCATCATCTCACACATGAGCTTTTGTGGGACACCTCACATCTAAACCAGAACACCTTCCAATGAGCCGTATCTCCTTGCTAATACCTGAACAGTTCCCCCAAAACTCTAAAAGCAAGTTTGAGTTCTACAACTCAACTTATCCTACCTATTCCTCTGGCCTAAAGATAATGATTCTCAGAATAACTACACTGCATGAACTATCAGATCATTCATGCAAACATCAAGTCTTATTCATCTACTCCCTTTGCAATTAGTATAAGGCTTTGCATAAGAATGGGTACTCAAAAGAGTTTATAACTCTTAATAATAACTCTTAATAACTCTTAATAATAAAGAAACATCTACTTAAAATAACAAAATCATGTTTAATATTTACTTAGCTCCTTTGTTTAGAAAAGTTTTAAAAACTAACAATTTATTTTATATTCATATTTTACTTAAACTGCATGATATGTCTAATGTATGAAATTGGAAGAAATGGCCACATTTATTTGAATGTCTTTTAAAATAAGACTCCACTATGTTCAAGAACTCCAATACAGAACACAGATCAAAGTTCACAAAATACTGACTAAAATTCATGATTTTCAACTCCTATTCAAATCTAATCCAGGCCAAAAGGAATCTATTTAATTGTACTTGAGTTTATAAATAGATTTTAACTCATGAATATTCTCTTAGCCAAAGCTGTTTTCCTTCATTCTTCATTTCACCAAGAATCTGAATTTTGTTTTCCAAATAATGCAATTATAATATTTGAGCATTCAGTGTTATAACCCAATGTATTTATTAATTGTGAAATTTTCAGATATTGGATTGGGCCAATAGTGAATATTTTGAAAAGCAGGACTTTTATAACATCATCATGCAATAAGCTGCTTACTCAAGGTTAGTCATAATGACAAAATTGTCATCCCATCCTCGCATGACAATTGAATAGAGACCTGGAAAACATACCAAAGCATCACATTTTCTTCTATTCTAAATATCCTTAGAATTATAAATTGTTATACACCACCATCAACTAAGATACTTATTAACCAACAGCATAAGGTTTAATTCTGAACTGCTTCAATTTCTCATTTTACATTAAAACCCACTGTTATTGTCATGTAAATACAATTCCATTATCATTCTTCATTATATCTTTTGTGTGAAAATTTAAATAATATTATTCATAATTTTACATGTTCAATTGCTATATTTCTTCTGCCAAATAAAAACACTTGATGATACAAAACAAATAAATCTGCAGAGACATCACCCTTAGACTTCATTCTAAATAAAGATGAGATAACTGCAAAGAGTAGGTAAAGATGAATATTCTTTGCTTTTACCAAAAGTTGTAAATTTTAATTTCTAAAGTTATCATAAGTTGTTGGTCTTGGAAAACTCATTAAATACAGCTTCACCCAATTTCATGTACATTGCAACATATTGGAAATATTTAAAGGACAGTATAAAGACTTGTTCCAGGGAATTCAAAGTCCAGCTGAATCTTTAATAAATATCTTCTTAAAATATTATCATATGTAAAATAACAAAGTTACAACATCACAAAAATGATACTTTGCATTTCATATGATTAGCTTTTTTCTTGATTCTAAGAGAAGATGAGTAAAATATTGATAATTGTTGAAATAGATGAATAAATGAGATTTATTAAACTAAGTCTATTTTTATTTATCTTTATAATTTTTATAATAAAAAGTTTATACAAAAAGTAATGTTAGCAGATGACAGTGATTGAAATATCTGGTCTGAAGAGAGATGTTTAATAGGTCAATGACACTTCATTGATTCTCATCTGAATCAGAAGGCAAATTTTTATGTACATAGCTTACAGGTCATTTATCTTTGGCAAAGGATTGGTGGATGACAAGGGGAAATATCAATCTTATAAATCAGAGAAGAATTTGTGCTGAAGTAACTAAAAGAAAACAAAATCTCTTATTATCACACAGTCCAAATTAGTAAAGTAAGTGGCCAACTACCATTGTAATAGGGCTAAATAATGTAGGTATATTCTATGATAAAAGCAAAGAAAATGGTAGAGGGGAGGAAAGATGTCAAAATTCAGAGGACTTGGAATCAGGAAGCTGAATGAATACCGAAGCTGTGATGCAGGTAGGAAAACCATATCCCATGTGAACACAGGACTTGAGGGTCATGAATGAAGCACAAAAGTTCCAGGGTGGACACTGATAACTGTCTTGAGGTAATTTGAGCACCATATCTCCAGCACCTTTTCTTCCTTCTTCCACTGCAAATGAGCAGAAATTCATCATTGAGACTATTCAATTCCCTAAGTCAAGAACATTAGAGTATTTTGACAGAGTGAGTATGTGGCTCAGTGCACACACTCTAGATGTACTTACTAACTAGATGTACTCTCTCTGCCTGTGAGGGAGAGAATAGCAGTATTCACTTACTATTACTATAGTTTGCTGAAATGATAACATAATGGTTGATCAGTCCTTCACCAGATTACATGAAAATCCTCAAAGAAGAAAATAGCTCTGATGTATAACCTCATGGAATTTAAATTTTACCAATAACTTCTGATGATTTAAATGCAGTTTCCATGCCAAAAAAAAAGCTGGGGCATGATAGTTGCTTACTTTTATTACCATTTTTTCCTATATTTTAGGCATGGGATTTTAAAGAATTACAGAAAATGAGATATCTCTTATCTTTTTATTTTTAAAAATTAGCACAAAATAGACCAAAAAAAGAATGGAAACTATTCTTCAACCAGTTTATTTGTTTCACAATTAAGCAGTTTGAGGGCGATGTGATGATGGAGCAGAGAACAGAACAGAATGGTTGCCATACAAGTGATGTGCCTCTTGGTATTAGAAGAGTTCAAAAAGAGGTTTTTAATGACCATTTATTAGGCTGCGTTGTGTACTATTTTTCTTAGCTCTAAATACTGAATGTCTACTATATCTCAAAATCATTACATTTATAAAGAGGTAAAAAAATAAATTTTGATTATTTGCCTTGTATCCTCAAATGTTTGCTGAATGATTTGAGATAGTAAAAGGAATGAATGCTTTAAGTAGACAGTTGGACTCAAAATACCTGTCCTTCACATCAGAATCCCTTGCAGATTTCTTTTTAAATTTTAAAATGCCAGGAACACCACACAAAGTCTGATTCAATAAATCTAAGATGGAATCAGGTACTCTTTTTTTTAAAAGGCTCCCCAAAATTATTCATGTCCAGCTTTATCAAGCACTGGACTTAATACCTCTCAACTCTTCATTCCAAGATTTTCTCCTCAATTTCCATTTCCATGAAAATGTACTTGATAAAATCTGCTACAGCTTGATTTCTGGTGATAAATATTTCTTAATTGCATTTTCAAGGAGCTACTTCTTTTAGTTAAATTCAGCAACTTGAGTTCTACCACTGATTAAATCTTTGGGTTACAGGTAAAGTGATTTTTCCATTTTCCAAAAGAATCACAGACCAAGATTGCTCTGAGACCAAAAATCAAGAATTTGCTCAATTAAAATAATATTGTGATCTTATGGTGATACTCCTTACTTTCATGTTATTTTTGTTTATGGAAGTGCATCAGCAAAGGAATTATGGCCACATCTACACATTGATGTAAAAAGAGACAAACATTTCCACTACATAGTTTGAGCAACTATAAAGTATATAGTTGAATAGGATGCTGGCCCCATACAAAGCATTAATAGCCGTATTCATCTCCTATTGCATTTCAACAAATTACTACAGATTTATTGACTTAAAACTAAGTCAATCTAGGTTAGAAATCTAACATAAGACTCAATGAGGTTAAGTCAAGTTGCCAATAAGAATGCATTCTTTCTAGATGCTCTAGGGCAAGACAATTTCCTTGCCTTTTATAGCTTCTAGAGGCCACCCATGTTTACTGGATCTTGAACCTCCCACCCTCTGCCCTCAGTGCCTCCAACCTCCCATCTCTCTGGCTATGCTTTCCTTGCTGCACCTCCTTCTGACCACAGTCAGGCAAGGTCCCCTGCTGTTAAAGGCATATGTAATTACATCAAGTCAACCTGGATAGTGCAGGAGTTTTCCATCCCGATATCTTTGTCTTAATCATCTTCAAAGTCCCTTTTGCCATACAAGATAATATAGCCACAGGTTCCAGGAATTAAGACATGGATGGATATCTTTAAGAGACCAATATTGTTTACAGCAATGTCCAAATGGGAGGTATTCTTCTCTAAGTTTCTCCAAGTTCAGGCTGTATCACCCAATCCATCTATTATCTAGATGAAATAAACATTTTTGACTGCATAAAATATGCATAAATTTTATTGAATGGACTTTTCAGTATCTAGTTGATTAAAATCTTTTTTCACTTATGTTTATATTCTGGACCACATCACTTAACAGCTGATAAATAAGGGAACTATTTCTCTGTAAGACACTAATCTACCTTCAAACAGCTTCACAAATTAGCCATAAGTATATGGATTCTTGAAGTTGTGTAGACATTGTAAAGTGTAAACCACACAATTATAAATAGATGTATGTCACATTGAAAGATTTATGCTCCTTCCATTGTGTGTTCCCAAAATTGAATCGGAATCATTTAATTTAGGGGGAACCACCTGATTTCTAATTTCTTATACCTACATATGCCTGTATCGATATGGACTAACTTTGGTTTCATCTAAACTCACTTGACTTTCTTGCCATATCTCTGAATTCTGTCATGCTGTATGACACTTATTTCTAATTCATAATATTATAAATTAAAATATTTTCTTAATGTAATAAATTGACAATTTTATGCCTATATAAGTCTTTATTCCCATCTTTGCTGTTCTTGAGAACCATTTTGGATCAAAACATCTTTTAATGAAAACCACATCTGGTCTAAGAAACAGTTGCCAATTTTTAACCTGTTGTGAATTATAAGAACTAACTCTGAAATCATCTTGAAATCAAAGTATAGAATGGAAGGTTGCCAGATGCTTCTCTCAAGAAGAGCATTGGCTCTTTTCTCAAGCTCATTAATTATCATGGGCTATTATTCCTGATTGACCCAAGTTCATTCAAAGCTAACCCATTCCCTCTGAGATTTCATTAGTCTGACATTATGAAAAGTCAATCAACATCCTTAAAAAGCTGAACTGAGAAAATGGCCAGTGCTGATATTTTTCTCATAAACTCAAACAATCTTAAAAAAGAAGACTGTCTACCCTGGTTTCTCTTTAACTATGGCACCAATTCTGAGCCATCCTTCTTTTAAGAGACCTTCATTTAGATAGTAAGTCCTACTAGTCCCCTCGCTGAAACTCAGTCCTGCATTTCTGTCCTCATATTCCTCCTGTATTTTTTCCATCTTGCTACTTCATTAACTCCTCTCTTCCTCTCTCTTTTATTTTCTGATTCACTGTTCATTACCAAATTGCTTCTTTCTTTTCTCATTTAATTGCACCTTCTCCTACTGGAGATCTACTACTTTATTCTGTGCTTGATAAAACAACAAATATCAACATTTTTTAAGAATCTATTGTTTGCCACAGGATGAACCTGGATCTAAATCCAAGTCTGAGTTCTCATCTAGAGAAGAAGCCAGGGTTTGAACCCAGATCTATGTGGTTTCAAGACCTGGACTCCTATCTCCCTATTCTTGGGTTTCTCATTATAAAAGTCCTGCATTGATAGGTGCTTCCTGTATGGACATGTGCAGATCAATAGAAATCTCCTGTCTCACACTCAGAAAACTAAATTTTAAAAAGGATGAAAGCTTCAAGCTGATATATATCTCTTGGCATGTGCTGCAAAAGAAAGACATGCCACCACTTGTGTGGTATTCTTGCCAAACGTGTTTTACTTGTATTTAACAATGAAGAAACAATCAGACTCATCTGATTTTGACGTTCAACATAACAGTAGCCTGGACTTTTTTTAAAAAGTCAATATCACAAAAGACAAAGAAAAAAAAAGAAAGAAAGGTGAGAGGACTATTCTAAATCAGGGGTTAGCAAATTATAGGCCAAATTATGGGCTAAATCCAGCCTGCAGCCTGTTTTTGTACAGCGCACAAGCTAAGAATGGTTTTTATATTTTAAAATTGTTGGGGAAAAATCTAAAGAAGAATAATATTTTGTGGATCATGAATTTTATATGAAATTCAAATTTCAGAGTCCATAAATAAAGTTTTATTGGCCCACAGTCACACTCATTCATTTACATATTGTCTGTGGCTCCTTTCGCTCTACAATAGCAGAGCTGAGTAGTTGCAACAGAGACCATATGTGGCCCACAAAGACTAAAATATTTACTTACCATCAAGACTTTACACAAAAAGTTTGCCAACCTCTTCCCAGTTTAAAGGAGACTAAAGAAACATAACTTGATCCTTGATTGACTCAAGGATAAGAGAAAAACAAAACAGTATTTGAACAACTGAGAAATTTTCATTATGGGATGCATATCAGACTAGTAACATTGAATCGATGTTAAATTTCTCTGGTCCTATGCTTGTGAAGGAGAATTTACTTGTTCTCAGTAAATGTATGCTGAAATATTAGGGAAGCAGATTCATGATGTCTACAATACACTTTCAAAGGCTTCAGGGAAACACTGGATGTGTTTGGTTGTATACATGGAAAGAAAAGAGCAAATGTGCAAAATGTTAACTACTAGTGAGTGTAGGTAAAGAGCATATAGTTTCCTGTTGTACTGTTTTTTTAAATTTCTTGTTGAAGTTAACATCTTTCAAAGTAAAAAGATGCGAGATAAAAAGTATTAAGAGAAAACAAAAAGGTAAAATCGTTTTTTAAATCATCATTTCCTCTTGGGTGTTTATTTGTTTCTCAAAATATATCAACTCATTTAAGAAAATAATGATAGTAAAATGAAGTTCTCCAGCTCAGCCAAGGAATTTAGGGCCTACCTTAATTCCTCTCTCTCCCTTACCTCATGGAATCCACCTCAAAATATATCCAGAGGCTGATTTCTCTCCACTGCCACCACCTAAATCCAACTCACCATCATCCCTTACTTGAGGCTACAATAGTCTCACGGGTCTATTCTATCTCTCTTCACAGAGCTGCTTTTTAATATGATGTTTTAGTCCTATAAATAAAATTATGTGACTTTTCTGTTTCAAACACCTCAGGACTTCACAACACATATAAATAAAATCCAGAATGCTTATGCACAACCTAGGAGACCTGACAACATGGCCCTTGCTTATTTCCCTAGTTCGTCTTCAACCACTCTCTGTCCTAAATGCATAAGATATTTTCCAATTTCCGGATCTCTGTATTTTCTGTTACTCCTGCCTCTTCCTAAATTTTTCATGTCCCAAATCTTTATAACATATCAAATCGGTATTCTGCCCAGATTTGCCTCTCCAAGGCAGATTGTCTTGACCACCCTATCTAAAATAACCAGAACACCCTCTACCAGTCACTCTCTATTTCTTTTAAGTTGATTTATTTCCCCATAGAACAATGACAGTGTATAATTTATATCAGTTTACAGCTTCTTACCTCTCTGTCATCATCTTCTGGCACATAAAAATGTAAACTCCAAGAGGGAAAAAATTTTTAACTCACTTATTGTTATATTATTACATAACCATATATTGGTTGAATGAATGCTCAATAAATTCATTCATTAATGAGTATTTATTGAATACCTACTTTATGAAAGACACTACTGTAATTATCTGGTCCACATGAATGAGTAAAACAAGCACACGTGCCATCATGGAGCCTACATTCTGTCAAGGCAAAACATTCTAGAGTATGTGGGAATCTCAGGGGATACAAATGCATTCCTGTAAGATTAGACAAGGGTTAAGGTGCCTGTCCAAAACTATCAGTAGTCAAAATATACTCATTACAGCTCCATTAATGACTAACCTCAGCATTAAACACATGGGATCAGTTTAAAATGGAAAGATTGGAAAGAGGTTTGTAGAGAAAGGAAGGAAGGATTGGGAGGCCCAGAGAAAACAATGCTGGAATTGAAGGGCATGAAAGGTTATATTTTTTGGCAATTCAGGAATTACAGGATTATAATGAAATTAGCTGGTGCTGGGAAGGGCCACTGGTATGATATGGGGGCTGCTTCATGGAGGCCAGGGATCACAGTAGTTCTGAATCAAAAGGACATAGTCTTTTTCTCCCTAAGCTCTCCTAAATTCCTCCTGTCATGGGGAGATGAATTCAAGTTGAATCTGCTCAAGACCAATGTACTATAACTACTGCGTGTTGAAAGGCTCAGGCTGGCATCATCATCCTCATTCAGCTACCACTCAAATGTCTGTACTTTCTCAGCCTGAGCAAAGACACCAACTTATCTTTTTCAATAATAATGCTCCTCTCTAATATGTGCACCCCAAGATTCTTGGACTTTACTCTCCTTACCTTACCTCCCATCCTCTCACATAGCTTTCTTCTCCCTGGCCTGTTCAATGGCAAGAAATCCCATCAATATGTGACTTAGATAACAGAACTCTTTGAGACCTCAAGACCTTCTATTACACCTCCATTGAATAGATGCCCCTCAATGTCGATTTGTATCTTCCCCAAGTCTTCACTCAACTCCCAAGCAAACAGTCTTATAGCAAAGATTTTCTTCTGGCCCAAAACCTGTAGCACCACTAGAAGCAAGAAGTTTAGAGAAGCTGAACAAACAGATAAAGGGCCTCTCAGTATCTATACCTTTTATGAGGGTGGGGGGGCGGGTATTGGGATTAAACCCAGGGGTGCTTAACCCACCAAATCACATCCCCAGACCTTTTTTATTTTTTTATTTTGCTTAGACTCTAGCTAAATTGCTGAGGCTGGCCTTGAACATGCAATCATCCTGCCTCAGCCTCTGGAGCCACTGGGATTAGAGGTGTATCCCACTGTACCCAGCATATCTATACCTTTTATTACATGCTTTATAAAAACCTTATTTCATCTTCTATTCACAACAACCTTCTGACACAAGTATCACAATTCCCATACTTATCTAAGAAGTAACTAAAATTCAGAATAGTTGAACTGAAATGTAAACCTAGAGTCCACCTTTAAAATAAAAGAGATATTCTGCAAATGTTAGAAGAAGAAAAAACACCAAGATGGGATTTTTGCTGTTTAAAAGAAAAATTAATTTTTTATCACTGAGTATCTTACAATTTGTGACAAACTTTAGCCCTCTATTGTTTTTAGTCTTCATAGCTGCTTGCTCACACAATTGAAAGCAAAATAGAGAAGTCATTATCAGAGATTTTAAAACCTAAATGTTGAACTTTGAAAATGGTAAACTGGCAAAATTACATAATGCTTACAGACTAACATTTCGCAAACTTAGAAAGTGATGCTAACTAAATTCCAACATAGACTACTAATAATAAATCACTGTCTATATTTAGAAATATAATGAGTGAATGAATGGACATCAAATACTAAATATTATTTTAATAGAAGTATTACTCTATTATATAGAGTATAGAGAGAATAGCAAATTATAGTCTGTTTTGTATGAGCAAGAGGTTGCAGACACTATTCTTTGAACCAGATGGGAAAATATAGAGTGAATATCACAGTTTCATGTCTATGCAGTTGATTTCATAGATAGACTTAAAAAATGCAGATTCCTAGACCCTGCCCCCACCCCCAAAATAGAAACTTTTGATATCTTTATGTCTTTATCTACTTCTGATGTTCATAGAACTCTACCCTTGCATTAATTCTGTCTGGATTCAGACTTAATCTGCCACAAAATTAGGATATTTGATAACTAGCTTTTTGAAGAAATCAAGTACTGTAGTTGAGGAAAACTTATTTGTACACACATTGAGAAAGTATGCAATATATGCTGATTTCTTCCAATTGAGTTGTAAGCACTATATGAAATGCTCAAAACAAGCATCAAATAATGCAATAAAATAGCCATAAGAGTGGAAATTTTTGCTAATAGTAGAGTTTATCTTGGATAAGGCCAATTAATCAAATTAAAAATGGTAATTTTTCATATTGTATTTTTCCCTTGTGGTGACTTTACTCTGTTTACGATTAAGGATAAAGGCATTGCTAATAATATAAACATTCAACTCTCCAATTTTCATAACCCTTTCTTTTAATAATATTTACATTTATGAAAAATTTATTATATACCTGGCAAATGTTCTGCATGTATTTCCTTAGTAAATCCATGAATAATCATATAAGTAAAAAATTTTATCTTCATTTTATTAATAATGAGACCTCATCTATGAAGTCAATTTTTGGGATGGAATAAGACATTTTAAATGTTTTGCACTATTGTACAGTCTATAAATCTTTAAATTTCTTTTTAGTTACCATATAAAGGACTAGAATTTAGATTTTATGCAAGAAAAAAATAGTACTAGCATGCACACATACACATACAAATACAGATCGATAGATAGGTACTTTATATAACTGTGTGATTGTGTATTTGCATGTGTTCTTATATAAAGTAGAAAATCCATATGAACTAATTTTATATTTCATAAATAAGGTCACTGTTTCTCCTAGAATATGAATACATAATTGGTTTGCACTTGTAATAAAGATTTCTCTTTCCTTTGCCTTTCTCTATTAAAAAATGTGAAATATACTTGCGAATATTTTTAGGAAGAAGGAATTTATGTGACATTCATTTAGTCAACATTCACATTCTTCAGCTCTATCTTATCAACCTGTAGTAATGTTTCTTCTATATTATGAACCTTGAGCCTTTTCATAAATATTAAAATTTTCTATGGTTTTTGTCATAACTCTGATTTCTCATTTCTCATCTCAACAAATCTAATTTTGATTTGTCAAATGTCCATTTTCTTGACCTTTATGGTTTTATATTTGATACTATAATACTCTTACTCCTCAGGTCTGTCATTTTGAATCATTTTTGTAGCTTTGATCCCTTCTGTTTTATTCTTAAAATCATTCAACTTTAAATAATTTTCTTAATTTTATGGTATATTGAGAGTTTTAAGTGAATCTATAATGACTGAATGTTACTGTCTCAAAGCCAAAATTGCTGTTCCAATCATATTATCAATCAGAAACATTTCATAAATCAACTTGGTCATACACACTCTTTTTTAAATGCATTTCAAAGTTCCCCTTGTTGGTTGATACACCTATGTTATTTAATTTTTCAAAGTTCTAAGAGACTGGATGCCCTACACAGTAATAATAGACCACAGATCCACAGATAGAAGTTTTTTGCATTGATGCTCCATTGGCGCCATATTAGAATCAATTGTGTATACAATATATTTAATTTTTTTCTTCAGTAGTTACCTGCTCATTTTAAGCTTTTCTAATTTACCTAATTCTTTAATTTTCCACATTCTCTCTTTTTTATGATCTTCAGGGACAGGGTTAATATATTTTTAAATTATTATATCCGATTAAATAAAAGAATGAATACATTCATTTATTTTTTAATGATGCACAAACCTTGCCTTTCTCCTGAGTTAACTGGTGAATATTTCCTCCTCAGGATAGCCAGTGAAATAAGAACAAAAAGGAGTGCAGTCTACCTATGTGTAAACTAATAAGCATTGAAAAAACAAAGGTCCAAGGTCAGCCAACGAAAATGTACAAGGGGTAGACACGTTTTCTTGTCAGCAATATGTAGTTTAAGGAAAACAAGCCACAAAACAATTTCTGTGAGAAACTGATTATTTTTATTAAAATAAAAGTCTTACACTCTTTCTGATTATCATGCCAATATCTCCCACTTTTTAGGCTGAGATTTTTTGATTAGTTGATTACAATCAACTTTCATTAATTTATTCCACATTCTCCAAAGTCCACAAAACTAAAGACTACTCCTTTCAAAACCACCACTTTCATTCCATCCTCAGGTGATTTCAGATCTGATGATAGGATGACTAGACACTCAATATTCACCAGCTTTCATCTTATTTATCATACTTGGTTCATTTCCGAGGACTAAAGGCCTGAGTCATTAAAAATTATATGCCCCATTTAAGCAGGTTTTCTGCATACTTTACTAAGGGAAAAATGTCAAAGGCATTTTCCCCCATATAAAAGGACGCTTTTTTATGATTTATCAACATTTATACCTGGTGTGTGTAAAGAGATATCTCTCAGCCTCACACTTGTGGTGCATGATCCCTGAAAACAGCAAACTTGAGTAATAAAGGCATTCCTAAGCACCATATCCCTCTCACTTCCAAGCACTTATTCTTAGGGAGAAAAAAAAAAATCTCAGTTTTAAAATTCTTTTTATCAGCTTATTTATTTTTTATTTGCTCTAATTAGTTACATATGACAGCAGAATGCATTTTGACATACATTGTACACAAATGGAGCACAACTTATTCCTCAGTCTATACACAATGCAGAGTCACACTGGTCATGCAATCATACATGTATGCAATCATACATAGATAATGATGTCTGTCTCATTCCACCATCCTTCCCACCCCCCAATCCCCTCCCCTCCCCTTGCTCCCCTCTGCCCAATCTAAAGTTCCTCCATTCTTCCCTAACAACCTCCTATTATGGATCATCATCATTTCAGAGAGAACGTTTGGCCTTTGGTTTTTTGGGATTGTCAGCCTATATATTTTAACTTGCTTTCCTTAAATATACAAATCTGAACATTACTCCTTCAGGGTAAATTTAGTCAAGTAATTGTTTCAAAATAACAAATTTTATTTGCTCTTTTTAGGTATACATAGTAGTAGAGCCATGTATATGTGTTATACATAAGTTATACTCCATGTATAACTTATTCTAATTAGGATCCCATTCTTGCGGTTATACATGATGTACAGTTTCACTGGTCATGCATTCATATGTGTACATAGGAAAGTTTTGTCCAATTTATCCTATTGTCTTTCCTATTCCCATCTCCTCTCCCTTCCCTTTTCCCCTTTTGTCTACTCCAGTGAACTTCTACTCTCCGCCCCACTTATTATGTGTCAGGATCCACATATCAGAGAGAACATTCAGCCTTAAAATAACAAATTATTTATAACTCTATTTTACTGCTTTTGTAAGAAGTGTATAAAATTAAAATATATTGTTTCTAATACAGTTCAAGTAAATGGTTATTTTTAAATATGTTTCTGGATTAAGATTATTTATTCAAGAAGAAAAAGTATATGCCAATAAAATTCCAACAAATGAAATGACACCTTGAGCACAAAAGTACCTTTAAGATAACTCTAATCCACACAGATAAATTTTATGAGTTATTATTATTACTGTTGTCCTCATTTGATAGATGAGAAAGCTAAGATACATGACAACTATTAAACTATAGACCAAAGATACTCCCACAGTGCTAGTCTTACTAAGCTGTGGGCATAACCTTCATCCTAAAGCTTAGGGCTTCATTTCCATGTTATTCCCTATCACTCTCTATTGCTTTATATTGGAAACGCTTGTATTTTTTATTTCTTCATTGCTACATTTATAGTCTCATGTTTTCTTATGCATTTCCTCAAAATAATTGCTTTAATATTGTTCTTAAACTCTGCAGTTACATGTTCTAAAAGGGTATGAATTTTTTTTTTTTTACTACAAAAGACATTTTATGCTTCTTAATTCTTAACTTGGGGCACGTGTAAATTGGAAATGTGGATCTTGATACAACTCTGTGCTCAATATCTTCATCTCCAATTCCCACATTCTCACCTCAGTTAAAAATAACTACTACAGCTATTCATATCATGGAATATATCATAAAGTTTGTAAGTACATATCAATATTTTTATTCCAATTGTAAACAATTTACTAGATGAAATTATGACTCTATTACTGTGTATGTATTATAGAAAGTCTCAAATTAGAAGCAAAAATTTGACAAGGAACACTTCTTATTAAAATTCCTTATTTCCCCAAAAAATAAGTTCATGAAGAGCACAACATAGTGGGTTTTTTTGTTTAAAAAAAAAAAAAAAAGAATAGCAATAGAGGCAGTGAGCAAGGTGACGCGTCACCTCATTCTGCCACCTGGTCACAGGGCATGACACTTTAGGTCAGTTCCCTCTAGGGGGATGTGGCACCAGATAAATGTAATGGTTTTGTTAGATTGCTCTCTGTGAACATCATCTTAACAAAGCTGTACTTCTTCTAACAAGGACTTTATCCTTGTATAATGCCTATCCCCAAACCTGACTCTCATCCAGTCCAACAGGATCCAGTCTTCCCTCTGGCAAGGATGCAGTATCAGAAGCAGAGCTTGCACTCTAGTTGGCCTGTTTCTCCTCAGGACCCACTCAGAAAAGCAGTGGAGTGCATTGCTGAGACTGATGGCATTAGCTTGAATAAAAGTTTAGAAATACGTAGCAATTAGAAGATGTTTGTGACCAAATTTCCCTGTCCAATGCAATGTTATTTTTAGTTACTATACTCCAAAAAATGTATTTTATAACAAAACTTTTGGTAAACATTTTACTTTTCTTATTATTTAAAGGGGTGGGGAAGATAATTAAGTACAATGCCATGTGTTTACGAAAGCCTATATAACTATAGACTAATGCTGGTTCATCTTTATTCCAATTTACAAGAAACCTGGGAATTTCAAAGAACCTATTAAATGGAATATGATAAAAATAATCAAAGTGAGACACATGTACAAATATATTCAGAAAACACATACACACAGGAAACATTCAAATTACAACTATTTCCAAGGTTTCTCATATATGTACATGCAATTTCATTTCATTTTGTCTTCTATCAATCACTGGCAGACACAAAAAAATGGGAAAATGCAAGTTGATATGTACTGAGTTCCTCCTGGGTGTCACTCACTCAACTTCACATTTCATTTTTCAAAGAAAACTTGATAGGGTACATAGGTATTCCTGGGTTTTTTAGATGAGAAGGTTGGTCACAAGATGACCACGGCACAATGATGACAAAAAGAATGCAAAATGGTGTATCAACCCACATCTTACAAAAGAAAATTGTACTATTTAATTTGTCAGTAAAGAAATAAGATTGTCATTCAATTTTTAGCACACCAGACTTAATCTAGCTTTCATTGTACCTGTTTGCACCAGAGATATGTGAAGCAATAGCCTAATTTAATCTTCCCAACAACCCATGAGGTAGATACTGTTATCATTACCACCCTTTTGAACTGATAGAGAAAATGAGGAACTCAAAGATTAGCGTGGATACCTAAAATTAGAAGTTATAGAGTAATAAAGCAGGACTTTGAGCAGAGAGAGTCCAGGGTCCATGTCATTCTATCCTATAAACTCTCAAAGAAGATCTTAGAAACCAGAGATTTGAAGAAATGTGGACTAGGCCTGCCAAGAGGGAATGTGCCTCTAATCTTGACTTCAGCACTAATAAGCTGAAGACCTTACAGAAGTCACTTAATATCTCTGCACTTCACTTTCTTTTGCAATAAGAAGTTGTACTTAAAAGTGACAAGGATCACCAAGGAAGGGATTGCTAAGGAAGAGGAAAACAGATTCTTAG
This sequence comes from Glaucomys volans, assembly GCA_020662805.1. Lineage (NCBI taxonomy): Eukaryota > Metazoa > Chordata > Mammalia > Rodentia > Sciuridae > Glaucomys > Glaucomys volans. The sequence goes on along the minus strand of JAJEJO010000560.1, from coordinate 486,427 downwards.
ATAAATCTGTGGGGATCACCTGTGTTTAAAGGGTGTCCATGGTTCAATATCTTCTTAATTTACCTTTTTGAGAATACAGATCATGGTTTCTAAGTTACCATTCAGGCTCCAGAGTGTACATTTGGCCCTCAATACCTACTGAATTCATCTACTAAATCAAACCCAAATACCTCCTATTGATGTACAAATTCCTCCATAACACATGTTTACACAACTTCATTTTTCCTACTCTCCCAACTCAACTTTTCCACTTCGGTTATTGCTGGTCTTCCATATATGCCTGGTTCATTCTCACTTCCTTGACCTCTTCATAAAAATCATTTCCTTTTCCTCTCTATCTCTTCTCTGCCTTATTCAATATACTTCTCAAACTCATACTTCCAGTGCTAGGGAATGATATTGGCCAAATCATATTCTTGTATTGTCTGCATGTATGAATATGTAACAACAAATCCCATCTTTACATACTGCTATAATGCACCAATAAAAAAATGTGGAAAGAAAAAAATAAAATTAAAGAGTTTTGAGATCTTAAATTTTTCCACACTGAACTTTACTTGATAAGTCCTGAAGAGTCCTCACAATTAAGCACTCTTTTTCACTCTCACACAGTTTCAGCCTAGATCATCCAGAATCTTTTATTCTGACTTAATTTGCCAATTTCTGAGCTTTTTTCTCATCAACAAGATGAACTCTAAGGCCACAATACAGTTTCGTCCATATCTACCTTCTTCACTCAATCATTTAGTGTATACAAAGATAAATTTAATAAATACATATTGACTTATCCATTGACCTCTGATATGAACAGCACACAAATACCTTGTATGTCAAATTATCATTTCTAGGGAATTCACTAAAAGTGCCAAAATTTAATTGTTCATAGCTTAATTTTATCTTATTTTAGATTACGATTTTTGAATACTGGGAAATTTTTTTTTTTTTTTTTTTTTGGTACTGGGGATTGAACCCAGGCACTCTGCCACTGAGCCACATCCCCAGCCCTATTTTGTATTTTTTATTTAGAGACAGGGTCTCACTGAGTTGCTTAGGGCCTCGATAAGTTGCTGAGGCTGGCTTTGAACTCGCAATCCTCCTGCCTCAGCCTCCCAAGTGCTGGGATTACAGGCGTGTGCCACCGCGCCCGGCAGTCTGGGAATTTAAAATAGAAATAAAGTGGAAAAATTATACTTCCAAATGGACATCTAGGTAATAAGGATTTCACCAAGTGAACAATCCCTTGAACTATTGAAGTAATGCACAACAGGAGAAATAGCCATCTAGGCTCACATCCTAGCTCAGTCACCAAAACAGATCGTTATTTGAATCAGGTTATTTAATATGTTTCGTTATTGGTGAAATGTGTATGTATAATAGAAACAACTAAGAATTGTAATGTGATTTAAATGGTAGATAATAAATGAAATATTTCATGCCTGCCTCATGTCAAATAGCCAATATATAAGTAAATGTTCTATATCTGCACTGTGCTGATGATTAGAAAAGTGCATGATGTCAATACTCATCAAGTAAGACACCCAAATTTTATTGTATGTGAACATCTTAATAAATATGACTGCAAAAATAATAATATTTTAAATTAATTTGGGGAAACAAGGCAGCCAGAGTCACAATCAAAGTCATATCATAGATCCCACCCGCTGAAGACAACACTTCCCATGCCGCTGAGCTCAGGATCACTGATGGCACTGCTTGAGCTGCCATGCTATCAAAATAAATTCCCATCTTTCCCTGTTTCTCTGAATCACTAGCACCAACTTTAATCCCAGATGGATGCAGATTGGCTGAACTAGAACACATGCAATGTCACAGTGCAAAGGACTTAGGGAAATAAAGCATTCTTGCCCATGAGTTTCTGTAACAGAACACTGGTTGAAACTCAAATGAAGACTTCTCAATTATTAAAAAAGGGAAAAATCTTTTAAATTAATGCAAAAATGTAAACATCAATATAACATTGAAGAAGACATATAAATGGCAATATCATTTCCCCAAAATTAATTATTTGAAAATATTTAATATTAAATATCTGGTAATCAATATAAATTAAAATTACAGCATTTAAAACACAAACTTGGCAAATTGGCATTTTAAATTTGTTTTTTCAGAGTACTCGAGAGTGAACCCAAGGTCTCACTCATACTATACAAGATTCTACCACTGAGCTACACTTCTAGTCCTTGATTTTTTGTATGGAGATTTGGGGAAGGTTTGGGGAAATGAGTGTCTGGATGAAAATATACATTCTATTATAATATTTCCTGAGAGTATTTGGCAATATCTAGTAAAAGTTTCAAAATTTTCATGTTTTTGCCCAAGAAATTTCACTTCTAGAAATTCAACATAATAAAATACTTTTAAAACTGCGTAAAGATATGTACACACAGATGTTAATTTTCAATGGCAAAATCTCAGGGAAATTATCAAAGTTCGCTGGTAGCCTATTGATTACATTAATTATATGATAGTCTTCATATTGTGGAATATTAATTATATAAAATTGTGTTGTAACCAATACTATTAGGTATGGAAAGATGTCCACTCCTTTTAGTGAAATAAAGTTTATCAAATATTTATGTATAATAATGAACTATCTCCATTTACATGAAAAAATACAGAAACTCTAAATATGAAATTTAGGAATGACTTTACTAAATGGTGATATTGATAAGTGATTTTAGTTATTATTTATCTCTTTCATTCTGAGAACTATTGAACGAATGTGTTCTTTATATTGAGGAAAACAACAAATATGTTTTGAAATTAGAAGTCACTCTCTCAGTCTACAAAGATTTCTTTCCCTCAACTCATTTCCCATAATCACCATGTTATCTATCATCTCTCTATATATCCAAGTCATTTTTTAAGCTATTTCCACCAGTCACTTCTTTAAGTGTCAAATTTCTTGTTTACTACCTATAGTAAATTCTATTTCTTTTTATTTGTGTTTAAATTTCCTCTTTTAACACCAAATGAAGCTTGTACAAGAAAGGAATTAACATTTATTGAATACCTACTATGTGCCAGAAACTATTTAAATCCCATTCACATATGTTAGTTCATTTGCATTTGAGTCTGGTTCTAATTACACATAACTTCCATAATTTGACAGGCATCAATCATTTTTCATTTTAGCTTGCATATTGCCAGACAGATGAGAGTATATATTTTTAGTTGTCCTCAGATGGCAGCACTTATATTCTCTTGATTCAGATCAGGTGCCCTTTTCTGAACCTTCTCTAGCCATTCCTCTGGTTGCAAAATTGTACATATTGTTCTTCCAACTCTAGATCTATGATAATGCCCAGAAATTGCTGACATTTCATGAAGCAGGTTTCTTTCCTGTAGGAGAGTCCATTCTTGGAAATCGCCTATGAAACCCCAGTTCATGAAAATAAAATTATTGGTAATATATTTCATCTATGCATTTTAAGTATAAATTAAAACTTGCCAGTTAATGACACCAACAAAGTCTTCCACAGCAAAATATCCCTCAGTTTCTATTTTCAATAAAGTGTCTACCTTTTGGAAGATGATCTTATTTTTTCTCTGCTTCTTTTCTGGATAACAAGCCAGGTGATATTCTATCCCAAACTGATCTGGAATCGCCAAGCAATATAATTTTCATTAAGCAAAACTGTTTCTGGAGTAAGGAGAAATCTGAAGATGGAAACTGAAAACTAAATCTCTTCCTTTAGTTTAATAAAGTCATAAGTCTGTATGACATTGATGTTCTGGCTAAAAGTAACCTGAAATCATGTACACTTTCCCTTCTCTTTCATTCTCTCCTCTTTCCTCTCTCCTCTCTCTCCCCCTCTCTCTGGCAAAACAATACAAGGTCATTACAGCAACTGACTTAAAAACCTCCTTGAAAATAGGATTGTGCAAATGATGGTAGAGAGTCACAGAATGACCTTCATAACCTTATGGAGCAAATCCCTCTATAAGATCCTCCTAAAAAATCCCAGTTTCTAGTCTTTAGGAGCTAATGAGCTAAGGAAATTTGATAACTAACACAATACTTTATATTTCAGTTTTAAAGCTTTATTACTGCAATGAAAATGGGTACTGCTCCATAGAGCCAAACCCAAAAAGAACTCCAAATGGAGCTAATGAAAATTATGGGGCAGACCAGGAGGAAATCAAGCAGAAGTCCTAAAATAAATCAAATACTCTATAAAGCCATACATGAATTCCAATGTCTGTGAACAGGATTACCATATGCCTTATAGACCAATCATGTTATATGAGGCTTTTACTGTAAAATTCATGGAAACTAATTGATCCTCAAGGTTTTAAAGGATTAGAGTACATTTTGTCAAAACTCTACCATGTTTTTAAAAATCCTCTTCAGCATAACCATCCAGAGGCCACCTGGCTTCTGCTTAAACTTGTCCAGTGATAGAGAGCTTATTAATGTCTGAGGCAGACTAGTTCAGCTCCATGAAGCTCAAATCACTAGGAAGTTCTTAAAAACTCACTAAATTAAGAATCCACTACTTTAGTCTTTCTGTATCTTCCCTCTAAGATGATGGAACATCTGGGAGTTTCCTAAAAATATATGCATTTTGGTTTTTTGGGGGGTTTTTTTGTTTTTTTTTTTTTATTTACTTATTGATTCATTGAACACAAATGGAGTACAGCTATTGTTTCAAGGGTTGTACACAAAGTAGAGTCACACCATCTGTGCTTTCATGCATGTACACAGGGCAATGATATTTTGTTCCTGAAAATTTTTAAAATACATTTGTATTGCCTGGGTGTGTGTACGTATATGTGCATTTTTTTCATCAAATGTCAAAACATAGTCTGTACATGATATAAGTATTCATCAGAGTCACAAAAGGGTCTAGGATTTATAAAAGTTAAGAATCTCTGCTGTGAGGGATAAGAGAACAAATCTAAACTTTACTGTCTGAGAGATATTTCAAGACAAAAATTATATAGCTGTGAGTCTTCTTCCTTTTTCAGACCAACCATATCTAATTCCTTAACCTGTTTCTCATTTTAGTAGTTTATTGATCTCATTATATTTCTTCAATATGTTAAATGTCACCTGTAAAGTATGTCTCCCAAACTAAGACCAACACTTGGTTTCTACAACTCAAGCACAGCAAGATTCTCACTCCCTGCTTTTCTGGATATTCTACTTCTATTAATAAAGACTAAGTCTCATTGTTTCTATTAGTTGGGCAATTGCTGCCTGTAGGGCCAGACATTACCCTATACAATTTATACTAAGGACTCTTGGGACAATAGGACAGACAATAACCTAGCCAGCAGAGCTCTTCAGGATCAGGAAACTCCTGAGGAGTGGAGCTGATACACAGCTCTCTCCGTGGGTATGAAGATAATCTTACCATACTTAAAAGTCGCAGAAGGTCTCAAGGTACCTGACTGATACCATCTGATATTACCAAAATGCCAGGTTGCATCTGTCAGTAGTCTGTCTCCACACAGCATTTAAGCAAAACTTAAATAAATGAATATATAGACACATAAATATAATTATCCCCTTGATGTCACAGACTTAATACTTCTTTACCAGAATCTTTGCTAGAGAACAGAAGAAAGGAGGCTAATAATTCTTCCTAGCTCTTTTGTATTAAGGAGAGAAAATGAAGTGAAAGAGATGCACCCAGAGGGACAGTTCACCTTAGAAGAGAGCAATTCTTCTGACTCCTTGCCCTTGAACTCCCCACCCCTAAAAGTTGCTGACAGATTGGTCTGAGTGTCCAAGATTACATTATACTCTAACTTGGTAGTGGGCAGTGTTGCCATTCTTCAAAAATAAGCTCTCAAAGTAAAAGAGAGGGCAGACAACATCAAAGTTCAATATGTGAATATAGGGAAATGTCACATGATACCCATTAATTTATGCAACTAATTTTTTAATAATAATATAAATAATTTAAAAGTAATCCTCTCACCTTTCTGTCTCCTTTGAGGCAATACCTGCCACTGAAGTGAAGGGCGACTGTCATGCCTTCTCTTCCACTCCACGTAATTGCGTAGGTAAACAGACTTGATGTCCTCCTGGCACAGCTGGAGTTGCCAAATTTAGCAAATTAAGAGGCAGAACTGCTAGTTAAGTTTTAATATCATATAAGTAACACATAATTTTTGTGTAATCATGCCCCTTGCAATATTTGAGATTTACTTATACTGAAAAATATTTACTATTTATCTCATATTAAAATGTAGCTGGCCAGTTAAATTGTATTTTGTATTTTATCTGATGACCACATACCCAACTAGCTCTTTTCTACTCTCACTTTTTCCCTCTTTTTCTCCCCCTCTCTTCTTCTTCCTTCACCCCAATCTCTTTCTTTTTCTCCAACATATACATCACAGTTTCAAGGTCCTAAGATTTGGATGGCTATAAAAAAGAGTCTAAGAAATCCTAATTTGTTGGACCTCAAGCCTAAGTCTGTTCTCCAAACCATCTTTAAGCAGAGCTGTGCCCTTGGAGTGGTAATAGGGAAATCATTATTCAATTATTTTAAACTTGAACTTCGTGTTCCATTTGACTAATGTTCCTTGGCCATGATATAGTTTCCTGGTCAAGAGACCCGAGGGAAGAAGAGAACAGCAAGAAAGTATCCGTATTTGGTGAGTTTCTGACTCAATGCCAACCAGTGTTAGCAACACCTTATTCCTTGGACTGTCACACTTACCTGGTAGAATACAAATGGTACAGCACTCTGGAAAAGAGTGTGACGGCTTCTTACGAATCTATGTATGTGCTTACCATATGATACAGCAATCTCACTCTAGAAAGTAAATTGATACAAAAACTTGTGTTCACACAAAAACCCACCCACAAATATTCGTAACACCTCTGTTCTATTCATATTAATCGCCAGGTGACAAATAAACAAACAGTGGTACACCCATAAAATGGAATACTACCGAGCAGTAAGAAGAAACTACAGTTGAGTTGCCTCTTAGTATCTGCAGAGTATTGGTTCCAGGACCCCCTGTGGGTCCAAAATCTGCAGATGCTCAAATCTCTTATATAAACTGATGTAGGATTCATATACAGGCCATGCACACCCTCCCATACACAATAAATCATCTCTGAATTACTTACCATACCTAATACAATGTAGATGCCATGTTAGTAGTTGTTATTCTTTATTGTTTGGGAATAATGACAAAAAAGAAGTTTGCACATGTTCAGTACAGACACAACCATCATTGGCCTAACAACATTTTTTAAATATTTTTGATCCCAGGTCAATTGAATCCCTGGATGCAGAACCCGTAACAGTTTGGACAAATCTGAAAGGCATTGTGCCTAGTAAAAGAGTTACAATGAGTTACTGAAAAAATAACTCATTGTATGAGTTACTCGGTGTAGGATGTCCTCAAAAAATATGAAACTAGAGTACCACTACCTAGAAGAGTGTTTCCTAGGAGTTACAGACGGGAAAAGAGAGGACCCAGGAGGAGAGTGTGAGGGAATGTTTGTGGTTAGAGACCTGTTCTGTATCCTGAACGTGGTGGTTATGGGTATCTTACACATTTCAAAACCAATAGAACTGTCAACCAAAACAATCATTAATTTTACTTTACATTAAAGATTTTCTCAGAGAGAAAAATAGGCCCCTATCTTGAACCCCTGACAAACTGCATCCACCTCCAAAAATACAGAGAACTACTATCCTTAAATTAAACCCTGTGTAACTATATTTAAACCTTCTTCCTCTTATCCCTGGTTTTTATACTGTCCCTTCCTAAATAATTGAATGTATGGATTTTGGTGGAGCTATCTTTAGCCACTGTATATAAACTGCTACTTTTTACAGATATGGGAATACAATCTTGATTAAATTTAAAGTGATGCAATTTAAGAGTAGAAAGCACCCTCATGTCAGCCTCTAATGAACATAGTTTCTAAGGATCCAAAATCAAATTCTGTGATATGACACTGTTACTACAATGGCACTACAGATGAAGTTTCAGGTTCCCAAGGTACATATTCAATATGTAACCTCAGTGCAATGCCATCAATGAGAGTTTGAGCTCCTGCTCCTGAGATGACACCCTCATTTTCAGACTTCTTTTCTGAATGATATGATATAAGTCTGCAAAACACAGTCTGAGTTATAAGCCAAATCTGAGGAAATATAATATAGATGGGTTATATGTACATGAAAGGGAAGAAAAGCTCTATGAACAATCCACCAAATTATGAGCACATAAGCATGGATTTTTATTTAAAAAAAAAAAAAGAGGAAGAGAGGAAATCAGATTCAGCATGGACTTCTGTCAAAGCAACTCTTCAGTCGTAGGATACTCCGCCAGCTGTCTGGCTGTGTGAGAAACCCACAGCCATGGCTTGCTGGTTACAGAGCTGGGAAAGGAGTCAGAACTGAAGCCTCATTGCCATAGGAACTAACTTCTGCATTTTTCTTCTCCTCATAAAACTATACATGAGAACTGCTAATAAGTTTCACATTTCTTGGCTTTATAAGAGAAAAATCTTAAGATGTGTATAACTTGGCAGTATTCTTCAAGTTTGGAAGCTTGATGGAGTTTTCAGAGCATTTCTGCAGGATGTAGCCTTCTTAGTCAATGAAAAAAAAGAGGAAAAGAGATGATATGAGAAGAAAAATTTCATCGATTTAAAACTTTAGTGAAAATAAAAAGATAAAGTAATGTTTTAAAAAAAATCTTAAACAGAGGGCTGTACAGCCACATCTATTTATTGGATTCCTTGTCATATGCACTCCTTCAAGATGTTTAATCACACTGTCCCCAGCAATCCATCTTTCCCTATCTCTTCTAAGTATTAAAACAATGTGTTTCAATAAAGATAGTCAATTACTTTGTTTTTGATGCAACAAATATGTATTAGCACCTATCTTGTGCCATGCCCGGAATTGTGCTAGGCATTGAATTGACAGGTGCTTGTTTTCAAAGGTGGAGTCCTTGTTTTAAAGGCATTCAGTCTGGTAGAGAAGATGATTTGGTCAGGGAGACCAATTCAAAATACAATAAGGCATATGCAACTGTGAATCTGTGCCTCCAACAGACATTCACAAGGACTAATTAACCCTACCAAGAAGCAGAGACTGGAGGGAAGGAGGGCACTCTCCCCTTAGGCTAACAACTGAGTTTCTGAATTGACCAAGCAAGTGTTGGCCAGTTGGACACTGAGAAAAAAACATTCTTTTCGAAGATGACAATGTGGAGTGATCAGGTTAAACAAGAAACAATTCACAGATTTAATAGTCAGGAACCAGGTAGACAGTTGTATTGCCAGGAACATAATGGCTTCCAATATAGTAACACTTCATGAACTAAAACAGTGAAGAGTCTCGATCTTAGCTACATGTAAATATAAGTAAAATAAACTCAAAATAAAATGGATTTCTTGCAGACTATAAGCAATTGCCATGGATCCTTCTTCTCTATAGTATTTGAAATATGTGGGATGTTGATTAGGAATACATATCTCTCATTGATTACATATCATCAACAAAACAGTGCAATTGCAATTATCACAATAATTATCATTTATTAAAAAGTTAAGGGCTGGGGATATAGCTCAGTTGGTAGAGTGCCTGCCTCATAAGCACAAGGCCCTGGGTTCAATCCCCAGCACCACAAAAAAAAAAAAAAAAAAGTTAAAGAATTTTTACAGCTCCTCTATATCAACTTGTCCATGTTCCTCATTCCTCCATTGAAAGAGATTATCTTATGCCAACAGAGTATGATTACTATAGTGTTGGTTAATACACTGTGTGTGTGGTTTTGTGTGTGTGTGTGTGTGTCTGTGTGTCTGGTGTTTTAATTGAGAATTTTTTTAGCTATAACTCTTGTGATCACATTACTTTGAATGAATTTATATCAAATGCTTCTATCCTCACTAGCCTAGAAATTAGAAAAGTACAAAGATTTATTACCAACTCATCTGTGAATTTTGAATATGGAGTTTCTACAAACTACAGTATTGATTAGAAAACTATGATTCAATGACAAAGAAAAAAGAAATACTAGAAGTAATAAATTCCATATATAATAAAATTTCATAGTAAAACAAATGCCCTAATCATTAGTTTAAGTTGCAATAGGTTAATAAATAAGAATAGATGTGTCTGATGTTATCAAACAGTATTTGGGGAATGGTAAGGCCACTATTCTGGTAATTCTCACTAACTGATGAATGTGGGTTTATTATAAAAGGCTTAATTGTCAAGAGATGCATTCCTAAGAAACCCCTCACACTTAGGCTTCAGAGAAGCTTTCAGTACCAAATACCAAAGAAGCAAAAAAAGTTTTGAGATCCAATTAACTAATTGTTATTAAATTTGCCAATTGTACCACTCTATTCTTATAATGATGAAGCTACAATGGCAAAAGCTAGAAGAAATTCCAGGATCTTCATTATGTTATCTACTCAACAATCTCTGGCGTATCTCTGCTCACGAATTAATACACTGTTAAGAGTTCCCCTGTCCTGGCAGGATGAAGCCTACCTTATGTTAAAAGCTATACTGAGTATGAATTTGCAAAATTAGAGTTATAAGAATATGTGCTTGGGCTGAGGTTGTGGCTCAGTGGTAGAACACTTGCCTAGCATGTGTGAAGCACTGGGTTCAATTCTCAGCACCACATATAAGTAAATGAATAAAATAAAGGCCAATCAACATCTAAAAAATATATTTAAAAAAGAATATGTGCTTTTACTATTTTATGTACTATCATTGAACAGTTCTAATATCTCATTCAGGGTAGTTAATTTTAACATTAACATTATTTTGATAGCATATAACTTTTCTATTACACAGCATGAAAATTCTACTTTTATAGTATTTACTTCCTTGGTTACACAAAACCTTCAGAGTAGCAGTTAATATATTCGTGGTAGGGCTACTTTGATCATCTGTCTAAAACAACTTTGAAACTGCAGAATTTTTTAAAATTTGGCAGCCACTTAATATTCTCTCATTTTGTGCACAGCTCACACAATGGAATACAGCTATTCACTTAGTGCCTCAGTCTACCAAAGAAAATTATGCAGACTGCACTATTTATCCTTTCCTCTGTGTACTCAGAGAGGAAAGACATCCCAGCTTTGACTTTGCATCAGTTACTACCACATAAAGACATGATTACATAACTGATTTGGGGGGAAACTGCCAATTATATCCTTACACACACACAAAAAAACATTTCAACAGAAAGAGATAATAACTCTAGCAAACAGACTTATGAAAATATCTTTCCATTTGTTCTATTTAGTTAAACTAATCAGTGAAATTTTAATAATCTGCTATTAGGATAATATAATTTAGGACTTGCCAAGGAACTGAACAACACATATAAGTCTGTAAGTTACATGCACACACAATATCAACATGCAGGACATATTTGTAAGTTACTTGGCAATGTAGAAGCATTAAAATGTAGCATAACAAATGCTAAATTTATTCCCCATATGTTTTAAATTAATAATGGGATTTGCAGGCTAACAAAACTGAAAAAGTCTAACCAAGTAATTCAGTATCTTCATTAAATTCTTCCCTTTTTATCTAGGCCAACTTGACAAATAAAAGTGTGATGTTTGATTTGGTCTGTTTTAATTTGAGCCTCCTTGTAGTAAATTTAGTGCAGACTTTCCACCTCACTTAGAAGCATTCTCTCTGGGCTTGCATAGTTCTTCATGTGTGACTCTGCAGCAACTCCCCAACCCTGACTGCTGTGCTTTTGCTACTCCTCTCTCCCCACTGGGCTCTGCCTTCCCTGAGGACAGGAATAAGCAAGTCTTTCTTGACTTTGCATCCCCAGGGCCTAGGACTGTGCCTGGAACATAGAATTTGCTCAATAAATATTTGGTAAGTGAATAAAACAACCAACTCAAGGGGAGATAAAGTTCAATGTAATGTGAATTAATATTAACAACTTGTCCTTTGCCCTTGTCCTTCTCCTTTCCCTCCACCTCTCCCATCTCTCCACCCCTCCTCTTTTCTTATGCTTTTTTGTCTCCCTCCCAAAATGCTGCATATAACAACGATTACTTAAATGGTAAAGAAAAAAGATAGCCAGTGTCTAGTACATAGTCTGCAATGTAGCAAATCCTCAATAAGTGCTTATTGAATAAAGGAAAAGAGGAAGCCAAGGGGAGAGAGAGGAAGGGTAAGAGTGAACACATCTTTAGAGATGCTATGTTTTTAAGGCTTATCACAGTGTAAAGAAAGATTATTATCTTGCCCTTTCCCTCTTTGTCCTTAACGAAGTTTATTATCAAGGTGGGACAAAACACCTCATATTCCCAAAGCAACCTGATTGTTGTTTGATTGTAGTACTGCTGGTAGTCAAGCATTTCTGTCAACATAAAAATGTGCACAAGGACTATGGACATCTCGAGTTTTTCCTCTATAAATCCCTCTTTCTTCAAATTTTCTGAAGATTAAATATGATTTAAATGAAAGAGATAAAGTTCACATTGAGAAAGATTAACCCTGGGCTTCCAGATTGCCGCCCATTTCTCTGACTAAGGATTAAGTAAATACACTCCTTGTCTATCTGCCTCTCAGTTTGTAGGGAAATCAATTACACCAAATGATGCTTGAAACCCCTGGAGTGTAAGAAAAGTCAAACCCACACCCTCCTGTACACTTCAGGTGGGAACAAAATAAACAACATGTGGAATCTGCATTATGGGTTCAGTTTAATTCAATCAATGTCTGAATATTTGTTTAATTCAATCGATGTCTGAATATTTGTTTCCTGGATGTTTGTTAAATATTTGCATGGGAGAATCAGGTTAATTAATGCATAAAAGTAGTCTGACTTCAGAGTGACTTTTAGTATAATTAGGAAAAGGGAAAACCTAGAAATGTTGGCTCTTTATGGAAGTCAATTTCTCTTCTGTGCAGACCAAATAACAGGAAAGAGACAGAATTTTTGGTACAGAAGATGTGTGAATTTTCTGTGTTGCTATGATTAATTTGTCTAGGCTAAACTAGATATTAATACATTTCTGTGATTGTTTTAGATGCACTCTTTTAAAAATCAATTTCACTGTTGAAGTTGTCATTTTCATTAAAATATTTATGTAATTGTACTGAAATAGATGATATTGGCAACTGTTTTTTATGTAGTTTTAAGATAATTAAGTGTATACAGGCAACTTATCTCTTTCGAGAATTTTAGAGAGTCATTTGGGTTAAACATTATCCTCTGATTTAAAATGGAAATAAATGAAACAAAACTTTAAGCTACTAATCCATAAAAATTATAAATCACAAACCTGGAAGCAATCCTTGACATCATCTACTCACTCTCTACTCTATAGAGATCTCATGTCTGCTGATACCCCTGGTTAATCTCAATGAAGATTGAGAAGCCCACTTCAAGACAGAGCTCCTCGTTTTCATCACTATTAGAACCAACCATTCGACTTAGTTAATGCTGCCCATATCTTGACACAGTAACAAAGCACAAAGATGGATTCGGAAGACAAATAAAACCAGTTTTTGGATATACAAATATATAACTTAGGCAAGAGTTTTCATCTTCACAGTTTCAGTTCCTTATTATAAATCCAGGAAAAATAAGATTTACTTTTAATACATTGCTTTAAAGAGAAAATGAAGCAAGATTTTGTGACGTGTTAGTTTATTCCTTTATTTTTCTCTTTTAAACCTGTCTAAAACAGCTGGTGTCAGACTTTACACGAGAACAGCCTCTTTTTTCTAAAGTAAAGCCAAATCCATCAACAACCATATTAATGGCAACTCATGGTAGCACTTTCAAGGGTGTTGAAATACGACTCAATTTTATAAAACTTGAGTTTTCAAAAAGAACTGAACTAACAAAATTACAAAGAACTACTAATATATATGCTCCATGAGGGCAAAGATCTTAATTTCCTTCATAATTATATACCTGACACCTAGAGAACTGCCCAGTACATAATAGGAGTGCTTAAATAATCACAGGATAAATGGATAAATGAATTTCTTTCTATTTCCCTACATGCTATGGGGAGACTTTATAAGGAAAGCAAAGAATATCATGGCTAGCAGTAAGTTTATTTTTGTGTAGACATGCAAAAGTTACTGATAGCCATGAAAATTTTGGAGAAAAAGAATGAAGAGCTGCCCATATTCACTTTGTGCCTACATGTGCCAAGTGCTTTATGGACCTCGCTTCTACTGCCCACAGCAGCTCTGAATGGGATTCAGTACCTCCATGCTAACATGAAGACACCAAGGTGCTAAGACTTTAGTAACTTCCCTTATGGATGAATACTGGTTGTTGTAACTAAAACTTAAACCTAAGCTTGACTCATAACTCCATATTCTTTTATACTGTACCATGTTCCCTCAAACTTCTTAAAGAGAAAAATAAATAAAGATATTGACAAGCTCTAATGCAGAGGTGGAGTGGGAGAATAGGAATAGTAGAAGATGGTTTCACTAAAAGGAACATAAATGTTTCTGTTTAGAAAACTAACATAAGTCTAGGAAAACGTTTCAGAAATACAATAATGAACACTCATGCTGCATCCCAAATTTTCCTGGTCTTAAGTTTATCATTATAATTACAATATATTTAAGAGGTTACTGAGTTCACACACATTAAAGATCATACCAAGCAGGAAAAAAAGAAATTGACTAGCAAACATTGGGATATTTTCCCTATTTGAATTTTCAGGTTTCCATGGTTATAACCAATTCAAAACCCTCTACGTTAACTCAGCGGTAGCCATTTATGGAAAAGACAACTGATGATTCAGTAAATGAATAATTACATAAGATAGGAAGCTAAACTAAAGAGTGTGTATTGGCAGCCCCTAATGTAACTTGTAGATGTGAGAGAAACGTTGGGCGAGTTCATGTGGGTTGAATGTGTAAGATCAGAACTTTACTTCAACACGTTGGAAAGTCACACTGCACCCTAGGGAGCAAAAACCTAAATGGAACTAAATTAAAGTTTATTAGATTGATCAGACAGTACACTAATAAGTAACCTTCTCAATCACAGTGTCTCACCTGATTGAAAGGGACATGGTTGACTACTGCAAGTGAATTTTAGATACTTGATGCTAGGACACAGAACAGGTTTGGGCAGATCCAAACCAAACCAAAGTACATCAACCCAATGTTTAAGTCATGTTAATTTTATCTGGATTAGATGCACAGAACACAATGTGATAAGTACACGACAGTGTGATACGTCCATTCTGATAACAAAAAAGAAAAATATGATGTTGTTTTGTTCTGTATAAATCAGTAAGGGCAGTTTGACAACCATTGCCTGGTCCAGTTGTAAAGAGTGCAAAACTGAAGAGAGTTAAGCAACATCAATGAACTTGGAACACTGGAAATGAAAAATGAGTCCAATAAATTGATGAAACCTATTCAAAGCCCAACACCCCTTTCCAACCTAAAAGGTAGTTCTCTCTAATAATTCCAAGATTACACTCACTTAGAACTTTGAAAGGTAAATACTTAACTCATATCCCTTTCCCACAAAAATAATTTGCCAATATTTATATGAAAATGTAAACAAAGAGAAATAAATAGAACTCTATTGCTGATTTCATAAGAGAGCTAAACTTCAGTGAATAAACTGAAATATTGGTATCTATTTTGTTTGTTAGAAGTGCCAGCTGTCTACTAAGCTATCTTTTTAAAAGAGTTTGTTAAAGTATAATTTATAGACCAAAAAGTATACCCATTAAAATTGTATGACTTCCTTACTTTTACAAAATTTGTGGAATTGTGTAATTCTCACCCATAATCCAGTTTTAGGACATTTCTGTAACCCTAAAAAGATCCTTCAGGCCCATTTATTTCCAAATCCTGTTCCCATACTTACCCCCAGGCAAGCACTGATAAGCTTTCTGTCTCTGTAGATTGCCTTTTCTAAAAATTTTATATAAATGGAAACAAATAAGATAAGGTCTTTTGTATTTGGTTTCTTCAACAGAACATCATGATTTTGAGGTACTCATGTACCATGTGTCAGAGTTTTGCTCCTTTTTGTGACTGAGGAGTATTCAATTACATGAATACATCACATTTTATCTTTTCATTATCTGACGGACATTTGGATTGTCTCCAGTTTGGGGTTCCTATGAATAATGTTCTTAATGGCATTTGTTTTCATGAAACGCATGATAAATATGTTTACATTTTTCTTGGGTACTACTCAGAGTATCCTTAACAGGAAATATGGTAAATGTGTATTTAATTTCTTTAAAATTCCAATTTTTTTCCAAAATGTTTATACCACTTTATATTCCCACCAGAGATGTATTAATGTTCAAATTTCTCCCTGTTCTCATATTATAAACACTATGTTTTTTATTGCACTTACACTAATGGTTATATAGTGGTATCTCATTGCAATCATAAAATAATGGTTTTGAGCATCTTATTTATTTATTACCTTTTGTATATATTATTCGGAGAATACATTCAAATATTCTACCATTTTTTGTTTAGGTTGTCTGTCTTATTTTGGGGTTGTTGAAGTTCTTTATGCATTTTTGATGCAAATATTTTATAAGATATGTTTTGAAAATATTTTCTCAGTTTGTTCCTTGTCTTCATTTTCCTAAAGGTGTCTTTTGAAGAGACAAATACACTATTTTTATAAAGTCCAGTTTATTAATTTTTTCTTTTATGAGTTGTATTCTTGGTTCATATGTAAGAAACGTTTGCCTAAACCAAAATCATGAAGATTTTCTCTTTTGTTCTCTTCTAGAAGCCGTATCATGTTAACTTGTACATTTAAGCCTATGATCCATTTTAATTTGATTTTTGTATATGATGTAAAACAAACACATTTGGTTTTGGATATGTCATTGTTCCAGCATGATTTATTAAAAAGTCTCCTTTCTCCATTGAATTGCCTTGGCACTTGTTTAAAAGAAAAAACTCAACAAATACATGAAAAAATGCTTACTATCATTAGCAATTGGGAAATGCAAATCAAAACAACATTGAGATTTCATCTCAAATGTTAGAATGGTAGCTATCAAGAATACAAATAATAGGGGGCTAGGGTTGTGGCTCAGTGGTAGAGCATTTGTTTGACACATGTGAGGCTCTGGGTTCAATTCTCAGCACCACATGAAATTAAATAAATAAAGTATTGTGAAGAAATAATACAAATAATAATAAATGCTGTAGAGAATGTGGAGAAAAAGGAACACTTTCACACAATCAGTGGGATTGTAAATTAGTACAACCACTATGGGAATCAGTATGAAGGTTCCTCAGAAGACCATGCATGGAACCACCATATGACCAGCTATATAATTTCTGGGTATTTCTCTCAAAGAATTAAAGTTCTCATACTATAGTGATACATGCATATCCGCATTTATAGCAGCACAATTGACAATTGTCAAAACTATGGAACCAGCCTAGGTGTCTGTCAATGGATAAAGGGATAAAAAAATGTGGTATACATATGCAACAGAGTTTTATTTAGTCATAAAGAAAAATGAAATTAAGTCATTTGCAGGAAAATTGATGGAACTAGAGACAATTACATTAAGCAAAATAAGCCAAACTCAGAAGGTCAAGGGTCATTATGTTTTCTCTCATTTGTGTAAACTAGAGAGGGAAAAAGGAAAACAAAGGTGGGGGCAGGGATCTCATGAAAAGCAAAGGGAGATCAGTAGAGGAAAGGGACCGGTAGGAGGTGGGGAGGGAAGGAGAATGTGCAGGGGAGTGATATTAGCCAAATTATATTGTTACATTGTGTGCATGGACAAATACGTGACAACAAATCCCTTTAATATGTACAGTGATAACGCACCAATAAAAATGCAAAACACCAATAAAAAATGTGAAAAGATTTTCTACATACAGGATCATGCTGGTGTTTTTTGTTTAGGTTTGGTTTTCTTTTTAATGATTCCTCTTAATCTGTGGAATCCCTCAACAGTGTAGAAACTGATGTCTCTGCTCAATATTTTTTAACCTGGTTTCTCAGGGTTGACCCTGACTCTATAGAGTAGTCAACTTGTACTTGATAGAGAATGTGTTCAAGCATCTTGAGTTAAAGAGCCTTTGACTCTTTGCTGAAGGATCTGTGTGTGGCTTGCACTTTTCAAGTCTCTCCTGACTTTCAATTTCTACTAGGTTCTCCAGGTTCTTTCCTGCTCATGTTTGTGCACAACTTCACAGCCAAACAGAGGGTAGGGAGCCTCTGTAGCCCCTGAATTGTTGTTCCATTTACAGAATCTCCCTATGAAGCATTTCACATATCAACTAGTCTGCTTTATTCCTTAAATAGGGCTAGAACTTTAGCCTAGGAGAGTTTATGGTTTTCTTCCTCCACTTCCTTCCAGGTTTGCTATTTTTACTGACACCAACATTGGGCTTAGGTTTCTTACCCACCACTCCAATTTACAATGCTCACCATACTTCAGGACAATAGGGAGAGGGCAGGAAAGAAAACAGCCTCAGTCAAGAGGCAAATTCCTACTGCTCTCACCTAACATTAGGCAGTTTTGATGAATAAGTATTTCCAATTGGTTATTTACCTTTGGCTAGTTTCTAGAGGTTGTTTTTGACAATTTTACCCAGTTTTACAGTTGGTTTTGAAGGTTTGGAGAGGTTCTGTCAACCTCCATTCACCTTCGCTGAAAGGCCTCTCTACTTGATTTTAATTTCTTCTCTAAAACTCCCTGCTTTATTTGCTGCAATCATCTGAGCATGTTTAATGATTTGCACTTTTCCCTCCATTTCTTGTTCACTGACATTATACCTTTTTCTTCCTAGAAGGTATTCTCCCTTTTTTGCCCATTTTTATATTTGTCAAATTTTTTCCCTTTAAACTACTTAGATTTTAGAAACAGTTTGCTTTTAGACTATTACTTTGTAGACAGGAATATAATGCATAGCTATTTTCTTCTTTGAAAGAAAACTCTGATAAAGTAGCAATGTTTAACCTTTCAGAAACTTGTTTATATGTTCTTATCATTTGAGGATTTGTTACCAGAAATTGAATTGAGAGTCGCTTAACCACGGAGCCCCGTCCCCAGTCCTTTTAATGTTTTATTTTGAGACAGGGTCTCACTAAATTGCTTAGGTCCTCACTAAGTCACTGAAGCTGGCTTTGAATTTTTGATTCTCCTGCCTCAGCCTCCCAAGCCACTGGGATTACAGGTGTGTGCCACTGCATCCAACGTGTTCTTACCATTTTGAAAAGATATTTGATGATCATTGTATTAGAAAAAATGGTGGCAAAATCAAGGGAGCAATTGGAGGGCTTTTCATGGAGCTATCCTTACAAAGTTTTAAAACAGCAGTTCTCAAGAGGGAGCTACAGTTTTTCACCATGATGTATTTGGCAAAGTCGGGGGACATTTTTGGTTGTCACTGGGGGAAGTGCCACTGGCTTCTAGTGGAGAAAGGCAAAGGATGATGCCTTAAACCTCTTACACTACACAAGAATGCCCATGATAAAAGACTACTCAAACAAAACATCAGGAGCACCAAGTTTGAGAAATCATCATTGAAGAAAACCAGCAAAGGATGATAAATCTCCCAGGGAACCACCAAAGATCTACCACCTTTAGGTCTAAAGGATAGAGGTGAGGGAATTGTTATCAAACCCAGTTGGAGCTATAGTGCAGAGAGGGAAGACAGGCTAATCCAGGTTTTAGAGGAATTAAGTTTATACATTTTGGAAAATTCTCTTTAAGAAAAAGAACACAAAATTACAAATATAAAATTAGGTATGAAGATAAACATTCCAAAATTAAAAATCACAAATGTTTAAAATTTAATAACTACCATCAACATGAACTCCAGAACAATAATATACTACTTTATTAATTAACTAACAAACTCAGCTTTGGAATACATTTTTCTGATATTTCTTGCTTGCATATTCTGATTGCTTCTTTGCATAAAATTTAACTATCTCATTTTCTTTAGAAAGAAAAGAAAAAAGTCACATGATGGATTTAAATTTGTTTTTCAGCATTGAGTGTTTAGAAAGTTATTTACAGCTTCACAATTCATATTGTTAATGTCATTCCATTTTTTTGTTTTTAGTCAAATTTGGAAAAACTTCTATCAACTTTTTCACATGTAAGCTGTAAGCTTACAAGACATTTCTAGTCTTCTAGAATAGTGACTAATATTAAATACTCTTTCAAGTGACAGTAGTCATTAACCAGTTTGTCCTAACTGTCCTCATTATAGCATCTTGTGAGCTTTATATTATCTTCATCAATGTCAGTAATTCATGTCAAAGCACCAACAAATTTATATCTTTCTACAATGTGTCTGTATGATTCATTCCTGTTTCTTAATTAAATTATCAAACAAGTCAAGAACGAATTCATTCTTTCTATTCATAATTTATCTCTTCCTCTTAATGAATTACAGCTTTGGGTATCTCAGGGGAAAAAAATGTTTTATTTCTCAATCACAATAGTTTATATTGATTCTGAATCATTCAGATTATCACTTTGCCTTATATTTTGTTAAACTCATAAACTCATAATTTAAATTGTTGCTCAAGTTTTTTAATAAATTTAGTAAGTGCCTTTCATATTCATACTAACCAGGAGTCCCCAGTTTTGAACCTAATTCATTAAAATGTCTAAATATTTTTTACTATGCTTCTCAACTTCAAAGTATTTTTTTAATGAAAACATTACCATGTGAGCACATTGCTGGAGTTGTTTCCTGTACCTTGGGGTACATGGGAGTGTCTCTAAAGTTTAAGTTTTATTCATCTCCTGCAAATCCCCCTCTAAATGAAATTAATACCAAATTTTAGTCCTACAGGAAAGAAGCCAGGGAAATAAATACCTCATCCTTTCTTTATTGCTAGTGCCTCTCATTGACCAAAGCCAACCTTCAGTCAGAGGGTAAGAGACATTGAATGACAAAGTCAGTCAAAGTTGACCTCCTGGGTCATAAAGCCAGGCCAAGTATTAAAGAGCAGATGTGTAAATGAAAGCAAAGAATTACAAGTCCAGTTAATTGTATCTGAATAATTATTATCTTGTAAAACTTCTATTTTATAGCATTTATACTTATTTTGGTTTCCGTGCTTGTGTGCAGACAGCATAAAAGAAAAATAAAGAACAAAGTTGGTGCTTGCTCATAAAGATCACTTCCTCAAGAAGCACCTGCTAGCCTACGTATTCCTGTGAATACTGTACAATCTTGGTTCAGCAAAGCATATTCACCTTCTAATACATTCACATATCATAATCATTTTGAAAGCTTCAACACATGTCTTCTAATGGTGTCACTCTATATAATGAGATATGCAAATTAGAATGTTATAGAGAGTCTTAATTGCATTATATCATTCAGAGTTGTAAATGTTCAGCTAGTTACAGCCCAGGTAGGGCAATCAGAAGAAGAAAAGAAAAAAAAGAAATATTCTTTTGACTGTTTGACCCAAAAATGAAACAGACTCACACTGCTAATGGGCATATTAATATGCTCCTCAGACATCTATTGTAACAGTGGGTTAACATGGATGGCCTCCAGAGATGTATGAGCATTTCCTTATAAATGCTTTATGAACCCTGGATTCAGTATTTTGGGGTCCCCAGCCACTATTTCATATATTGTTTTAAAGCTTATTATAAACCCTAAAGGAATTTTAAAAAGAAAAACTTAAATCAAATATGGCTTATCAGATAAAGAGTAGGAGAAGGCATAAGCATATCTTCTACAGAGAAAATATATTTCCTTTCATGCACTTTCTATGTAACTAAATAACTTCCATAATGTTATTTTCCAAACTCTAAATTCTGACATGATTTGGCAAGATATGAAAATGGAACCTGAGAACCTGTTTTCATCTGAAAATAGGTGCTTCTTTCATGTATTACCAACTTCTATGCAAACAAGAAATCTTTAGCAGCTTGTTCTACAAGGCCATAGTCATATGCAAATTCATTTTCATCTCTCCATCTCTGCTATGCATAGTTCTATGCATACAAGATGAGACGGAAATATATAATATCCCTTCTTCATTTGAAAATCACCATACATCCTCTCCAATAGTCACCTCAACTCCCTTCTCCCACTCCCACATTGATCCCTTCTTCATTTAAAAATTATTCTTATCCTCTCCAAAACCTACCCACCCCATTCCCTTCTGCCATCAAATCCTCATCATGACCACCCCTTGCCACTATTATTAGCCCACTTACCAAGAAAACACTATTTGGGGGTCATGCTTTTTCAGATTTGTCTTTGTCTTGCTTAATTAGTGCAGTTTCTTAGATGCTCTGCCTTCAATCCCATACAGATCTATTTAATCATGTTGGAATTAATGAAATTCAAGGCATAAAATCTCCATTTTCCCCAAGACAATCCAATTCTATCATTTGATTCTTGGGAAAAAGCATGATCTATTCACTAATCTAATGAACAGTGACACTTGGGTGTTTCACCACTATGTCACATTGAATGCCTTCAAAATGATCTGATTAGTTCACCAAGATGGACACCTACATTGAGTCCATATTTCCACCAAAAATATTATTTTTCTTGTCAACTTTCTTAACTTGTTTGCTTCTCCCACTTATTCACTCTCTGTAGCAAATTAGCCCACAAGTTATATTGGATTTTCACCTTAAATGTTTCTTATATTCCATTCTCTTCCCTGTCATTCCCTATCAACACCAATGCACTTGCCATTTCATGCCTAGTTTATTGCATGAACTTCATAAAGTACTTCCATCAAATCTATTCTGCAAATTGCTTCCAAATCAATATTCTAAAAATACAATTTTGTTGTGCCACTCCTCTTCTAAAAGTCTTCTATGGATATTTAATAACTAAAAATAATAATTCAAACTCCTCAGTTTAGAAAACCTTACAGTTGACAAGATCTGTCCAGTGTCAGAATTTCCTTATTCTCCCAACACCCCAGCACTGGCATGGTCAGTCTCTTCCAGGGGAAAGTCAGAGTACAACAAAGAGTGTACTCAAATTCAGAGAATGGTATTCAGAGGCAAGATCAAGGTCAAAGACACAAAAATTTAACTTTAAGTTCAATAGTGAGATACTAGCAAGTAGATCAGAATCAAAGACAGTTTTTAAGCAGTTCATAAGAAATTTCCTTTAATTTAAGATCATTCCTTATTGTCTTTAAGAATTCAAGAACAAAGTAAGATGTCCAAAATATAACCTTCAAGTCTTCACTTTCTCATACTACCCAATCAATGCTCGCTTTTTACTCTGGGCACCAATCATTCTACACTGAAGTGTGTACCAGAACCACCTGCAAGACTTGTTAAAACAGATGCACACCTGTAATCCCAGCTACTTGAAAGGCTGAGGCAAGAGAATCACAGGCCAGGTTTGGCAATTTAACAGGACTCTGCCTCAAAATAAAAATAAAATTGGCTGGGAATATAGTTTAGTGGTAGAGAGACTCTGGATTCAACCACCAGCATCACATAAATAAAAGAAACAGATAGATAGATATAGATAGATAGACGATAGATAGATAGATAGATAGATAGATAGATAGATAGATAGATAGATAGATGATAGATGATAGATAAAATTTTAAATAGATTGGGGTTGTAGCTTATGGATACAAATAAACAAAAATCATGCAAAGACTTATAAGATTCATTCCCAGGTTCACATTCAGTAGGTCTAAGACTACTAAGCAAGTTCCTAGGAAGGCTAATGAAGTTGGTCTAGGGATCACACTTTCAGAATAAGAGCGTAGGTAAAGACTGTCTCTTAAATATAAATACACATTCTCAACCCCCATGGAGGAGGGCACTTCACTTCAATCAACATATGAACCTGATCAGATTTACATGAAGCTCTCCCACCCCTCAGCTTACATCTTTATTGTCTACACCTATAACACTGTGGTTTGTTCTGACACAGAGAGAGAGAGAGTTAGTTCTTTGAAAGTAGACTTGGTAGCCTTGGATCCTAATCTTGCCTCCTTGGATTCTAGTCCTACTTCCAACTATATGGCTTAATAATAATTTAAGCTTTCAAGGTCTCTTTTCTCATTTGTAAAACAAGGATAATAATATACCTTTGTGCAAATATCAACATTTTCTTAATTTTTCCACTTCAGGTAGTTACTTTCTAGTTATAGTTTATTTGTACTAATGACACTACCATTTAGTTCTTTCCCTGCCTTCCCAACTCTGGAGGCCAGTGTGACCCTTGAACACTTTTTTTTAATGGGCTCTACAAATTTTAGTCAGAACATTTCCAAGATTAAAAGACCCTGATTCTCATCAAAGATAACCCTTTCATTTGAGCTCATTGTCAGAAATCACATCTTCAGTAGATGATAAATCACCTGTGATCATCATCAGTTCACTTTTCCAGATTCCACCTTTTCAGAAGATATTTATTGGAGTGAAAAAATTGCTAACCTGGTGTGAATTGGTGTAGGTAGTGGAAAATGGAGGTATTTTGGCTAAGGGGCCAAAAAACCAACAACACATAGAAATTCTTATTTTAAAATATCAATCCAATCATCACTTTGTCCATTACTATATCTTCATTTTTCTAAGGTTTAAAAGTCAGTGGCATGAAATTACATGAATGAAAAAAGCTCATCATCAAAGGTTATATATTGTATGATTCCATTTATATAGTAGTTGAAATGATTAAAGTATAGATATGAGGAACAGATTAATGGTTGCCAAGGGTGAGGGAAAGGGATGGTGATGGGGAGGTTGCTATTAAAACCTTGTGATGATGTAATCTTCCTGTATTTTGACTGTGTGTTGGTCCCACAAATCTGCATATAGTAATACAGTAATATGCAAATGTATGCATGTAAAATTGGTACAATCTGAGTAAGGTCAGTGGACTGTATCAATGTCGGTTTTCCAGTCAAGCTGTGACACTATAGTTATGCAAATTGTTACCATTGGGGCAAACTAGGTAAAGGATTCATGGGATATCTTGGCATTATTTTTACAACTGCATGTGAATCTACAATGAGCTCAAAAGTATAGATTAGAAAACAAAAAAATCAGCCGCCTAGAGGGGTGGTGGCGTGGCGTTCTTTGACTTTAGACTGTCACTTTTAGCTGAGGCCTAGTTTAGAGAGGAAAATTCACTGGGAACAGCACCTGAATATTCCTAGATATGGTTAGAATTCCTGGAAAAGAAGAAGGAAACTTATGAAGAAGCAGAGAAACATGTCCACTGTGTCACTTTGGCCACCGTGTCACACTTGCTCTATACATAAAAGTTTAAGTTCAAAAATCATAACATTTTTGGATGGTGCTAAGGTAACACTGTCTCAAATATTACTATGTGGGTTGAATACATGGTCTTTATATTAGTCATCCAAGAAATATTTATTGTGCACCTACAGTGTGCTAGGATCACTGACTACTTTTTCTTCTACTTTTCACCTAGCCTTAAGAAGTTTAAAAGAGTAATTTTAGGGACCCTATAATCTCACCCTTTTAATTTATGGAACCCAAAACAGAGATTTAGAGAAGATAAATCTCTCACTTGAGGTACATCAAGTAGTTTGGGCACATTGTGTATACTCTATTATTTAGTTTTAATCATTTGAGTAATACAAAATGTCCTTCCTTCCTCTTTGCTTCTACTCATCAATGCACATAGCAACTGGCCCTGATTCCATGATCCATCATCCACCTTAAAACATGACCACAGAATGGAATCCTAGGTATAATAAGTTATAATCCATGTGTGAATAATATGCCCAAATATATTCTACTGTCACATAAAAAGAACAAATAAAAAATAAAATGAAATAAATGTGAGTCTTCCAAAGCCTCAGGTCAAAAGGCATCAGAGTTTCTAGTTAATCCACAAGCTTGTTCTTAATTGTGATGCATGAATTATGTCAACACTGTAACTGTTACTTTTCCTGTGTTTCTGATGTTATTCCAGCAAGGGAAAGAACAAGATGGTGAGAATGATAGAGTAAGAAAGCTAGAAGAGAAAATGAGAGAGAAAAAAAAAATCTTAAAATATGAATGTAATAGAATTAGAGTAAGTTCTAAACTAGAGCCAGGCCAATGGTACACCTGAAAAAGTAAGTTTCCTCTTGTCCTATTCCCACAGCATTCTACTCAGCCAGAAGATATCAACAAAGGTGTTAGTTGTTGAAAATTAATTAATGATGAATATTTTGCACTTACAAAGGAAATTTCCTGAGGCATATTATAAAAAAAAAACTAAAGCATACTTGACACAGAAGTTTAGGTTGTTCTGATGCATGTGGAGGCTCATCCTTGCACTCTTGTCTTCAACCTAATCTAGGTTATAAAAGGGATATAAGGAGTGTGTCTTGGAAATCTATTAATCAACAAAAAGTAAGATGTTTAAGAACCATGGTATTATAATTAATATTCTGTGCATCAAACAGGCTAGGCAGAGCACAGCAAGGTGCTTTTTCGGTGCTTTATAACATCTAGAACTTCAGCTGGTTGGCTTCAAAGGCTGTGAGTTGCTTGAACATCCAGCTGGTACTATATGTCTGGGTTTTGGCTTCTTAAATTGTCATCTTAGAGGGCTGAATTGTATAAGATAGTTCCTTCACTTACATGCCTGATGTTTGGACTGGGATCACTGAAGCAACTAGAGTGTACCTATATATCTCTCTACACATATTCTTTCTGCATAGCAAGCTTAGGTTTCCTTACAACATGGTTGTCCAGGGTTAACTTTAAGCTAAGCATTTTTGCATAGCCACAAACTCATCCTCTTCTACATGCATTTACAAAGTTGTCACATGATCCTTTCAAAACATACTTTTTTTAGTTCATGTTTTATATTATGTTGTGGCTCTTCTGATTAACATCATATTAAATCCTGCTCATACAGTCTAAATGTCTACATCCCCATAAAATTTATAAACCTAATCCCCAATGCAATAACATTGAGAGGGCTGAGAATGTAGCTCAGTGGTAGAGTGTTTGCCTAACATGCAGGAGGCCCTGAGTTCAAACCCCAGTACCACAAAAAAATTATACATATAAGTACACATATTTATTATATACTCAATTATTCACACACATCTATATAATTATCTATAATTATGGAAGTCATTAGATGATTAGGAAATTAGATTAGAGCCTTCATGAATTGGATTAGTGACCTTATTTAAAAGGCCTAAAGAAACTTATTTGCCATTTTAGGCATGTGAGGATACAGAAGGTGTGTCATCTTTGAGCCCTCAGCAGGTACTGAATCTGCTGGTACCTTGATCATGGACTTCACAGCTTCTAGAACCATGAGCAATAAATTTTTATTGTTTAAATTACCCAGTCTTAGCTATTTTTATAGCATCTCAGACTAATATACTTACTTTGCATTAAATCCTAAAACCAGCTCAGACAAATAGTACTATAATATCATAGTAAATATCTGAAAAACATTAGGCAGCACACCTATAAAAGGTTCAGGATACTCCAGCTGAGAAGTACTGGAACAGTTAGTACATTTGAATCAGTAATTGGAAAGGGTTCATGGTTCTGCAAAAGCCTACATATGTAATCTGAAGTGAATCAGTAAAAACAAAATGTATTGTATTTCCCAGATAAAATGCTAAGTTGAGTCATATTTGCAAATAAGAATGCAGGAAAAAATGGTTTATCCCAGAATGGACAGTAGAGAAAATTACCTAGAAGATGTCATTTGCGCCAATTTGCCCCTCAAAGGACCAAACACCCTTCAGCTGAGCCCTGATGGAATGTCTAGTACAAGTCAGCACTGCCGTTATCCTCCATGGGAGGTGTGCATGGTTCCACGGCTCTGGTCTTTCTCTTAAATACCTACTTATCCCATGTGCTATCCCTATAGTCTTTCAAACTTGTTGGAAAGGCAGCTAAATTATTGATAAAGTAATGCATGCGAGTGTGATAGTGCATTCCACAAGATCACTGCTTCCATAGGAAGATCATTGTTTGCTTTTGAGTAACTGTCTAGAATGTCTGTCTGATCTCAAAGGAATTATTGTTCTGGTAGAAATGTCAGGCAACACAATAAGTCTGTTGGGACAATCTGATGATAAATTCATGCGGGGAGTTAGTATACTGGTTAAGAGCAATGTTTCAGTCCCAGCTAGTAGGGCTTAAATCCCAGTTTCAACATTTGGCATGTGACTTTGGACATGTTACTTAACTCTCCTTGCTTCAGTTTCCTCATCTATATAATAGACAATATAAAACTACCCTCTTCACAGTGTTGTTTTGATGATCAAATGAGTTAATCCTTGTGAAGATGCTCTTTTTTTCCACATTCATTGGAAATATTTTTCTTTTTTCTTTTTTTCTTTTTTTATTTCTTCTAATCAGTTATACATGACAGTAGGGTGCATTTGTGCATTTTAACAGTACTCTGCATATCAATTATGGTTGCAAATAATTATTTATTTATAACTGGCTTGTCCCCAAAAGGTTTACACAAGCCAAATGAATAAATAAGACCTTATATATGTAAACCAACTCTATATTTATGAAGTTACCTTTTTAGGAACAGTAAACAAAGCAAGTAGCTCCTGAACAAAAAGTAACAATGATTTTCATACATAACTACTATCGATTTAAATCAGATTTTAAAAACTCAATACTGAGAAATTGGGGCAGGGAAGGAAAGCTAAGACAAATATCTATACCCTATGAATATGTATAAAAATGCAAATTGTATGACTCCACTTTGTGTCCAACCAGAAAAATGATAGTTGTACTCCATTTGTGAACAATGACCTAAAATTTAAAAAAAATTTAAATTTAAATTTAAAAAATTCAGACATACCTTTAAAAAAAAAACTGAGAAATTACAGTTAAACAGTGAGGAGGAAGAAATAAAAAATCACCTAAAAGATCCAAAAATGTGGATCCCCTCTTTGGTTACCTGCATCTCCCACTACATTATATATTCAAAATGAGCAAGGATTATAACCTTCTTTTTCATTTTAGTTTCCAGTGCTAGCATATTATCTGACACATCCTAAGTGCTCAAAATATTTTTAAATGAATTAGCACTAAGAGTCTTAAGTAGCAATGTGGATTATAAAAAGCAATAAACTTATATTTGCCTCAGTCATTTCATTTATGAGTTGATTTTGAATATACTTATTCTCTACATCAAATTATATTAAGTTCTAAAATGTGGTTTTGGCCACACCAAATAATGGAGATGTCAAGCCCATATGAAGTCCACATTGCTTCTAAGTAAGAAAAATGTTGTACATCTTGTTAAGATTTCTTATACACCCAAATACAATAAGCATTTTTAAGCAATTCTGTAGCCTCCAGTTGTTTATAAAAATTATAATCTCATATTTTTTCTTTTCCTAGAAAGGTGAAGTAAATATGCCTCTTCTGGGGTTCCCCTAACACAATGTGCATCATACTTCTGTGCTAGCACTGCTCATAAGGTGGTGTCTGCTGATTTTCCTGAATTCCCAGTAGATTTAGTATTGGACAAAGTGACTTAAGTGACAGTGTCTGTCATTTTTCTTAGACAGGGACTCATTACTGTCCCAAACTCCTGGCCTCAAGTGATCCTCCTGCCTCAGCCTCCTTAATAACTAGAACTACAGCTGATCACCAGAGCACATGGTTTATTACTTTTATCTTTGTATCCTACATGGTATCTGGTATAGAAAAAACTTCATAACTATCATTTAATTAATTCACTTATACCTTATTTTCTATATAAATTTCCTCATTTGGCATGTTTGACCACAGAGACAGTCATCTTTACCTAAGTCACTATCATCCCAAAAGAATGGTAGTGACTCTTGGTATTCTGTATCAATGTCTTCCCTGCCCTCTAGATAAGGTTAGCACTGTCTCCAGGGTCTTGTGTTATCCACTTCTATTTCTGTCTTCAAACCCATTTCTTGCCATTCTGTACCTCACAATGTCCCTCAAGCTTTGAGTGAGCTACATTTTATGATTTGGCTAACCAGAAATTCTTTGACAAGATCAAAAATAAAAATTTCAAGTCTCTAGCTAAGCTACTATTCAAAAAAGTAATTTTAGCTGTTAAATTTTTTATCCAGTTGAAATCAATAAGGAAGAATGCAGGTTACCTAACAAGGGCTTCAATGATGGCTCTTTTCTCTGATTTTTGATTGTTAAGCTCTAAACATGATATTATCCTGTCCTTGAATTGTAATTTATTTTGATTAGAGATTGATTCTTTCCTCAGTAAATATTTCTAACCTTGAAATAGATCATGGACAACTACAAACACATGATTTTTTAACAATAGGCATTACATTTGTTTTTATCATAAGCTTTCAATAAAACATAAATTGTATGATTTTCATAGATGTCTAACCATAGTTTAGTCTTTATGCAGCCCCATGCAATAATAATTGATGCAGAGTTACTGCTTCAAAGGATAAAATCCTTACCTCTGTTGAATCTATTGTGTTGTATAATTCTTTTTTTTTTTTATTTTTACAGTCTGCATTTTGATTCATTGTACACAAATGGGGTACAATTTTTTGTTTCTACGGTTGTGCACCACGTAGATTCATGCCATTCATGTAATCATACATGTACATAGGGTAATGACGTCTGTCTCATTCCACCATTTTTCATACCCCCACACCCTCCTTCTTCTCATTTCCCTCTACATAATCTAAAGTTCCTCCATTCTTCTCTCACCCCCCCCATCTCCTAACCAGTTTGTATATAATCATCCACTTATCAGGGAAAACATTCAGTCTTTGGTTTTTGGGGATTGGCTTATTTCACTTAGCATGGTATTCTTGAAAGACAAATATTTATTTTTAATATGAGCTACATTTTCACATGCATCAACATTTATGTCTCTTCCTCTTACATAAAATATCAGAGTTTCAACATACTAATATTTTCTTTTCTTGGAGCCTTTGTGTTTTACCTTTTTTCTTTCAAAAAGACTGAGCATTTATATTACCCTGCTTGAAAATGAAGAATGATATAAAGTGGACACTTCTTGATACATGAATAAATAACATGGGAATAGCAGTAATTTTTTTTTTCTAACACTCATCAATCCTGACTTTGTTGCTTACTCTGATAAAAAAACTTCAAAGGAATAATCACAACATGCAAAAATAAAATAGAAGCCGTACTCTATAAGCATTGATCTATAGAAGAATTCATAGCCTTCAAGTGGACAAATGATATGGTACATTGACATGTGACCTGAACTCACAGAAGCTGACTTAAAACATGACACATCATCATTTTGTGGTTCTGAGTCACCTTTGCATAAGAGTTGTCAGCACCAGAATACATGACAAACCTGATTCTGAACTTTGAGACAAGCTGAGAGGTGATACAGAGAACTGTGAATGGACTGCTGCTTAAAAAACAAACCAGGGAGCATGAGGACATTTTTGAAGCATGACATGGTATTAGGAAGCAATTTGTAATGAGAGGAAATGATACCAAGACTCTTGAAAACCCTTGCCTTCTCTACACACCCCATTTAGGAAGAATGGGTTTCTATACATGAACCATTATTGAACAAGCTTGCAGTCTTTCCAGCAGTACATATTTTTAGTTTAAATGTGATTCCTCTTTAATTGAGCAATTTATTTTTCTTTTTATAAATTTTCAAGGATGTTACAAATTTGAAGTCCTCACATTCTGTTTACCCTTCCACGGTAGCATAAAAAATGAAAACTTATTCATTCATGTGGAAAAAATGAGAACTCTGATCTGTTGATTCACAAGTGTGGTAGTTAACTTATTCTTTACTTCTCTCGTCTCACTAATCAAAACTAATTACCAGTCATTCCTTGTGACTTGCATAGCCAAAAGCTACTGAGCCAATTTGATATTTTTTCTTTGTGCTCTGTACTCTGCATTCTGCATTCTTTAAGGCAGATAGTATTAGAAACATTTAATAAGTGGTACATGTTTTCGATTAATAAAGCATAAAATATTCAGAAATAAAACATTGGTTATTGAAAGATTTTGAAATCATTTATCAAGCTAAGATATTCAAATTTTTCAATGATTACAGGGGTAGAAAATATTCTGAAGCCACAGGATGAAAATTAGAGGTGACTAGAAAAACTACCTACAGATTTCATGGTATTCTATCAAGATCCCTATGGCATTCCTTGTAGAAACAGGAAAAAACAATTTTAAAATTTATGTTGAATCGAAAAAAGACTCCAAAGAGTCAAAACATTCTTGAGAAAGAATAAAAAGCTAGAAGCATCACACGTACTGGTTTCAAAACATATTACAAAGCAATAGCAATTAAAGCAGTGTGGTACTGCAGAAAGATAGACACAAGGGCCAAAAGACAGGGTATAAAACCACACATATATAGTCAATTGATCTTCAACAAGAGTTCCAAGAATGTGCAATGGGGAAAGCACAACAAATGATGTTGAGAAAACATGCAAACATGAAAAAAAAAATTTTAAATGGACTCTTGCACCATAGGTAGGTAAAACATTAGCTCAAAATGAATTAATGGTTAAAATGTAATTCCTGAAACTGCAAAACTTCTGAAAGAATACTTCTGGAGAAAACTTCATGACTTTGATCTTGTTCAATGATTTAATGAAAATGACCCTAAAAGTACAGGCAAAAATACACAAGTAGGACTAGACCAAACTAAAAGTCTTCTGTGTAGCAAAGGAAACAATCAACAGATTTAAAAGACAACCTACAGAATGGAAGAATATATTGCAGCCATATATCTGATGATATATTAATTTCCAAAATAAATAAGGGATTCTTATAGGTCAACAGAAAAGAAATTAATAGCCCAATTTAAAATGGGTCAAAATCTTGAATAAAAATTTCTCCAAAGAGAACATCCAACTGATCAACAGTTTATAAAAAGGTGTTTGACATAACAAGGAAACAGAAATTAAAACTAGTGAGATATCACTTCCCACCTTGGAAGACCCTACATCACATTTTAAATCTTAGATTATAAAACAAATATAAGGTTGCTCAAGTTCCTAATAATTGTAATGCATCTGTAATATCTAATGTCCCCACCCTAAAGCTCAATGCTAGAACCTGAGAATCAAATTATATTCCTCTCTTTCTCTTTGTCCCTCATAGACAGTCCATTTCTGAGTTACTTTCATGCTTCCTAAAAACATCTCTGGAATCCATTCTTCTTAATACTTCACTGCCACTGCCTTAATTTAGGTATCCATCTTTTCTTTATATATCTACAACATCCTAAATTTCTCCATATGTGTCAAATCAACCTCTCATCCACAATCTATTTTCCATGTATAATCAGAGTGATCTTTATAAAATTCCAATTTTAAAAAAATAATAAATAAATTTAAAGTCCAATCAAATATTTTTGTCCCTCTGTTTGAGTTTCATTAATTGTTACCTATTGGAAAAAATCTAAAATAAATTCCTATGTATGACTTTCAGAATCCAGTCTAAATACCAGTTCAACCATATCTATCAGTACTCCCTCCCTTGAGTTTTGCAGGCCAGCATTTCCC
Source organism: Glaucomys volans (assembly GCA_020662805.1). Classification (NCBI taxonomy): domain Eukaryota; kingdom Metazoa; phylum Chordata; class Mammalia; order Rodentia; family Sciuridae; genus Glaucomys; species Glaucomys volans. The sequence goes on along the minus strand of JAJEJO010000560.1, from coordinate 452,965 downwards.
AGAAAACCTCAGGCCTTCTCATATCTACATGCCTTTAATTTTATATTTCCTTCTTTTCTTAGAAGCAAACTCCTATATTCTCTGCAAAAACAGAACATTACCCCAAGCATTCAGTGATACTTCATCCCCAAACCTGGTTTATAAGCCCCCATTAGTGTTCTTACAATCTTGTAGTGGATGTGTCTGTATTCAAGTATGACTCCCTTAATAAACTGTGAGACTTGAGAGCAGTGACTATTGATGTGTTCTTCTTGTGTTCACAGTATTCTTGCACTCTAAAACAGAGGACTGATAGTCAAGATTGTTCAAATAAATGAGGGCAAAAGAGGCCGTTCACACCAAACAACATAAAAAACCACCAAAACAATCACAAAATTAATAAGTGGAGTCTAATTAAAATAAAAAGTAATGGTATTCTCAGAAACTAATCGGATAGTAGTAATAGAAGTAATAATAACAATAGCTTACTGAGGATTAATCAGTAGCTAGACAGTATTGCGAGCATTTTATGCATTTAAACCCTATCAAACTTCATGAAAGATGCTATTTTATTTCATTCACAGATGAGGAAACTGAGGTATAGATGGGATATGTAAACTGCCCATGATAACATAGCTAGCAAGTGACAAAATTCAATAAACATAAGTATACAGTTGGCTCCTAATAATTGCTACCTTTATTTCAGTGCTCACAAGAAGTGCCAGGATTCCCATTCTATTTCACATGTGATAAAATGTATTGAATTCTTGAATTATAGAATAATTATTCTATTTCACTTAGTCAACTTGCATATTCATATCCAAATCTTTGGAACTATTTCCCTAAGCAAAAGATTTCTAAAACTACCATTCTACTGAATGAAGCCTACTTCTTTCCTGCATCTTTCTAAAATAAGCATCTTCCACAAATGGGGATATAGCTCAAGGTGGAGCAAATGCTTTACATGTGTGAGCCCCTGAGTTCAGTTCTGCACCCAAATAAATAAATATTAAAACATGCTACTTTCAGCAAGGTGCTTCTGATATCAACAAAATATGTTGATTCTTCCCTTAAAAACTCCAAATTAAACAAACCAAGGGGGACAAGATAGGAATTCAGTGCCTGGCATCCACCTTCAGAAAATTCATAGCTCTGAGACAAAGGTTTTTCTTATGGATTATGTCAACAATCCCTAATCCCACATGCCTCCAGACCCTAGAGGGAGGGAGGGAGGAAGGAAGGAAGGAAGGGAGGGAGGGAGGGAGGGGGGGAGGGAGGGAGGGAGGGAGGAAGGAAGGAAGGAAGGAAGGAAGAAAGGAAGGTAGTTCAAAGGAAGTTCAGTGCATTTAGAATGATGCAAAGTGGGCACTGTCACTGCTTGGCATATTGTATCTATGTGACTTAGTCAGTTTCAAATAAACAAACTTTGAGCCTATAAAGACATAGTTTTAGTTTAATTGCTAAACAAATGCTTTGATTCTCTTTGGCTAGGTATGCCATTATTTATGCTCTCATTAGTGTAGGAGCAATTTAGTATCTTTGTAAGTAATTATGCATCAAATGCCTCAAGTATTTTCCCTATATGGTGTATATCTTCTTCCCCTATATGCATAAACTGGCTTCATTTTCTTATTCTTCACAGACACATAATAGTTACAATATTTAGGTAGTACAGTATGGCAATTTGATGCAACCTATACAATGTTCAGCAATCAAATGAGGGTAATTCACATTTCCTTCTTAAACATTTATCATTTCTTTGAGTTGGGAAACTTCAAAATCCTCTCTTCTAGTTTTTGACAAAATACATAATAAATTCTTGTGAACTGTAGTCATCCCACTGTGCTGAAGAGCCCTAGAATATACTCCTCTGGTGTAATCATATTATTGTACCCATATCCAACCTCCCTCTGTCCCTTCTTGCATCTACCCTCCCAGCCCCAGTGAACACTCTTCTCCTCTATACTTCAATGAAGTCAATTTTTTTAGCATAACTTTAAAACATAAGTCATTATTTATAAATCTACAAAGAAAGTGTTAAGCAACAAAACTCACCATTGTCAAAAACTCTCATATTCATACCAACTGAAAGACTTCTTATTCCTTGGAAAAAAATCAATGGAAGTTATTCACATATGTTAAAGAATCATCTCAGAAAACTACTTTTTCTATAAATAAATACATTTTGTATAAGTAAGCCAAATGTACATAATGTAATTTAGCTATACTTGGCATCCTAAAACACTTGGGAGAGTATTCACTAAATCATTCACGGAATGCTATAATATTCTGTCACTGTATCATAATATTTTATATGCAAAATATGCCCTTCCTAAAGCGGGCCTAAAAACAGTCATTTCTGAGACATTTATCTGGAATATAAATGTGTTAATGCATTACAGGGTAAAACACTTGAGTGCCTAAGGATTTTCACTCAGTCCCAGAAATTTATCAAAGACAAATCTTTCTTTCCTTTTAATAGGATATTCAAAATAGTTCGCATCTAAATATTAAAGTCTTCTTAAAAGTTTTTGCAAATCACCATTTCATGATACATTACCCTTCATTTAACTGAGACGTTGTCTTTTACATGCAAGGGAAGCAAAACAAGATTGGTCAATAAAAAGAAAGATAACCTTAGTCAACCTTGTGCAACCACATTAAGCCTTATCATTTCACAATTCAATAAAGAAGTGCTTAGCTTCCTAAGAAGGTAACCAATATTAACTGCCTCCAAAATTAATCTAACTCATAAAGTAGACAATATAGACATTGCACAAGTTATATTATAGTTAATAAGAATGCTCCTGTAGACAAAGAAAATTCAAAAACTGGGCAATGATGTAGCAAATTTGAAAGAATCTAGACAACTCATTCATGAAATCCTATTGCCCAATTCCTAGTATTTCCAATATGATCCCTCAGCCCTGGTAGTATGTGCTTAATGCTTTCAAGAGACAGATGAAAAGGAACCACAAACAGCAGAATAAGAAAAAAAATTACTGAATAATTACTTGAAGAAATTTCGTGGTTCAAAAACCTGAGCTCAAAATAATTTAGAGAATAAGCTGCATAAAAGGAATAATATGAAAGTTGAAAGGTTAGAACTAAGATTCCATACAAAAGCCATGACAAGACTAAAATATAAAAGGACACAATTTATAAAAGTTCAATATCATTTGCAACAAATCCTTGGATATTGAATAAATTGGAATAACAAACAGATATTGCAATTGAATGTAGGTATAAATCCTCTATGTAGAACAATCCCAAAATTCAACATTCCTTTAAATTATCAGAAGCATTAAAAATGTTTGGAATAAACCAATCATAAAAGTGAAAACAAAAAACAATCACTCCTTTATTCACATAGATATTTTTTAATTCACAAATAGTTACAGCAGAAATGATTCTTGTTAGAATAGTTTATCATTTGTCTTACAGGAAAAAGTCAATGACAGAGTTTTTGTTTACTGTAATTAATTTTTTTGCAAAAATAAGGTCATTTTCCCACCAAATTATTAGTACATATCAAAAGCAAAGCATTTTAACGATTATAAACATTTAGCATCTAATTTACTTGTATAGTCTCTTCTCATGTTTTAAGGCAAAAGTGATTATATTAAATCTCTAGGCTGAAGACCTTGCTAAAATCAAAAATTACAAAGTGAAGGAATCTACTGAAATCTTGCAGTCCTCTGTACTTAATAAAATTGTATAGTAAATATAGTTCATTGAATTAAACTGATTATTTTTAACAAACAATAACAATAAAGAAAAAAACAAGTGAGTTCTCTGGCAGCAGAGCAAAAGTGTACCATGCAAACACTTTATTTGCAATCTTGGAACTAAAATTATATGGGGAGTTTTGATATTAAACACATCCAGCAGAAATTTAAAGGTAGAACAGATAGTATCAATTGAGTATAATTGGCCATAAGCTGTAATGTACTGGCTATACCCAATGACAAATCTCTAAAAAAGTAAAGGCAAATGTTAGGACTGCCTTCCTTCCTTCCTTCCTTCCTTCCTTCCTTCCTTCCTTCCTTCCTTCCTTCCTTCCTTCTTTCTTCCAATAAGCAAAGGAAATCTACAAAAGTTCAGATATCAATGTGCAGTACACAGCTTAAGAGAAAATATCTGTGTGCACCCCCAGTGTGACACCTCACTGGTAGAAGAAGCTTAAATGATATGTGCAGGAAATATCAGTTCAGATAAAGACAGACTACAAGTCAGTATTATCATGGAATCATACATTGGATCCTTTCCAGAAATAATTACACACAGCCTTCTGCAGCATGCACGCCCTGGAAGGCTGCATATGTTGGCTTCTCAGCAGCCTGACAGCAGGCAGTTTCCAATTGCATGGAGAATGGAGAGCTCATGTTAATGAGATTCTCTTTCTGCATCTCTCTACCTCACGTGCTGCATCTTCTATCAAAAGAAAATCACTCTTCTAGTAAAGCAGAAAAAGCAGGAGATTCACATGTGCCTTTATTTCGCTTACACTTTTCTCTTTTTATCATTAGTGTTTTAAAATACATTTATATTCCTCATCGACACTGAAAGAATCATTTCCTTTGCTTGGATTCTACAGCAGAATGCTTTGTAACATCTTTTCCTCAATTTTGTGCTTATTATAACATTATAAAAGCCACTTAATTCCATTCATTATTTTTCTTTCTAAAATGAACTGTACTTCAGAGAGGCAGGACAGAAAAAATAGAAATAAATCAGTTGACTTTCATAGTGAACTTTGTCCCATCAACATCATTATGAGAACAGTTTCATAAAAGGAATATTTTATTAAAGGAAAACATTAAAATCCTCTTGTTACATTGACCAAACTAAGGTATCCTATTATAGAGTGTATGGTCATAACATTGAAAATGTTATGAGTGTATGGTCCATGGTCCAGTGCCCCTGGCATTGTGGCTCAGTGGTTAAGTGCCTCTAGGTTCCATTCCTAGAATCAAAAAAAAAAAAAAAAAAAAAGAAAGAAAGAAAATAGACTTTTTTGCTATAATTTTACACAGAATATTTCTATATAATTTTTGCTCTAACCTTCACTTCATGCATTAGCATTTTATAAATATTTCTTTTGCACTCAAACTCTGCATTTCAAATGTTATGCTGAAACATGGATATATTTGCTTTCATCTTTCTCAGCTAAGTGCTTTATTTTCTATATGTATGTTTGACCTCTCTGCACCACAGTATTTCTTCAATTGCACAAAGTTCTCCACTTAGTACCGCTCGTGAGTGTAATTAATATGATCTTTACTCATTATAAGGGTTATTACTAGTAATGTTAAATAAAAACCTTATGACAGCACCCCCCTGAATCACCCCACACAAGTCAGCTTATTGCCAGATGAGAGTTCATTTTATTTATGGTCTTTCAACCAATTTTCAGCACTTGTGACAGCGCTCATGTCAATCTGAATAAGTTTCAAATAAGATTTTGTGAAACCAACTCACAGGTTTCATGTTTCTTTTAGTCACCAGTTTTGTAACTCGATCAAAGGGTTGTTAAGTTTGACTGCTGTGGTTCAGTCTTTAAATTTGGAAGTTACTGTTATTAGCTAGAGGAAAAAATGATTAGACTGCTCAGAGTACTAGAAGATTGATTTCTCTAAGTGAAAGCCATAGGAACACACACTTTTTAAAAATAATAAGCATTCATTGTTAAATCATATATGCTTAATAATACGCCTACTTCCCATATTTATGTTCCTATTTCACTAAGTTATCATCAGAATTGATGAATATGTCTACATTATGCAAGTATTTGTATTCAAGTTACAGAAAAGAAAAACTGCTTATTTACAGCTCTTGTTTATAATAACTTGGCTTTTCTATACTGCTACTTGCAATCTAATAAATGATGTGTTTCTCATCCACACCAACTTTCCTGTAATCATCAAATTCCAAAACTATTTTACATTATGCAACATTGGAATGCTTATTTTGAATACATGTTAAGGGAAATTAACTCAAGGAAAGACAAGCACTTGATTTTTTTTCTTGCTTTTCAGTTAAGTACAGACAAGAAATATAATGAATGAATCAACAGTACATATTTTGATGAAAGCAATATTGAGCATACAAAACACTGCACATTCAAGAAGAACCTTGTATTTTTCTTAACTCATAACACTGAAAATGAGATTCACAATCTTGTTAGTGTCAGACTATAATCATTCATATTGCTCTACAAATCAAAATAATATTTCTAAAAGAACAGCACTGCACCTTCAATGTTAAATTTTTATGTCATTTGTGTTTTATGAATGAAATGTTGCTTAGAATATCCACAAAGGGATGTGAATGACAGAGTTTTTGTTAGTCAAGAAGAGAACCCAAGAGAATACTTGTAGATAGTGCATACAAGTTAGTCTCTTGATACCATTTGAGTTGCTAGAAGAGACATTAAATACTTCTGCTCACTGAAAGTAAACTTATGGTATTCTGGTCAAACCCTGAAACAAAATTGCCATGTGTGTCATTGAGGTAATGAGTTTGTCTCTAGGGACAGGGCACAAAGGAAAGAGCACATAAAACTTCTGCTCCAGAAGAAAAACAGCCCTGACACCCTAGACAGAGACAGTTGCCCCTCTGTCCTCCCACCTGGAGGTACATTGCTGTCCTGACATGTGACAACATGTGGAGATTAAAAACAGGAGAAATATCTGGGACGAAAAAATGTCAAAGCCTTAGAGTCAGTTACAGTCTTAAAGAGCACAACATCTAAAGGAAAGTAACATTATTTGGAACATGGGCTTTAAAGGAGGGAAAGGTAATTAGCAGCATACTGGTTCTAAAGTACAAAACTTTCAGTCAAATCTATCATGAAACAAGTTTGAATAGACATTAGAACAGACTTTGTGCAGCACTTGGGTTTATTGCACAAGGTAAAATGTGGTAGCAAAAGAATTCAATCAAAGTTCCTGCCCTTTCCAGCACTCAGCAAAACAAATGCTAGTCCTTTTGGTAGGATGGTATTCATACATTTGAAAAATGCTTCACCAAAGATTAGTTTTGAATTCACTTACTGAGTTTGACCTGGAGAAATACTGTAGAATAGTATGCTAAGGGAAGATGACCACAGTATCAAATCTCTTATTCAGTAAATGCTGTTGAAATCCCTGATTTGACATAAATTTAAGTTTTCTTACTATCTACTTACCTCAAGGGCACCTAGATTTCTCATTTCAATTAGCAATTCTCTACTAGGGATTCTTTTACCCCTTTCAAAAATAAATGGCAAAGGAAATTTTTAAGTGCTGCTCAGACTGATTTCAAAACCTCTATTCACTACACCAAATTCTGGTGCACAAATAGCTTCTGAGAGCATAATCATTCCACAGAATTGCTTTTTTCCCTTATTTGCTAATCCAGAACCCTAGTAAGCTTGAGATATTTGAACATGCATCCAGTGCATTTGATTCTCTATTGCTCCTTTAAAAACTGAAAATCTATCTCTTCTTCCTGAAGTTCTCTGTTCATACTCATACCATGAAAAGTAATAATAGCCTAATGAATTAAGCATTATTTGCATAAATAACAACAAAAAAACAGTCATCCAATAAGCAGACTTGTAGACTCCAAATGTAAACACCAAAAGCTGCATTTTAGTAAGAAAATATGCACCATTGGGGGAAAATGCAAGACAGACAGAGCAGTACACCATACATAAAATGTCAAACATGTCAAAACACTCATGAATACCAACATCTCCCACCACACCACAACCAATTTTAAAGGTTATTTAGGGCTAACACATCTGCAAGTGCAGATTTTACAGCAGCAGACTTTATTTTTCTCAAATACATTAAAAATAAGTCACCGATGTGTCAATTGTTTCCAATGTTTCCACACACATGGCCCAAGTAGAAAATTCTGCCCAGCACAGCTTAGAGCAAGACAGTTACACAGAACACAGACTCATGGTTTTGAACAGATTCATTACAGATTTCTGGAAACTTGCTTTTAACTGTATCAATTCAGAATGCAAAAGGATAATTAGGCAAAAGACCAAGAAAGCAAATGTAGCTATCTTCATTCCACAAAAATAAAAACCCCTCTTAGGGTCTCTAATTCAACTTTTCAGAACTTTGTTTCAGAAAAGCAATTTCAGAACATATCACAAGGCTTCCTTGTCCCTAAGCCACTGATGGTGAATTATCTCTAGATAACTGCAGACAAGTAAGTTTTATAAACCAAGAAGCGTAGCATATGCAGAACACACTTATCCCATTCCTAGCCCTCAGATAACTGAAGCTTAAATTAAATGTCAAAGATGAACAAAATCTATAGTGTAAGCAAACAGCTGACCTAAATCCACCATATTTTGTTTGTCAAGTATGTATATTCTAATAAATTTTGTAATATAATAATACTATTTTTGCCACCCTTTGACCACTCCACATTAGATGCACAGTCTTCTGAAGAAATATTATTTTCTGCTTGACTCTCTATTTATACCATTTGGTAGACTGTACCAGCAGCTTTAAGAAAATGTTAGTAACAATTGAACATTGTAGGCACAAAGACAGGAAAAGTAGAGGGACAAGTGAATGGCTCATGCACAGCTTTTTTCAGTTTTACTATCAGGACTGTGAATATAGTAATTTAACTTACTAATGTACAATTTTGTTTTCCTGAAAGGAAACATAGAAGTTGGCTGAAAATCAAATGGTTAATATGAGGAAATTCAAATAGCTTGAGGATGAAAAACATTGTTCCTCTTTACTACCATTATGACTTCCTCAGTGACATAATATGCACAGCAATCATTCTCATTCTTTTCTTGGGCAGCAAACCCAGCAACTAAGAACTCCTTCACACATTAATTTTGAAAAGCAATTTTTTAAAAAGTCCTTTAAAATTCCAGAGAGAAGCTGTCTACTATTATCACAACCCCACTATGATTTCATGTCAATGATCCCTTCCAAAAGTCTGAACACACCTGAAAACATAACTACAACTCTCAACAGGTAAGAAAACTCTTAGTCAGTTTCTACAGAAGCAGTGGAGAATGGTTCAATCTGTGTGGGCCAGCAATGCTAAAGCAAGGCACTCGGAATTGCATGGTTCTGAAATTGAAGTCCAGAGATTCCATGTAATTATAGTCCAAGATATTTGGAAGTAACTTTGAGCATCATCTCATCTGTAAAATGGAAATAATAATGCCAACCTCAGAGTTGGTATTCAAGGGAATTATATGATATGAAAGTTGACTTTGCAATATGTGGTATATGTGGCAGATACAGTTATTGTTGATGGAGAAACCTCACAAACCATAGAAGGTGGTCTCTGCCTCATGGTCCTGCCTTTCACAATGGCCTACGTCTTTCATGGAGTCTATGTCACCCCTAACTGGAGACTGCAGCCCTTCTTAGCAAACCAGTCCATTAGCTAGAATGAATTGACAGGGAATGAAACTTTCATGCCAATGACTTGTTCCTTTTAATTTCTTTATCACAGACTTGAAGCCCAGGGCTTCAAAACTGAAAGTCACTCTTGCTTTAAATAATCCTACAATGGCCTTCTTACCAAGCTTTCATCTCATACCTGCCCACCTACCTCCAGCATTCTTCATGTGGCCTTAGTTTACTTACATTTGTATTTTATTTTCCCCTTCTTTAAACTCATCCACATTATTGCTGGAAACCTGGCTTCCTGTGTTTCTAGGACATTTTATCCTCTCCTTCTCGTCTCTATTTGCATTCAACTCTACCATTCTGATAAAATAAATTGTCTAAATCACCTCATCCATCTTTATCTCTACCCATTTCTCAACAGAAGCTTATGCTTCCTTCCTCATGCTTGTGCATAGAATATACATGAAAGGGCCAGCATACAGAGAGTAGAAATGGGATATTCACTCCTCTCCCTTCTCTCTGGCTTCCTTCACATCCACTGTCTTCCCCAGGATAGGCTGTCCAGGGGGATGAAAAGCAGGTTGCTATATGTGCTTGTCTCCTCCCTTCTGCTGATGGATGCCCAGCTGGTTCTCAGTAGATCACAGGCCAGAGAATAAAGAGATGTGAAAGTCTGTTGGGTAAGAGGAGACATTGGTAGAAAGAAAGAAAGAAAGAAAGAAAGAAAGAAAGAAAGAAAGAAAGA